>CM060668.1:33450945-34018445 GCA_030686955.1 Odontamblyopus rebecca
CTTAGGCAAGGCACATTACCCACATTGCCTAGTATGAAAGTGGTGTGTGCATGAATGGTGGTGGTGGTCGGAGGGGCCGATGGTGCAGATTGGAGCCTCACTTCCGTCAGTCTGCCCCAGGGCAGCTGTGGCTACAATAGTAGCACCACCACCGGGTCTGGAGTGAATGAATAATGCTCTGTAAAGCGTCTTTGAGTGTCCAGAAAAGCGCTGTATAAAACTGATGCATTATTATTATTCATTATTATTATTGTACACAGAAATTAACATTTGATAAATAAAAATATTTAAAAAAAAACATTATTTCTGTGTAATGTCAGCAATTAGAACTCTACAACAAATGCAGAAAGATGTAACCTCATGTTTGGTTAAAAATGATTTAATGTTATTTTGTTATTTGAGACCTTCTTTATCATATGAATAAATATTGTGAGTCATTCTGATGGTTTTAACACAAAAATAAAGGGCTGTGACAACCAAATAACATCCAAAACGAGAAACCATGGCCAAACAATGCAACAACTATTTTTCTCAGTTTCACATTCTGGTCTTCAAGATTTTCAACATATTTTTCAACTTTAAGTCACAGGTTGTTTCTTGATTGGTGTAAAACTATCATTTATATTTACAACAGGTATTATCCCATCAAATTAAGTCAAAATGATCCAAACACAAAGCACTTTAAATCACATTCGTGCAAAAAGATCACCACATTTTTGGAGTATGAGTCGCACCAGCCAAAAAATGTGTAATGAGAAAAAAAAACTATATATAAGTCGCACCGTACTATAAGTCTCACTTTTTGAGGGAAATTTATTTTATAAAATCAGAGACCAAGAACTGACCTTTCATCTGGAAAGACAAGTTATAGTAATAAAATGTGCAGCGCCACTCAAATGAAGCTCCTGATGCTCACGGTTACAGGAGCGAATCTGGAGCCAGGCTTTATGTTCTGAAGAGGATTTTTTTGGATGGAAAAAAGAGAAAAAAAGAAAAAGTCATTCCTATTTACCCGGGACAGTCCCAGTTCTGAGCCCTGTGTCCCCTGTCCCAGCAGATTTATACAAAACCACTGATTTGTTCCAGTTTCATACAAGAAATGTCTCAGGAATCCCTATTTTTGAGCAATCTGATCCCTTTGT
Source organism: Odontamblyopus rebecca (assembly GCA_030686955.1). Lineage (NCBI taxonomy): Eukaryota > Metazoa > Chordata > Actinopteri > Gobiiformes > Gobiidae > Odontamblyopus > Odontamblyopus rebecca. Next base: position 33,452,088 of record CM060668.1, read on the forward strand.
CATTTGTTTAGGTAAAATTTTAAACAAAGCTGCTTAAAAACGACCAAAACACAAAGAAAATGTGACTATACTGACTCACGTGTTCATCGTGTATGTTCTCTGCATTACTATTTTCCATAATAACGCACTTGTTTCACTATTTTATTGTTACCAACCACCAAAAAACGGGGATGAAATTCTGGAAATCACCCTACATTAAACTCATCTAACTCCACGAAGACAGACAAGCAAGTTAAGGTCAGATCTGTGGAAATGCAGGCCCACAAGACACGTTTTCTATGGTATGTTCAAGCAATAAAAACACTTGTAATTCATGAAATATTGGATACATGTTTAATGCCATACTGCGGAACTTCCAAGGCCAACAAGAATGTTCGTCGCTTTGCCAACTAGGCCACAAAGCCGCTCATACCTCTTTCTCCATGCTGACAAATAGGCCAGGACACTTCCCACGTAGTTGTTAGCGGTGAACAAATGCTGGTGATGAGTCAGTACGTGGGGCCAGAATAGAGCGAGGGGGCGGTGCGTTCGGGGCCCCTCGGACAATAGGGCACTTTGGCTGTTTTTTCCCGGGAAGGCCGTTTGAAAGAGTTCGCTCGCCGGGTTCACGCCGAGTCCTGGTTTTCTTGCGGTGACGGCGCAGACTAATCAGCTGTTGACACAACTCCCAAAAGCGGTTCAACCCAAAATACAAAAGAGCCGAATGTGACCCAGTTATGAGGGAAAGGAGGCGCACACACACGCACCAGACGCACATAAACACACACACACACCGGACGCACACACACACACACACACACACACCAGCTCGGAAAAGTCAAATAATATAAAGTTATTCCAAAACCGTTGGGTTGTGCGTTTGTTTTCGGATGTGAACGTTATTGCAAATGTTCTAACTACGGGTGCATCGATCCAGCTTTTTCCATCCCGATACCGATTCCGATACTAGCTGTAAGTGTCTGCTGATTACCGATATCAACCGATACCAGAGCAGAGACTGAAAACTGCATTTATTTCCTTAAAACACAACAGAAATAAGACAAAATGTGTTATGGAGCTGTTATTTATCCCCCAAGTAACTAGAGAATCAAACATTATGAGACTTTCGGGGCCGATTATGACCAGGAAATTGTCTTATTACATCACTGTAGTTTAGTTCAGTCTTTCACCATGGTTACCAATTTACCGTTAATACTGTTGTCGGCTTATTTAACCCCAATTCCTGGTTGCAGAAATAAATTTTATTGGAATTTCGGACCATATAAAACTCTCTATAATATGTATTCATAACAGTCAATAGCAGCTGTCTAGGTTCTTTTCACTCATCCTAGTGCAAGAATTAATTTAGGTACGCATGATGTTATTGCGTTGCCAGGAAAGTTCCACAGTATGGCATTAATCTTCTCACTAATCACTCACTAATCTCGCAATGAGCTGAAAGAAACACCTCAAAAACATGCATTTTTACTGTGAGCTGCATTGCCTCTCCACAGATCTTAACTGCAACCGGCTGCTTGTCTCCATAAAGATAGATGAGGTTAATGCCATACTGTGAAACATTTCCATGAAGACAGGTAGCATACCACCCAGAAATTTACAATGTTTGCATTATTTATGATCCAATAAAGCAAACACTCCACATCTTAATTGGGACTAAACTAGGACTAAACCCAGTGTTCTGTCGAAATGAGCTCCCTGCAGCCTATATTAACAGTGACGTCTATCGATTCACGCTCCCCTGTCGACATAAGCGGCCTTAAGTTTTTCCGTTTACGGTTATATCGATCCAGTAAAGTGAACCTCTCCAGTTTTGCGACATATTTCTTTGGATTAGAGACAAATTTTTACTTTATTTTAATTTATATGAGTATGTGTAGGTAATTCTGCTATCGAATAGGGCTCCGACTAAAGGTAGCGCATATCGACATGCCACTTGAACCACTGAATAATGGTCCCACTGTAGAATCACCATTTTTCACTCATTTATATCAATATGTGCAGAGGGGGCCTACATTTTCTATCAAATAAGGCTCCCACTGTATAAGAAAAAGCAATTACTGGAAATGCTGAAATCTTTATATTAATATAATATTTAAAGCTAATATCATAGGCCACAGTGTGGATTTTCTATTATAATAAAGTGATATTTTATTTATACAGCGCCTTTCTAAATAAAGTTGCATCGTTTTCTACACATGGAAACAAAATAAAATACGATGTAATAAAAATGATTAAATATTAACTCCAAACTACTCAATCATCTAACGTAGGCATTCTGCCACAAATCGAACATGCACAAGTCGTTGCTTTACACACTTAATTGATCAAAACATGCAATAAAACCTTTTAAAATGTTATTTCCTACCCCACTTTTTCCTCGGGAGCTCAAATCGACAGGCATTTACACTTTAACAGCCGGGGCCGCTGTGTATATCCGCAGTAACACTAGGTAGCTCAAATCGACAGGACACCGGAACTAAATCTGGACTAAACCAGGACTAAACCTAAACACTAAACCAGGACAAATGTCAGCGTATGTGTAACATTTGCAATATTTAACTGATGAGGAGTGTTTGCATTATTGAGTCATAAATAATGCAAACACTATATACGTTTCTGGGTGTTACGTAAACAGGAATGTTCCACTGTGACCTCATACCTCATCTATCTCCATTCGATGGCAGGTAAGATCCGCGGGGAGGCATTGCGTAACTTTCTGACCAAAACAATACATAACAGCCCATGAAAGTGAACGTTAAATCAGCCCCGTGCAGTCAAGGCTTTACTCCGTTTGAGTTCGTACTAAAAACTCAAGAAAAGACTCAGTTGATGGCTCAATTCAAATGCAAACTGTTAGCATACCCAAAGTGCTGCATTTCTATTGTTAATGCTAAACTTTCTCTATTTCAGGATACATGACTGTGGGCTCGTTTAACGACGCAAGCCTTTCTCGACAAACGGCTCCACTCTCTTCGTTTCGACTGCCTCGTCTCCAAAACGCACGGCCACCTGCATCTCCACAGTTTCTTCACTTTTATATTTCACTACAATCCCTTTTACTGTGGCTTTTCCCCATTGCAACAACAAAGCTCGCAGAGAAACGCGTTATCGCTTTTCCGCTCGAAGAAAAATGGAAGTAAACGTACGGCGATAAGAGTTTGGCGTAACTTGGAACCCGGCTTCCATTGCTCTAGACCTGTCAGGGGCTTTATGCATTCACTGCTCCCCTCTCCGCCTCGCTCTTTCTCTGGAGATAACATAGTCTTTGCTTTCTTCGCACAGTTTAATACCTCCACCGTCACAAGCTGAAAAACGCCGAGGTGATAAGGCAGTGAAATGTATCTCACCGCGCGGCCCGTCCGTTTGCGAGTCGGACGTTTAAGCGAGTCTGTGGAGCTTTTTACGCTTTTTCCGACGCCGTGTTCGGACTTATCAGTGAACGCAAACGTGTCTTCAAACGTGAGATTCCGGGGTAGATGACGCTTGGGTCGTGGATGGTAGAGATAGTGGGAGGTCCCTTATCAGTCGAACTGTAAATACTGACAAACAAAAGGACGACATGAGAGAGGATTGCGAAAGGATATGTTTGTGTGAGGGGAGAGGAATGTCCAAACTTAATGCGTGACAGCAAATTTTAATCAACAATCACGTGTAAGCATTCGTGAGAACGCAGGAACTCAATGTTACAAATGTTCAAGGTTTAGTCTGGGTTGAGTCCAGATTTAGTCCCAATTAAGATGTTTGCATTATTGAGTCAAAAACAGAAACATTGAGCTCATTGTTTCTCGAACTGCAGTACAGCCTTTTCTACAGAAGTATTCAGGAGTCAAGGAGTATAGTTCAATTGCCTGACATCCAAAATACACTTCTTCAATACTTTACGAAGATCGTACATCTGTATCGGAACAAAATGACGCAAAAAAATCCTCACAGGGAACTGAAAAACAGCTGAGGCTGCTGCAGAATCAGTGACAAAACCCTAAACGCTGTTCTGAAATTTGATACAAAATCATACAAATAGCTGGGGATGCACCGATACCGATACTGCAGTGTTTCCCGCAGAAAATTGGTTAGTCAAGGCGGTGACCGGGGCTAGATTAGGGTGACCAGATTTTCATAATAAAAAACTGGGACATCCCTGGTTTGGGTTGGTTGGTAATAATAAAATTGTGAAACGAGTGCATAATTAAGGAAAACTGTCAGGCACTCGGCACTAATGTGAGTCAGTATAGTCACATTTTCTTTCTGTTTTGTCATTTTTAAGCAGCTTTTCTGTATTTTACCTAAACAAATGACAATACATGCCTCTCTTTACTGTTCAAAAATTTTATTTGTTTGTTTATTTGGGTGGGACAATGCATATTCATGAACATACAATTTTGTATGAAATCACACATATTGATGTAAATACGCCGGATTTAGCACAAGTGCTAATTTCCATCCGTAGTCCCATATATCCATCCATCTTCTCCCGCTCAATCCGGCTGGGTCGCAGGCACCTGACCCCCCCTGTGAACCCCTCTGCAGGTGGTGAGCCCACAGGAGGGTGGACAATGGTCCTTGATGTTAGTTCATAGGGGCATGTTTTGGGTTGATGGGAGAAACCGGAGTACCCGGAGGAAACCCATCCAGACACGGGAAAGAACATGCAAACTCCACACAGAAAGGCCCGGGCGACCCGGGGATCGAACCCGCAACCTTCTTGCTGTGAGGCCTGAGGCCACTCAGCCACCGTGCCGCCATAAAATAAAATAGGGACACTTGGGACATTTCTTGTATAAAACTGGGACAAATCAGTGGTTTTAGATAAATCTGCTGGGACATTGGGACACAGGGCTCAAAACTGTGACTGTCCCGGGGAAACAGGGATGTCTGGTCACCATAAGCAAGATTCAATGTGGGCGAAACACAAAAGCAAGAACTGGGATGTGACAACTGGAGTTTTGTGAAATTTCACATGGCCCTGGGCGCTGTGCAGAATTGTTGTTTTTTTTGTTTGTTTTTTTCAAGGCTTGTGGGGCCAATTGTTGTCAATACAGCCGCTGTGGGAAACACTGTATTGTTATGAAATATTGATGCCAGTACTGAATTTTTTTGTAGAATGGCTGTCGGTTCCATATTATCGGTTAATCTGATATCCTGCTTGGGTCTTATTTGGATGTAATATGAATATTTGCAGCCTGATTTTGGCCTAAAATGTCTCATCATGTTTTGAACTTTTATACATATGAAGTTCTTCGGTCTCCTGAAGGATTAATAACAGTTACATAACACTATAGACCCTTTTAGGGCAGAAGTGATACAAAAAAAAAAGATGTAGTGTATGGCAAGTGTATGGCATTGTTTCCCATTCATTCCGATTCATTCAGACTGAAGACGGACAGAAGAAGACGGAGTTAAAAAACATTTCCAGCACCAAAATGTCTGGTTGTCCTGTGTGTGGTTGTCAGAATTGATATTGTACCGGCAGACTAAAGTTTTAACTTTTTATTCACTGATTGCCCAAGGATCTGGTAGTCAGACACCATGTGTCAAAGTCGGCTTGTTGAGGAAATATTCATGATCTTATGATAATCCTTTCACAGAGCTCGACAAGCTGCTGAGTTCTGCCGTACTTCTGTTGCCAAAATGCGCAACCGAGCCTACGTCAACTGTTTACTGACACTAAAAGGCTCTATTGGAGCTCTTGTGTAATAAGTTAACTGTGTTTTAAGAAACAAAGTGCCATTCTGTGTTCCTACACTGACATTGGGTAATATCGGGTACCGTCAGATATGGAAATCCAAACTGAAAAAAAGCTGAAGCTGAACTGAAAAGCTGAATCAGGGCATCTCTGCAAATACAGTAGAATACAACTTTGTGCAATATTACCTTTGTAAAAATAGTTAAAAACATGTTAAGATTTGTATTTCAGTGTTGGAAGTCTATGCAAATGTACAATGACTAACACAAAGCTAAAAGCAATAATATTCGTAAACTGAGAACGGCGTCTCTCCATGATCCAGCCTTTTGTACCAAATACACCCTGTGCCATTTTGAAACCAAACTATCCAATACTTTATTATGTTTCAAACTCTCGCTCCCCAAAGGCTACAGCAACGCCGTATCTAAAAACAAATAGCATTGATTTGACTGATGTTTTCAGTTTTAATGCCGGCATCCAGCGCCTCAGGACACGGCGTGATAACTGAGCCCAATCTGAACCATCAAAACACTGTCACTCCACTGAGAATAAGACAAATACCAGTCATTAAACGTTCATTTTCCTCGCGGTTTCCCCCAATTATTTCTGATCAGTCCGCTCCTGTGCTCTTTTATGTGTCCGCCGTGCCCCCCCCCCAGACCACCGCAGACACAGGGGAAATCAGGTGAGCGTAACCCCAGCGAGGAGTGCGTGCGGTGGGGTAAGGATGACGGGAGCGGGGCCCCTTCGGAGAGCGCACTGCCTGTGGGCGAACAACACGGGCTCATTTAAAACAGTCGGAGTCGAGACACTGAGATTGGAAATTTGGCCGCTGCCGGAGTCTCATTACAATAGCGTATGAAAGTATGAAATTTGGGGCAGATGTTTTTGTGATCTTTCAGCCCTATGAGTAACGTGACTGAACTCAAAAGCGGTTCGTCGTAGAGCTGAATATTGTCACAAATGTTATAGAAAGACAAACTCAAGAACCTGAAGTCCCCAGAACGACGTAGGTCTACTCATTTTTGTCACTTAAGTCAAAGTACAGATCCAGAGATAGAAGTTCAAAGTAAAAGATCATGAAAAAATCGACTCAGGTAAAAGTATTTATGTTCCTGTTTAAAAATGTACTTTAAGAGTAAAAAATAAAAGTTGCCAATTTGTTAAAATGTGCTTATATTGATTAAAACATAATACAGATTTTGGAATATGATTCATTTCCTTATTTTTCTTATGAATTTTATGTATTTATTTTTGTTTGCTCAAAGCCAAAGCCTGAACTACCACGAACATCGTAAAATAACCCCTAATATCGTATGAAAAGTACTTTTATTTTTCAGTCCTGTTTAGGGTGACCAGAGTTTCAAAATAAGAAAAAAAAAACTGGGACTCCCCTGGTTTTAGTTGATTGGTAATAACAAGCTCTCGATTTACCGGTCAATCTACGTTCCTCCCCTCACCTATGGTCATGAGCTCTGGGTAATGACCGAAAGAACGAGATCGCGGATACAAGAGGCCGAAATGAGTTTCCTCCGCAGAGTGGCCGGGCGCTCCCTTAGAGATAGGGTGAGGAGCTCGGTCACACGGAAGGAGCTCGGAGTAGAGTCGCTGCTCCTCCACGTCGAGAGGAGCCAGCTGAGGTGGTTCAGGCATCTGGTCCGGATGCCTCCTGGACGCCTCCCTCGGGAGGTGTTCCGGGCATGTCCCACCGGTAGGAGGCCCCGGGGAAGACCCAGGACACGCTGGAGGGACTATGTCTCTCGGCTGGCCTGGGAACGCCTCGGGGTCCGTCCGGAGGAGCTGGAGGAAGTGGCTGGGGAGAAGGAAGCTTGGGAGCCCCTGCTTAGACTGCTGCCCCCGCGACCCGGCCCCGGATAAGCGGAAGAAGATGGATGGATGGATGGTAATAACAAAATTGTGAAACGAGGAAAATTTTTAGTCAGTATAGTCACATTTTCTTTGTATTTTGTCATTTTAAAGCAGCTTTTCTGTATTTTACCTAAACAAGTGACAATTTATGCCTCTCTTTACTGTTGGCAGGGGTCAGATTGGTCAAAAATAGAGACACCCGGGACATTACTTGTATAAAACTGGGACAAATCAGTCATTTTGTATAAATCTGCTGGGACAGGGGACACTGGGCTCAAAACTGGGACTGGGTCTGGTCATCCTAGTCCTGTTCAAAAATGAAGTGGAGTTCAGTACAAATACCTGCTCTCAAATGTTTAAAAAAATCCCTGTAAAATGTACTTTGTGTAGTAAAGTACAGATACCTAAAAATTGTCTAAAAAGTCCAGAATTTTACTCCTTTTACTACTTGTACTTCTACCACTGATATTGGCTATATAAGGCAACTAAATTAGCATATTTTATTTCATCTTAGCTTTATTTTACCAGGTAAAACTTTAAAAAACATTTCTTTTTTAGCTTAAACTTGTGCACTATTAAAGATGCATACGATGTTTTTTTGTTTGCTTCTCTACATGTCTTTGCTTTACCTGGTATGTTTTCCAGTAAGGCATAAAATATCTAAATCCCAAATGCCTATTCTTACTATTTGAGGGGGGGGTCCTCTCCTTACAGATCTGACCTGTAACTCGACCTGGTTGCTTGTTGCCATGGAGATGAATATGTTTAATGCAGCGGTCGTCAATCTTTTTACTCCGGGGAGCAAGTTTAGTTATTGTTATATCGTACAGACATTTTGAGGCAAAAATAACACAAAAAATAAATACATCTTTGTCAGTGTGACTTTTTGTTTGGGGCTCTGTCACCTGCTTGTTTCTATGGATGTGTCATTGCTCTGCCTGGAATGTTCCACAGTGTGACTTTAAACAGATCTACTTTACTAGGCTGACCAGATCTTCCAAAATTCTAAACTGTGATACACTCAGGTTTGGATATTTGGTGTAAATAAAATAGTGAAAAGAGCGTGTAACATTGTGGATTCTCGTGTCAGTCCGAGGAGCTTCTGACGGTGCATTTTCTTTGCTTTATGGTCATTTGCAAACACGGATTTCTGTATTTTGGCAAAACAAATGACAATCTTTACTGTTCGTGGGGATCAGAATCAAAAATTGTGTTTTAGTTCTGATTTAGACCTGATGTAATCCTGGTTTAGTCTTAGTTTAGTCCTGGTTTGGATCAGATTGGTCAAAAATAGGGACATTTCTTGTATAAAATTTGAACAAATCCCTTTTTTTTTTTTTTTTTGGATAAATCTGCTGGGACAAGGGACACAGAGCTCAAAACTGGGACTGTCCCAGGTAAATAGGGACGTCTGGTCATGCTATACCTTACATTTATTCAATTACAGCTCAAAAATACCTAGAAAAACAGGCATTCTGACGGTGAGCGGGGTCGCCTCTCCACAGATCTGACCTGTAACTTGGTCTGGTTTGGTTTCCATGAAGATAGAAAGGTTTAAAATACTGTGAAACATTTCAGACAAAAGCAATACACAACGCAGCTTTCACTCATATTTCAAGGGAAAACGTTGCCGTAAAACCCACGTCCCTCTTCCTGTGTCCAGTGTGAGGACGGTAAACGCTGAGTCTGAACATATTAACATTAGGCTGTGCTAATGAGTGTGCATAAAGAGCCCACAGAGACGGAGAGTGGATGTTAGAGCAGAGTCTCGATCGATCGGGGTTTGACAGCTACATTTACCACATCGATCAGTCTGTCACCGGAGACCACAGGGACATCGGGCTTCAGTGCTCCGAGAGACACCACACTGCACAGACATCATACAACAGGAATCCTCGACTACAGCAACACTTTTGGCGACGATCGTGGATAGAGAACGACCCATTTTTGTTCTTTTTTCATGGCCGATGCAGATAACGATTGTTTAGAATCCAGAGGAGCAGATGGCTGATGAGCTTTGGTGATATTTTTGGGCCAAATTCTCTCGTCTGAATTGAATCTAAACTCATCTACAGTCATGTTTTTCCTACAAACTGTTGCAGGGGCGGTGTAGTGTCATCGTGTACAGCGTCCTCTTTGGAGTCATATATAGGGTTTTATGAAGGGCAGATCTGGACATTGGGCAGCTTCAGGGACACATACGGCGCTTTGGGTGACTCTGACCGGCCCGTTTACACTAATTTGGAATTACAAATAAACATATTTTATAATTTTACCTCATGCATGGACAAAATCGGCATTGCTTTTATTTTAGAGGTGTTTTTTAATGCCATTTTTTGTAAGGCAGCCTCACTTTTTCATTGCTTAGTCATAACTCTTACCCATCTGACCGGCTTGTCGATAAAATTGTGAAAAGAGCGCGTAACATCGTCCATTCTCGACTCATTTTCGGATCAGTCATAATCTGAGGGACTTCTGTCGTTCCCATTTTCAACTACAGTTTTCTGTGTTTTAGCTTAAAAAATGACAATCCATCCCGCTTTTTATTGTTGGTGGGGAACAAATTCGTCCAAAAATAGGGAGAACTAGGATATTTCTTGTATAAAACTGGGACAAATCACTGGTTTTGGATAAATCTGCTGGGACAGAGGACACAGGGCTCGAAATTAAGACTGTCCCGGGTAAATAGGGACACGTGGTCACCCTATTTATTTATTTTTTCTGAACTTGATTTAATCACATTTCCAAATATATCAGCATTGCCAGGATAAAACACTTAAATAGGGATAAGAAGTTGAATAAAACACACACAAAAAAGGGAAAAAAGAGAGAAGGAAAAAAATCAGAACAAAATCAGAACTACCACCAGGTCACATAGTCACAATAAACACGTACCAGATTTTTTGAAAAAAAAAGAGTGAAATATAGATCAATCAATGATGAGAGTGAGAAAAAAAAACAAAAACAAAAAAAAACCATCATACTGGAACAGAGGGAAAATTAACAAATTCAACAAACTGAAAGAATGGTTGGTCACCCTAGTTTTATGTGGATTTTTTAGGCATCTGACTGTTCAAAATAAAACACTGGGTGATAGTCGATATACCAAACTGCCTGATATATCGTCTAACCCATTGTTTCCTAAAGACTGGGTCGCGACCCTTATGTGGGTCGCAGAAGATTTTTTTTGGGTCGCTTGGCATGGTTCATGCTCATCCGCATGTCTGTATCTAGGCCCTAAATAAAAAACAACTGCCACATTAAAACTACACCACCTATTTCTACAAAGTAAAAAAAAACGTTAATTACAACCAGGGGATATTGAATGTCGCCATGACCGAAAATGCTTGAATCGATTGAACAACAACGAGGTTACGTGTCTTCGCCTTCTCCGTGTTGTTTGAGCTACGAAGGCCTCCGTAACCGTGCTCGAACTAACCGTCAATCCATCCACACTGTGTTTCTGTTCCGGTTTGGTTGTGTGAGCACAAATCATAGTTTTGCATATCTAGTACGTATTTAGAAATGCTCGCTTGGCTGTCAAAAAAAAGCTCAGTGCACCAATTTTGTTTAGTTGATAGATAATTAAACAATAAAATATCCACTTTACTGTTCAATACGTCTATTTTTTTATTAACATATAAGAACTACTGATTTGGGTCACAAAAGTTTGTGACTTTTAAAATGTGGGTCACCAGAAAAAAGTTTGGGAAACACTGGTCTAACCGATATACATGTCTATATACCTATAATTACACACGTACCGTTCGATATATAGAAGGAACATTCGTTTTGTGGGGATGAATATTTATTATTTATCACTATTTGGAGCTTTTTGTTATTTTTCTGTACTATGAGATTCGAGCGATTAGACGGTGGAATCAAACATTCGCATTAAAATTATGGAGAAGTAGGTGATGCCAGGTCAAGTTACAGGTCAGATCTGTGGAACGGCGACCTCTCTAACTGCTCATTTTTAAAGCTTTTTTTTTAAAAGCATGGCACAGGAGAAATTCAACTGGACAAACATTTATTTCCACATCCAAGCTGCATCTTCAGTTGTGGTCAGAATGCTGGAGGACACTTCCTTATATGTTCCTGCAGGGAGGAGCTAACTACACTGAAACTACTCTGGAATGACAAAACGTTGTCGACCAAATAAACGTTTGTCCAGTTGACAAATTGAATTTCTCCTTTGGCATGGATTCTACCTGCGGAATTCTACACACAGTTTTACTATTCTGAAGCAATAAAAACATCTGTAATTTAACAAATGCAAAGTGGATAAGCCCAATGCCGTACTGTGGAACATTTGAAGCAAAGCAGTAAAATCTCCATAGCGACAAAGATGGCAGTGACAGATCCGCTACCTGGAAAGTTACATAATGCATCTTTAAAGTCAGTCAAACTGTCTTAAAGGTGCAACTTTTCTGGTAGGTGGTCCGCCACAAACTTGTAACCATGGAGATACTATCGCATTGCTTGAAAGGTTTCACAGTATGGCATTAAACTCACGTTTTACCAGGTTCTCCAGCTCAAAAATACTACAAAAAATACGCATTCCTACAGCGAGTGAGCTCACTTCTCCACAGATCTGACCTGTAACATGGCCTGGAGGCAATGCGGGCTTGTCTCCATGGATATAGATGAGTTTAATGCTACAGTATGGGACATTCTAGGCAAATATAGAGAAAAAAGAGTAACATTATGCATACTCCACACAAAAACGACAGATTTACACATTCCCGATTGTGTAACTGCGTCTCAAGATCACACGAGGTAAAAACTGCCATGCGATCGTGCACATATGTGGGAATGATGCGGTAAATTATCCGTGTTTTTATTTATCCGCCTGTTTACATTTGGCCCGGGCGAAGCGGCGAGCGACGACGAGTTCCGTTTTCACATGTCGACGTTCAAAAGAGCTTTTCTGCAACTGTCGGGCCAGAACTGTCAACGGAGCGCACAGAACGCATTCATTATGTCATAGTCAGTCCAGTTCAAGCACTGGTGAAGTCACTCCAGTCTCCTGTATCGTTATTTACAGAATTACAATGAGCTGTGCACGGATCAGGCCCGTCACTGTGATTATTAGATAGACTTATCATTTAAACGTGCCAGATTACGCAAAATGGACTCTGGTGAGATTTAAATCGTGTTGTGATGTTGTTAAATCGTCAAAAACAGACCTGGAGTTCTGTTTTTGTTTCATTCACACATGTTTGAGTAACTCTTTAATATTAGTCTGAACTGAACACATGCCTTTCTTTAGCATTACCTTTTAATTTGATCATAAACGCTAAATTTTGTGCCTTTTTTTATCATTATTATTAGTTTGTACGACCATAAACGAAAAAAAAATCCTTACATTTTTTTTCATTTTCATTGTTTATTTTGTACAGTCATAAGCAATAAACTTTTGTGCCTTTGTTAACATTATTATTAGTTTAATTTATAAGAACAGAAACAGTATGGATACATTTTTTTAAAAAACATTTTTAAAATTCTTACATTTTTCATTCTCATTTTGCTTATTTTGTACGACCGTAAACGATAAGCGTTTGCTACTTCTTTATCATTATTATTAGTTGGTACGACCATATACGAAATACGAAAAATTTTAATTCGTAATTTTTTTTTTCATTCTCATTGTGGTTTATTTAGACCAGGGGTGTCAAACTCATTTTGGTCCGGGGGCCGTATGCAACCTACTTTGATCCCAAAAGGGCCGGATCAGAAAACTCAGTTCTCTCTTCAAGTTATTGTATTTTTCTCCGTGTCTCGTAGTGGTGTTTAAGATTAGGTCACGGTCGACAGTCAGAACGATCGTCCCTTTAAGAGCGTTTGGAAAGAGGAAAGTCTTCATTTGTGCTGCTCTGGTGGAAGTCGCAACGTACAGAAACACCGGAGACGCTGCTATGCTAAACGGTGCAGAAAATTAACAGAAAAATCTGAAAATTTTAAGTATTTTAATAGAAAAATCAGCCGAGGGCCAGATTAAGGGTCTTGGAGGGCCGGATCTGGCCCCCGGGCCGCATGTTTGACACATGTGATTTAGATCATAAACAAGAAACTTTTGTGCCTTTGTTAGTTAGTTACATTACTTAGTTTGGACGACCAGAAACGGAAAAAAAATATATATACTTTTTTTTTAATGTTTAAAATTCTTACATTTTTCATTATCATTTTGCTTATTTGGTACGATCATAAACAATACACTTTTTTACCTTCTTTATCATTATTATTAGTTTGTACGACCATAAACAAAACTGAAATCTTTACATGTTTTTATTCTCATTGTACTTTATTTTGTACGATCATAAACGAGAAACTTTTGTGCCTTTCGTTAACATTATTAGTTTGTACGACCACAAACGAAACCGAAATCCTTATATTTTTCATTCTCATTTTGCATATTTTGTACATTCATAAACGAGAAAATGTTGTGGCATCTTTATTATTATTATTAGTTTGTACGACCACAAACGAAACCGAAATCCTTATATTTTTCATTCTCATTTTGCATATTTTGTACATTCATAAACGAGAAAATGTTGTGGCATCTTTATTATTATTATTAGTTTGTACGATAACAACAGTCTGTACATCCCGAAAGCTCAAAAATGTCATGAAGTAGTAGTTTTCAAGTGAACAGCTCCTTTTAACTTTCTTTCAGTAGAGACGGGGGATTCCTGAAATGATCTAAATGATTCTAGTGAAGGCGGGTGGAGTTTAAAAACACAGTGACATGACATCACAAGGTGGAACAGAGTGTTTTCCGTTTGAGAGTTTACAGTTTCTGTGTTAAACATGTGTGAATGAAACAAAACACAGCTCCAGGTCTGTTTGTGATGAGGAAACAAAATTAGAACAGATCAGAAAATAGCGGAATATACTGATACTGATGGCTGATTTAATTTACCATCTACTTCACATGTGTCAAACATGCGGCCCGGGGGCCAGATCCGGCCCTCCAAGACCCTTAATCTGGCCCTCGGCTGATTTTTCTATTAAAATACTTAAAATTTTCAGATTTTTCTGTTAATTTTCTGCACCGGCGTTTCTGTACGTTGCAACTCCCACCAGAGCAGCACAAATGAAGACTTTCCTCTTTCCAAACGCTCTTAAAGGACGATCGTTCTGACTGTCAACCGTGACTCTCATCAGCAAAATGTCCAAAAATGAGAAAAGCAGATGCTGAGTTCAGGATTTCCCAAGAAAAATAGTCTAATTCTTATTTGTTGACAGAGGTGAATGGGAAATCTGTGCTCAGTGTGTTTGGAACAAGTGGCGTTGCTCGAGGAATATAATCTTAAACACCACTACGAGACACGGAGAAAAATACGATAACTTGAAGAGAGAACTGAGTTTTCTGATCCGGCCCTTTTGGGATCAAAGTAGTTTGCATACGGCCCCCGGACCAAAATGAGTTTGACACCCCTGATCTACTTAAAGGCAAAAACACAAAACTTTTTTTTTAAAATATACATCTGTTTAAATTCAGGTATTAAGGGGTTTAAGGGTGATTTTTTTTTTTTTTTTTATTCGAGAAATATTGAAAAGGTATACTTAAAATGTGCCATTCAGAATAAAAATAATAATGATTTTTTTTTTTTTTTCGACATTAAAACATAAAAAAAATTAAAACTAAATGATCTTCCACACATGTAAATCCTCCACTGTGGTAAAAGTCCAGTTTATGTGACGGGGCCCCTCTCTGAGCACATTCTAACTGCAGTCTACGGGCCCCGGCTGTGGCTCTGACTCTGTCCACTCGTTGATAACAGTAATTACCTTTTGTGGGATGTATAGTCTGAGGCTCGGCTCCCGGCTGCCTCTCGATCGCTTCTGCTCGGAGACATTTCATTTTTCAGCTCAAACGCAGGAGCCGTGTTCGTATAAGAGCTGTAATTGCTTCACTCCGACTGTCGCGGCGTTGAATTTGATAATTTGAGCACATTTCAAAGGCATCGACACCAGCTGTTCCTCCCTTTGACGCTTGTTCTGGTCGGGAATTTATGGATTTACCAACAAAATGAAGAACTAAAAAGATTTATTTTTACACGAACTGAGAGGCACAATATACAGAAATATATTCATGAAGCTGCGGCAAACCGACTAAATCTGAAGCAAAACTAATATATGAGTGAATATTCTTACTGTCTTGCCCCAAATTCAGGTTTCACGGATATTTATTGCCCATTCGAAAATACATTTACATATATTTGATATCACGGATTTGCATAATTTGGCAGTGTCGTCCCGTTAAAGACCCACAGCGTAACTTTTTGCTAAACCTGCATGTTTACTGCTCGCATCTCCACAAACCTGACTCTTGTTTGGGCTGGAGGAGGAGGGACCCATATCTCCATGGATATTCCAAAATATAGTGTTTTTTTTTTTTTTTTTTTTTTATCATGCAGGGGAAAGTGTTACGTAATATATAAAATAAAGCTGTACTTATTTTGGAGATGAACTTTATACATCACAACGATGTATAAAAGCAGAAAGCAGAAAGAGAGACAGAGAGAGAGAGAGAGAGAGACAGAGAGAGAGGCAAAGAGAGAGAGACAGAGGAGAGAGAGACAAAGAGAGAGACAGAGAGAGATAGAGAGGGAGACAAAGAGAGAGACAGAGAGACAGGGAGAGAGATAGAAAGAGAGAGACAGAGAGAGAGACAGAGAGAGAGGCAGAGAGAAGCAAAGAGAGAGAGAGACAGAGAGATATATATAGAGAGACATAGAGAGAGACAGAGAGAGAGGCAAAGAGAGAAAGACAGAGAAAGAGATATAGAGAGAGAGCCATAGAGAGAGAGACAGAGCGAGAGACAGAGGGAGACAGAGAGATACAGAGAGAGAAAGACAGAGAAAGAGATACAGAGCGAGAGACAGACAAAGATACAGAGAGAGACATAGAGAGAGACAGACAGAGAGAAGGACAAAAAGAGAGAGAAGAACAGAGAGTGAAAGAGACAGAGAGAGAGAGAGACGGACACAGAGAAAGAGAGACGGATAGAGAGATAGATATAGAGACAGAGAGAGACAGAGAGAATGAAAGAGATAGAGACAGAGAGAGAAACAGAGAGAGACAGAGAGAGGGAGAGAGAGACAGAGAGACAAAGAGAGACAAAGAGAGAGGCAAAAGAGAGAGAAACAGTGAGAGAAGTTTTTAAAAACTCGAGTTGAGAGACAGAGAGAGGGACAAGAGAGAGACAGAGAGAGACCCAGAAAGACAGAGAAAAAGAGAGAGACAGGGACAGAGAGAGAGAGAGAGAGAGACAGAGAGAGAGAGAGAGAAAAAGAGAGACAGGGAGAGAGAGAGAGAGACAGAGAGAGGCAAAGAGAGAGAGACAGAGAAAGACATATATAGAGGGAGAGACATAGAGAGAGAGACAGAGAGAGAGGCAAAGAGAGAGAGACAGAGAAAGAGATATATATAGAGAGAGAGACATAGAGAGAGAGACAGAGCGAGAGACAGAGGGAGACAGAGAGAGACAGAGCGAGAGACAGAGGGAGACAGAGAGAGATATAGAGAGAGAAAGAGATACAGAGAGAGAGACAGAGATACAGAGAGAGACAGAGAGATACAGAAGGACAAAAAGAGAGAAGAATAGAGAGTGAAAGACACAGAGAAAGAGAGACAGATAGAGAGATAGATATAGAGACAGAGAGAGACAGAGAGAATGAAAGAGATAGAGAGACCGAGAGAAAGAGAGAGAAACAGAGAGAGACAGAGAGAGGGAGAGACAGAGAGACACAGAGAGAAAGAGATAGAGGCAAAAGAGAGAGACAGTGAAAGAGACAGATTTTTTATCAGAAGTTTTTTTTTAAATCTACTTGAGAGACAGAGAGAGGCAAAAGAGAGAGAAAGAGACAGAGAGAGACCCAGAAAGACAGAGAAAGAGAGAGAGACAGGGACAAAGAGACAGAGAGAGAGGATGTCAGGTGGTGGGAATACAACCAACAACCTCTGTCCCCACAGATCTCATCCCGTTGTTGGGGAAAAGGACACTGCATCTCCACACAGCCCTGCAGAACCTTATCAGATCTGTCCTCTGGCGACCGCCCAATCAGAACGCCACGAGACGGTCATGTGACTTCCAGCAAAAACATGTCAGGATTTTCAAGTCGGCGCAGGTCAGAGTGCGAGCCGTGTCTGGGAGCGACAGAAATGTGAGATTATGATTAACCTTCAGAACGCGAGGAGATGCTGCACAGAGCGTAACGTTAGACGGGAAATTTGAACGTGACCGCGGGGCGATTTCTAAGAATAACAAGAGACCAGGATCGGTTTCGTGCCACAGTGAAAATCATGTGTAGTTACGCAAATGTTTGTGCTTGGTGGTGGCCATTTGAAGATGCTCTGTGTGAGTTTTCTGGTGGAGGGTCCGTCAGATGATTTTCTCCATCGAGGTGTTATTGCTTTGTCTGGAATGTTTCACAGTATTACGGTTTTACACCTTTCCATTCGGCTGTCTGACGTCACACACAACTTCCGGGTTTAACGAAACATTTGTTTAATACAGTCAATGGTTCAAAATCACAAAACCAGAGAACATTTTCACCATCACCTTGTGAGGTTTCAACTAGAGCCTGGAAACCCGACGAGAACCCGATGAGTTCGGACAGGTTTGGACAAAGATTTTTTAACTTAGATTCAGGCCATGTCCACACGTAGCCGGGTATTTTTAAAACCGAATATTTCCCCCCCTCCGTTTATAAAAATAGTTTTATCCACACCACCTCGTCTTCGAAAAAAATACCTTCCACACATAACCGAACATCTGCGTTTTCAACCACATTCATACACATTCCAAACCTGTAGATGGCGTTATTTCCATTGAGCCCTCACTTCACCGTCACTTCCGCCTAAACTTAAACAACAGAAAACATGGCGCCGAGCTCCTCTGTCTGGACAGACTCAGAGTCAGAATTGCTCCTAAACACAGTTTAGGAGCAATTTTGCTCTCAACACACACACAGCTCTCAAGAAACGACTCCGATCCATAGTCTGCTCTGGCTTTGGCTTTGGCTTTGGCTTTGGCTTTTGCAGTCGCCTAAACAAAGGTCACACGTTTGACGTCAGGGCAGATTCATATTTTTTGGCGCAGACAGTGACGTTTTAAAACGCAAAACCCCAGTTATCTCTGTCCACACAAACAGGCATAAACAGAGTTTTCAAAAATCTTCACTTTGGCCGGAGTTTTCCCTGAATACTCGTTTTTGATGCGTGTTCGTGTGGATGACAGGTCAAAACGCAGCAAAACATCTTCGGTTTATCAGATACCCGGCTATGTGTGGACAAGGCCTCAGGCTCGGGTCGGACTCGGACACATGAGCAAGACTCTGAAGTGTTCAAAGATCAGAGTTCTGCACTTTAGTTTAGACACAAGTCAAAACTAAGTTCTTATTATTTGTGAAATGTGGTGCAATACTTCAGATACAGGATTTTTAAAGCAGAAAAGAGGAGATAAAATCCACAGAAAGTAGAGTCAGTGCTGTGTGGATGGAAACATACACATGTGAGGAACTATCTCGCCGTTTTACTTTTAAAGAACACCTCAAATGGGATTAAAATGCAGTTTTTGTGGACTGGATTTCATTATTTGCAGAGGATAATTTCTATGTATAATGTGGATCAGACGCTGCCCATAAATTTACAGCTTTAGGAAAGGTGAGCAGGTTAATAAAGTCTTCTCATTATTTTCTCTATTTCCCGAGTTTGTATTTTGCGGCTCTTTGCGGTAGCCTTGCCAGAAATGATAAGTTAGTGAGTAATTTCTAAGTGAATACAGTCTTAGGGTTTAGATATTTCTCTGTTGTGGACATACACAGAGGTGGGACAATGTGCAATGTGGTGATTTGAAAGAACAGCTACAGCAAATATCCATCAACTGGAAAAGGAAAGAATGACAGTTTCTGCTCATATTGGTGTTGGTTTCTGATCTGTTCAAACATCGGGATACGACACTGCGGCATTTTTACACGTCGATCAGTCGGGCCAAATTCGGCGCGGCTTCGGCTTGGGCCCGGAAATATAATGAGGACACACCGACTTACAAGCCGAATCATCACAGAGACCAAACCAGACTGATGCTGCGTTCTTTTGTGCTCGGAACAGAGAAAACCGACCTCCACCTCAGGAAAGTGCAAAGGAACGGCCAGTCAACTGGGAGTTCCCAAACACAAACTTGTAATAGTCAAACTGCAATAACTGAGTCACCGATAGCTAACATTAGCTAACAGACTCTATATATTAGTAGGAGCTAGCGTTAGCGACATTAACTACATAAGCTAACAAAATAAACATTAAACTTTCTCGGGCATACATGTTTTCCCGACTGTGGCAATGGAATGCATTTACATCGGATATCGGGAGAACTGACTCGGATTTACCGACTCCCTACAATCAATAGAACGCAGCATAAGTTACGGGTCAGATCTGTGGAGAGGCAACCCCACTCACAACCAGATTGCCTG
The DNA here is from genome assembly GCA_030686955.1 of Odontamblyopus rebecca. NCBI lineage: Eukaryota > Metazoa > Chordata > Actinopteri > Gobiiformes > Gobiidae > Odontamblyopus > Odontamblyopus rebecca. The sequence goes on from CM060668.1 coordinate 33,472,119, forward strand.
TAATCTAGGTATTTTTTTAGCTAAAATAAATGATACCATGAAAAATAAGATCCAGGTTCCAATTAACTACCGGATCCCCTTTAAACGCTGGGTACAGGTGGATATTTTGATCAATAACCGCCAGTTCCAAATAAATGGCAAGTCTAATGTATTCAAAATAAAATAAAACACAACTCCAGCTGAACAATGAACCCCGGAATCTCCCACTTTTTTTCAATATTTCCTCATATTTTTCAGTCATTTCTGACGTTCCCAAATCCACAATCCAGTTTTGACACTTAAAAATTGAAGAAATGAAGAAAGAAAGAAATTGCAACGTGTTAGCCGACGACTTCTACCTTGATTTTTTCCACAGCAAAGCGTTTATTGTTCTGACTTTTCTGATTATATTTCGATCTCTCTGCCCAGCTTCAATATCGACTGCTCCTGCCACCGTTTTATAGACGTAGAAAAATGGGGGATCTACTGTATATACGTGTGCACGGTAATGACATTCTGCAAAGTGCTGAGTAGAGTGTGGGTTTTTAGTGCTGGGGACATGCGTATTAGAATTACACAAAGGACCGGACTGTAAAATGAAATGAAAAACACACTGAACCTGCCTTACCCAGAGCAGCAGTAGCAATGAATCATGGGTTATGTAGTTTAAAGCTCTTGTTTGTCTCCTGGACCTGTAATTACAGCTATATTTGGAGCAGTCTTTTGTTGCATAGAAGAAAAATAAGTGTATTTTCCCCATTGTGTTCTGAGAAAAGACTAGTGCTCATTTGAAACCGTGTGACACTGGAGTGGCTGATTTGTGATGAAAATCTAACACGGCTCAGATGGATACAGTTTTATCATTGTGGCTTCCATAGAAACAGACAGTCGAATGCAAATACAGATATGGAGAAATCTATAATGGACACTAGAATAAAGGTGCACTGTGTCACTTTTCTGGGGTTCGGGCGTCTGCTTGTCTCCGTTAAGGTGCTGTTGCTTTGTCTGTGCTGTTCCAGAGGTGATCTCCATGGAAACGAGCAGGTGCCAAGCCAAGTTATATCTGTAGATCTGTGGAGAGGCGACCAGTTAAACAGTTAAAGAGCTTTTAAACATTCTCCCGAAGCTTTACTCCAAACCTAAGCAAAATCTGAAAAATCCTCCAGAGTGGGCGGGTTGGGTGGTGTGGGTGTGGGGTGGGCTCTGGAGCGATGATTGACAGCCGACTGACAGCCACAATAATTCAACACGGCGTGGACCAGTGCGCTCCACACTTTGAAACAGAGTGGACATTTATATTCGGATCACGCCGTTTCCCTTTTCTCCAGACACAGCGGGACATGGCAGTGCCCAGCGGTGCCAGGTCGAGGCGGGGCTGAGAGGGGCTCCTCACGTACCGCCCGTAGACACCAGTGACTGTGCTCGTCACCTAATAACCTGCATCTGACTCATTAGAAGCGGCTGTTAGTCCAATTGTGAAAATTCAAATGTACTGACACTAGTTCATCTTAAAGAGAGCGTTACAAACAAACTAAATTTGAAACAAATATGCACCAAAATACCAAAATAAGGCCAGGGACAGGAATACACTTCTATTTTAGACCCATTTACACAGCTAATCAGTAGAAAAAAGTTATTTTGGTGTTTAGTGGCCCTTTGAGATGCTATTGTTTTGCCTGTGCTGTTCCAGAGGCGATCTCCATGGAGACAAGCAGGTGCAAAGCCAAGTTATGGGTCAGCTCTGTGCAGAGGCGACCAGTTAAATAGTTAAAGAGCCATTAAACACCCTCCCGAAGCTTTACTCTGCCCCTAAGAAAAATCAGAAAAATCCTCCAGAGTGGACGGGTTGGGCAGGCTCTGGAGCGATGATTGACAGGAAACTGACAGCCACAATAATTCGATACGGTGTGGACCCTTGCGCTCTACACTTTGAAACAGAGCGGACATTTGTGCTCAGATCACTCCATTTCCCTTTTCTCCAGACACAGCGGGACATGGCAGTGCCCAGCGGTGCCAGGTCGGGGCTCCTCATGTACCGGCCGTAGACACCAGTGCCTGTGCTCGTCACCTAATAACCTGCAGCTGACTCATTGGCGGCCGTTAGTCCAACCCGAAAAATCATATGTACCGACACTAGTTCATCTTAAAGAAAGCGTTAAAAACACGGCTTTTGACCCCAAATTTGAAACAAATATGCACCAAAATACCAAAATAAGGCCAGGGACAGGAATACACTTCTATTTTAGACCCATTTACACAACTAATCAGTAAAAAAAAAAGTGATTTTGGTAAATTTTGGTGTTTAGTCTCCCTTGTTGTTCCAAAAGCTATCTCCATGGAGACAAGCAGGTGCAAACCCAAGTTATGGGTCAGATCTGTGGAGAGGCAACTGGTTAAAGAGTTGAGAATGTTTTCAAAGTTATTTGAGTGATAAAAACATTTGTGATTGAACAAATGCAAAATATATACCTTTAAAGATGCACAGTGTCATACATGGTACTTCAGAATCATAGAATGGGTCAAATGCTGAGAATCTTTTTTTTGAGAAAATTTTCAACACAAGAAAAATCCCAACATTTATCTTTTAGCAGTATCACGGTATCACAATAATGCAATAAAAATCATCAAAAATACTCACTACAGGTTCTAAATTGATAATATGAATAAGTACTAATATTTCATAGTCAAATTTTGATTAAAAAACAAATACATGAATAAAAAGACAGCTGAATGTGTGTGTGTGTGTTTCCACCTATCTCATTATTTTTGCATTATTGTTTTACTTATTTAGAATGTATTATTACTACTATTTATATTTTTGGCTCTTTATTATTATATTATATTGTGATGTGTGAGCTCCTGTGTCCAAATAATTTCCCTTGTGGATCAATAAAGTTTGTCTAAGTCTAAGTTTTGCTCTGTTGATTGTTTTTAATATCTAGGTATGTATAAAAAGTCAAAAAATGTTGTTAAGTAGTAGTAGTAGTGGTAGTAGTAGTGGTGGAAGTAGTAGTAGTAGTAGTAGTAGTAGTAGTAGTAGTAGTAGTAGTAGTAGTAGTAGTAGCAGTAGTAAAAGTGCAGTGCGTGGTGATATATTGATTTAGGAGTACACACAGTGCACTTGCAGAGTGGTGCAGGGAGGTGACCTGAGGCAGATCTGAGCTGGGCTCTATCAGGGCCCAGTTAACTCCAGAGCAGAGAGGGCCTGACTCAGCTGTTTGTGCTCCAGGGGCCCGATGCCTTCAAGGACCCTCTCAGCCATACGCACACACATACACACAGAGATACACGTACACACACAAAGACACACACACATACACATATAGTGCATACACGCAAAGACACACACACACACACACAGGCACACATACATATAGACACACACACAACCACATACACATGTACATATAGACACATATAAACACACATACACAACATGCACATATGCAAACACATTACACACACACGCGCAGACATACACACACACAGACACACACATACAGGCATGCGCATACACAAACACATATGGACACAGACACACACACATACAAACACACGGGCGCATGCATACACACACCTATACACACGCACATACACACATATATGAACACACGGGCACGCACAAACACATACACCCGTACACACGCACAGGAACGCACATAGATACACACACATACGCACACACATATGCACACACATATGCACACACACACATAGGCACACACATTCACACACACAGACACACAAGCAGGCACACAAACACACTATCACACTTGAGTCCTGTGCACTGAACCAGTTACAGCGGGGGGTTGGAGCAGGCTCGCGCTCCACAGATCGATAAACGTTGTCTTCTCACTGAGATTTCTGTCAATTTGTAACGGATCAGCATCAACAACTCTCCTCATACTTCAGTTTGTGTCAGAGCTTCAGGCTGATTTTTGGCACATCTGGCAACTCAGGCCTGTAACGCTGCGATATTATTATGATTATTTCTTCAATATCAGCAGTGGATCTTTTACAGCTACGACAAAGCTTACCAGAAATCAACATAAACACAAAAATATCTTCGTGGGCTTCAGGCTCAAATCAAAACTACGGTTAATCTCTAGTTGAAATGCCAGTGCTTTGATCATGTCTGTAATATTCAGATGATGTTATGTCCAGTAACCCCCTCAGATCTCAGACGTACTTTCTCTGTAGTAGCTCTGTTGTTTTCATGTATATTTTATTCTACACTGGTTATATGGGGTTCAAAACATCTAGTCCGTACCCCTGTTACTGTGTAAATCATGGTATTGAATTGTTTAGGAGCTCCACATCGCATAGGAACAGCAAAGAGTGTGCCATATACAAGATTACAATGTGATTTTGGTATTTCAAGCACATTTAAATCCACCAATAAGAGGTGAAAAAAGTCATATTTTGTTTGAGGTAACACTAGTTTTACCTGAGTAATCAATCTAGCCTTATTGGTTCAGATTCCTATACTATGGCTTTAAGTATCAGCCGATATCAACCGATACCAGAGCAGAGACAGACAGAGAGAAAACAGCATTTATTTCTTTAAAAACAAAATAAAATAAGACAAAACAAGCTGTTATTCATCTCTCAAGGTACTACAGAACAAGTGTGTTTAAACGGCCAAATATGACCAGTAAATTTAGTTAAATATAATTAACTTCGGTTCAGGAGCAGGACCATGCCTCAACCCCCATTGCTTCCTCTCCAGCGAATCACAGCTAACTTCTACCTCACCTCAATTTCCCAGAAGCCTATTTGTAGCAGCTTATCCCGGCGACCCGGTTTGTCCCGAATAACATAAGACGCCTACGAGGGGGTACCGTCCCGCTGGGCCATGTGAAGATTGAGACTGAACCCCCCACCCTGAGTCTCAACCCAGCCGACCTGCCTCGTCTCCATATAATAAACGAGTTTTGTTTTGCACATGTGTTGTCGGTGTGGTCCTTGCTAGTGAAATAGTTTTATTTAGTAGACACAAATTCCACAAAATGAGACGAGATATGAGATTGGGTCCATAAGAATGAGACAAAACGAGATTTTAGCATCATTCCTAATCGATAAATTTCATGGTCCAATTTCCAATTTTTGCCTCGCAAGTTTTTAAATTTGATTCCATACTTTTGTCTCTATTCTAATACTTCTTTCTGGAAGTGTAAGATGTAACTCGCCAACACGTCACCCTTTTTGTCCAGTCCAAATGTAAACACTTCTCAATCTCACAATATCATTTTTCCCACGTGTGCACGATCTCGTCTTTTGTCTCGCAGGATCTTATATCATCTTTACATATTACATCAATTTATATATTCAACCAGGATATGAAGCTGAACTTGAATTTGGAAGCCGATATCAGAGTCAGCAAATTCAGTATAGTGTAAATGTGGTTAGCACCTGTAGTGATTTATACAATATGGATTTTTTTTTTTTAATTGTAGTTTCAATTTGAACCATCTGTAGTTGCCATTTGAACATTTTTAGTCGAGACAGGATGTGCTAAAAATCTTTGGGTGGAGCTATGGTGGTGCACTGACTATTCAAGTGGAGGCTGGTGCCCTCTCAAGCCCCCCTCTGGCGCCGCCCCTGCTCATACCCTTACCGGTATTGGATCGGCGCATCCCTAAGTCCTTAAGTGTGCTGGAGAAGGCTTTGCACAGCGGTCAGACTCTACCATCATCAATGCCAGGTGAAAAATGAATGCGACGCTGGATGGAAATAAATCTTGTGGCACTGGAGAAGCTTATCGAAACAGTGTCACAGAGAATACATCACAATTTCACATCACAATCTGAGCCCGATGAATCCTGGCATTGTCATCTTGGAATATGCCCATGCCATGAGGGAAGAAGAAACCCACTGATGACACAAATCTGAAACTTCATCAACCACCAAGTTATTAAAACGTTTTGCAGAATCTTGCACTCAAAACAGCAGCGTTACGGATATTAGTGAATGGAAAAAGTTCTTCGAAACTGGAGCTCCGTTAAGGACTCAAGGAGGTAAGAAAACAGGAATAGGATGCGACCTGGTCATTCAGTATATTCAGGCTCAGCTGACCTCATTCTCTGAGCACACACTATTCCTGAACCTGGACCTTAACAACTGCAGCAACCTCGAATCTATTTGCTTAGTTAGTGGCGAGTTTTTGTGGCCAGACACTGTATAATAATTGTAAAAAATAAAGCTGACTACTTTAGAACGTAACCCGTGCGACAAACGAGGGACCACTGTCGAATGTTTGCGTACTCTCCCACCTCTGAACAGCCGTTAGCCAAACACCAACGCCTCTTCCTCAGCTCCGATCCCTCTGCTTTAAACCTCATCAAACTCCGCTTCTAACGAGCTATCGATCCGCCCGGTCTCCGCTTTGTGTGTGCGCCTTCAAACCGGCTCTTTCTCACCCATTTCCTGCTTATGTGGCCCGCAGTACGACTCCACACACACAGACGCACACACACGCATTGATTGAGAGGTGTGTGCGCTGACGAACCCGTGTGCAGGAGTGAAACGGGGGGAGTCAGGAGCAGTTTGCGGCGCAGTACATCACCCGGGCCACACACGGCATTTGTTCAGTCAGCAGCCCAAAAAGACGGGTTTGAAATTACACTTTTTTGAGGGTTACAAAGGTGAGATCCATGTGCGGAATGTGAAAGTGAAAAGTGAAAAGCGGCGTGGCTGCAAAAAGGCTCAAAGTTTAGGGACAAACCAGGGTCAAATGGATGATAAAGTCGAAATCAGGGAGTTTCTTGGTTATATTCTCTAAGCACGAGAACAAACTTTGAAGCATGATATATTGCTACAGAGAAATAGTGCAATAAATGATCAATTGAAACTACTTTATGTCTCAAAATAACAAAGAAATCAGGATAATAAACCATTTTTAAATAGAAAGTAGCATTAAAAGTCCTGAGCTGCAACAAAGATATAACAGAATGTCATGGCCAGGTCAACTTTTTCACCTTTTTCAGCTCAAATACTGTTGTTACAAAAAATATACCTCAAATCTCCTCACTTTTACAAATCTGTACCCACTAGGGGGCGCATTGCTGAGTTTCAGATGACATCGCGATATTCTAGGGCAATAATACTTAAAGGTACCATTCGGAATTTTGGACATAGGGCCTCATTTCCTCGTGATCCAGAGTGTTGGAGACGTGTGGAGACACTTTTTGAAATCTTCCACCCAGTCCTTGTATTTGCAGAGGTTGCTGGTGCTAGGCTAGTGCATGTCAATGGCCATAGTCGTCCAGCCACTAAAAAAAACAGTCTTACCCACTACACAGAGCACCCAAGGCAAATCTTTTATTACGCCAGACTGTCGATGTAAATGTCGTGTTGATAGAATCATGTTTGAAATAAAACTAACCTTGAGGGACTATTTTCTCATATATCAGTCCGCCGCTGCCAAGTTTTCTATCAGGAAGTACAACTCACTGCTGCTGCTCAGACATAAATCCTTCAAATGCAAGATTGGTTTGACTTCTAAAGTGATTCTATCGACAGACGTTCACATCGACAGTCTGGAGTTATAATTGTTTTGCCTCGGGTGACTGCGGAGTGGATGGAAGATTTCAAAAAGTGTCTCCACACGTCTCCAACACTCACGAGGAAATGAGGCCCTATGTCCAAAATTCCGAACTGTCGCTTTAGTACTGATGAGGACAGGTAAAATCTATATTGTTCAAATGCAGATGTTTGTTGTATGACAGTGAGTTCTTGGGTCTAGTCACTGAAACAATTGATCAGGTTCAACATCTGTCTTAATTGTTAAATCCTTGCTCAAAACGCACCTTTTCTCCTTGGCATTCGCCCAGAGTTTGGAAGAGACACCTTGGCACCTTGCTACTATTATTATTATTTTTATTACTAGAATTCTGCTTGATTTGCTTAAAACATGTTTTATTTCATTTTGTATTTGTTCAGCACTTTAGTCAGATTTAGCTCTTTTAAATGTCCTACAGTGTGCTATAAATTTGATTTGATTTGTGTAATTTTGGGGTTGGAGATCCGTCACCTGCTTGTTTCTATGGAGATGTCATTGCTCTGCTTGGAATGTTCCACAGTATGACATTAATCAACTCTACTTTACAGTTTTTTTTTTAAATTACAGGTGGTTTTATAGCTCAAAAATACCAGGAAAAACAGGTATTCTGAATGAAAGGTTTTAGACGGTACTGTGGAACATTCAAGACAAAGCAATAACATCGCCATGAAAAAAAGCATTTGACGGACCCTGCCCCTTTAACTAAGAGAAATACCCAGAACCGGACTAAACCAGGGCTAGAACAGGGCCAAACCAGGTCTTTATGAGGACTAAACTGGGCTCAGTCCAGGACCAAATGAAGAGTGAACAAATCAATACTTTCTTATTTGAATCTTCCTGCGTATCTGTAGTACACAAGTTAAAATGTAAAACTCATGGACACTTGAACAAAGAGGTCCTTGCAAATACAGACGCCACTTTGGAATTGGGACCCAGAACTAAACCTGGACTAAACCAAGTCTTTATAAGGATCAAACTGGGCTCAAACCAGGACCAAGCATTGTGTCATTTTTCTGGTGGAGGCTCCATCAAACGCTTTTCTCGATGTAGATGTTTTCCTTCATCTAGATTGTTCCACAGTATGGCATTAAACCTTCTATCTCCATGGAAACCAAACCCAACCCAAGTTACAGGTCAGATCTGTGGAGAGGCGACCCCGCTCACAGTCAGAACGCCTGTTATTTTTGAGCTATAAAACCACCTGTAATTGAATAAATGTAAGACAGAGCTGTTTAATGCCATACTGCGGAACATCCCAGGTGACCGGAAAAGTTACACAATGCAACAACAAACAACAAAACCAATACTATTTGTAGCAGGGAAATTAAAATGTAAATTGGATTCGGACATTTGAACAAAGAGATCCTTGTTTGATGCAAAAGTTGAGATCAGATATCCGTTACCACGGTTACATGAGGACAGTGCTAATGATTCAACTGCTCTCAACTAAATGTATTGATTTTTATTGAGCTACAGTTTCCCTTCGAGTCAAAGTTGTTCTAAGTGTATTTCAATACTGCTGTGGTGGAAGGTAACGGTGTACAAAAATAAAAGTGCAGCAGAAGTACATTTTTTTGGTATCTGTACTTCTAAGTGCATTTTTACAAAGGATACTTTTTACTCATTTTAAATCTGGACTGAATAGTAAAAAGTACTTTTCTTTACAGTTCAGCGCATATTATTTGTGTTAACGTCAAAACTTTGAGCAAACCAAATACACAAAAACAGCCAGAAAATCACTTAAAATCAGCCAAAATCACTACATTTCATCCTCACATTCCTAAAAAATCTCTGCAAAATACTCACTCTTTTTACTCTTAACGTACATTTTTAAACAGGTACATCGATAGTTATACTTCAGTAGATTTCTTCATCTGATACTTTTATATTTTAATTGCTATAGGACTCAAAAGTGCATCATTCATCCATTTACACGCTATTTCAGAGCACATCAAAAGCTTGTAGGAATAGATGTCTTGCCCAAGGACACAACAGCAGTGTGCAATGTAGAGATGTTCCGATCACGATTTTTTGGCTTCCGATCCGATTATTTTAAGGAGTGTTCTTTCCGATACTGATCTGATCTGATACCTCGGCTAGTGTTCACTGCGGTGGCTTTGCCGCCTTTCGCTTGTGAATCTCAAACTTGTCCGGATGATTCTTTTGTAAGTGATGAATCAAATTGGTCGTGTTAAAGTAGTAGTAGTAGTAGTAGTAGTAGTAGTAGCAGTAGTAGTAGTTGCTGTTGTTGTTGTTAGCAGTTGTTGCTAGTTGTTAGTAGCAGTTGTTAGCAGCAGCAGTAGCAGCTGCAGTTGCAGCTTGTAGTTGTTGCAGTAGTAGTAGTTGCAGTTGTTGTTGCAGCAATTGTTGTTGTTATTGTTGTTGCAGTAGCAGCAGTTGTTGAACGAGTTGCAGTTGTTGTTGTAGCAGCAGTTGTTGTAGTTGCAGTAGCAGCAGTAGTAGTAGTAGCAGTTGCAGCAGCAGCTGTAGCTTGCAGCATTGTTGTAGCAGCTGTAGTAGTAGTTGCAGTAGTTGTTGTAGTAGCAGCAGTTGTAGCATTATTGTAGTAGCATTGTTGTGCCGTTCTGTTGTTGTAGCAGTCAGTAGTAGCATGTAGTGTTGTTGTTGTTGTTAGCAGTAGTTGTCATTATTGTTGTTGTTATTGGCTGTTGTTTGTTGCTGCTGTTGTATTATTATTGCTGTAGTTATTAGTTGCTGTTGAAAGAGCTGTATTAGTTGTTATTGTTGGTCATTGTTGTTATTACATATTGTTGTTGTTGTTAGTTATTGTTGTTGTTGTTGTTGTCAGTTGTTGTTGTTGTTGTTGAAAGAAAGTTGCTGGTTGTTGGTTATTGTTATATGTTAAGAGTTATTGTCATTGTTGTTGTTGTTGTTATTATATTGTTGTTATTATATTGTTGTTGCTTGTTGTTGTTATTGGTTGCCGTTGTTGTTATGCCGTTGTTGTTGGTTGTTGTTGTTGTTGAGTCTGTTACATTGTTGTTGTTGTTTGGTATTATCTGTTGTTGTTATTGTTGTTGGTTGTTGTTGTTGTTGTTATTGTTTATTGTTGGTTGTTGTTGTTCTGAGCATTGTTGTTTGTTATTGTTTGTTGCTTGTTGTTAATTTGTTGTTGTTATTATTATTAGTTGTTGGTTATTGTTGGTTGTTATTATTGTTGTTGTTGTTGTTGCTGTTATTGTTGGTTATTATATATTGTTATATTATATTGTTATTGTTGGTTGTTATTGTTGTTGCTGTCATATATTATTATTGTTGTTGTTGGTTATTGGTTATTGTTAAAGAGTTGTTGTTGTTTATATTATTATCTGCTGTCAATATATGTTGTTATTGTTGTTGTTATTAGAGCTTGGTTGTTATTGTTGCCTGGTTGTTATTGTTAGTTGTTTTGTTGGTTATTACTTTGTTGTTTGTTATTGTTATTGTTATTATTGTTATGTTATTAACAATTATTGTTGTTGGTTGTTGTTGTTATTATTGTTGTTATTATTATTGGTTATTGTTTGTTTATTATAGTTGTTATTATTATTGTTGGTTGTTATTATTTGTCAAACGTTATTATTGTTGTTGTTGTTATTATTGAGTTGTTGTTATATTAACTGAGTTATTGTTGTTATTGTATTGTTATCATTGTTCATATTGTTTGTTATTGTTATATTTGTTATTGTTGTTAACATTATTATTATTGTTGTTGTTAGTAGCATATTGTTGTTAGTAGTATTGTTGTTATTGTAGTAGCGAAAGAGGTAGTAGTAGTAGCAGTTGTAGTATTAGTAGTAGTAGTTGTTGTAGTAGTAGTAGTAGTAGTAGTAGCAGTTGTAGTAGTAGTAGTAGTAGCAGTTGTAGTAGTAGTAGTAGTAGTAGTAGTAGTAGTAGTAGTAGTAGTAGTAGTAGTAGTAGTAGTAGTAGTAGTAGTAGTAGTAGTAGCAGTTGTAGTAGTAGTAGTAGTAGTAGTAGTAGTAGTAGTAGTAGTAGTAGTAGTAGTAGCAGTTGTAGTAGTAGTAGTAGTAGTAGTAGTAGTAGTAGTAGTAGTAGTAGTAGTAGCAGTTGTAGTAGTAGTAGTAGTAGTAGTAGTAGTAGTAGTAGTAGCAGTTGTAGTAGTAGTAGTAGTAGTAGTAGTAGTAGTAGTAGTAGTAGTAGTAGTAGTAGTAGCAGTTGTAGTAGTAGTAGTAGTAGTAGTAGTAGTAGTAGTAGTAGTAGTACGATCAAAATGTTTTAGTTAGTTTCAGGAATTTTTGGATTCAGGCTCTGCTGGTTTGCAGTGATTGCGTAGCTGTTTGTAGTCACTCTAACGCCATTCACCTCAACGCAGATTTTTTTTTGTGTAATTTTGCTTGCTTTTTTTTCACAGTGTGTGAATGCACATCGTGTTCTACGTTCTGATTGGCTAAGGGAGAACTCATGCATTGTGTTCTGCGTAATTTAAGGTGGCTTGTCTGTTTATACGAATAAAAACAGCGCCAACAACTCCCAATGATGTTTTTTAGCCCCTGCGCTCCTCAGTTTAGATTGTGGCTGATTTGCGCAAAGTGATCCCCCTTCTTGCTCTCCCTCCCCGCTCATATTGTGGAGGGGTTTTACAGTTTTTACAGGGTTTTTCTACTTTGCGGATTTCGTCTATGGCGGATTATTTTTAGATCGTAACCCCCGAGGGATAAACGAGGGACCACTGGAGTGAAAAGTCCCACACAGCGACATGGTGGTGTTTTGATTAACGGCCGTAAAGCGCGTCAATGCTGCAAAAACATGTGAAACTGGATCGGTCCGCTCATGTGACTGAATCCGATACTGTCCGATACTCATAAAAGAGCCGGATCGGGACCAATACTGAATATCGGATCGGTAGTGCAATGCTTAGATGCAGTAAATTACCCATTAAAGGGCCCATTTTACGCTATTTTCTGATTTATGTTATTATAATATTGTTTCCTCATCACTAAGAGACCTGGAGTTGTGTTTTGTTTCATTCGCACATGTTTAACGCACAAACCTGCAGATTTAGTTCTTCTCTCGCACAGAAAACACTCCGTTCCACCTTGTGATGTCATGCGGTAATGCAGGAAGCGCTCTACTGTGTTTTTAAACTCCTTTCACTAGAATCATTTGGATAGTCTAGATGTCAGTGATGCGTAGATTAGTTACAGAGAATACAGCATCTTCTCTCGGGCCTATAGAAGCAAACAGTAGGCGATGGAGAGGCCGAGGGGGGCGGCGCTTCTGCTGCTGCGGCACAGCAAAGACGTGAAGCGACAAGCCAGGGAAATCCAGTCTGTCTGATTTAATACGTTTCCCGGTTTAAGGCGAGACGCGTCCGTGTGATATATTTATGACATTTCTCAGTGTGTCTGTTTGTGTATTCAAAATGGCGTCTGTTTTCATATGATCAATCTCTATGGAAATCATTATGGCCAGACTGCAGATGTAGATAATACATTAGAACCTCTTCAGCGTACGGCCCTGCACGGAGCGTTATGCAGAAACACTGGTACAGCAGACTCGCAACCGCACGAAAGATTCAAGGTCCGATATAATGCAAAACTGACTCTTGTGAGCTTTAAGCCGTGTTAGAAAATTGTCAAAGGTCTCACAATAATATGAATACAAAAAGGCTTTTTTTTCTCTCAAAACACAGTTAACTTAATACAAAACTGATCTGACTGTGTAAATGTTTTAATAATAAATAATAATAATAATGCATCAGTTTTATATAGCGCTTTACTGGACACTCAAAGACGCTTTACAGAGCATTATTCATTCATTCCAGACCCGGTGATGGTAAACTACTATTGTAGCCACAGCTGCCCTGGGGCAGACTGATGGAAGTCAATGGCTGCCAATCTGCGCCATCGGCCCCTCCGACCACCACCATCACTCACACACCACTTTCATACTAGGCAATGTGGGTGATGTGCCTTGCCTAAGGACACTACGACAGTTTTTGCCACTGGCGCCCCCCTGTGGCACCTGGAATTCCCAGTGGTCTCCCATCCAAGTACTAACCAGGCCTGGACCTGCTTAGCTTCTGAGATCTGTTATATGAATTAAAGTTAAAGAGTCCAACCAGGATATCGACTGGGCCGAGATCAGGGAACCGATACCCAATACTACTCATTTTCCTGCATCTGCACTAAATATTTAATACCAATGTCATTGAGTGTCATTTCTAGTTAGCACCTTAGCTTGGTGTTTTTAAACCCTAATTCAAACACGTGTTGGTTGAAGGGTCCATCACCTGCTTGTTTCTATGGAGATGTCAGTGCCCTGCCTGGAATGTTCCACAGTGTGACGTTAAACAGCTCTACCTTACATTTATTCAATCGCATGTGGTCTTGTAGCTCAAAAATACCTAGACAAACATATTTTAAAAGGTATAAAAAGGTATTTTTTAGCAATAAAACACCTGTAATTAAACAAATGCAAGAGAGATATGTCTAATGCCCTAATTTGGAACATTCTAGGCAAAGAAAAAACATCTCCTTAGAGACAAGTAAGTAGCAAACACTTCACTTTGGAAGTTAGATAGTGCCCCTGACAAGTTGGATTGTTGATTTGGCTAAAACACAGTTCACATGATTTAAGACTTTACAAAAATAATTTAAAAAAAGATTCCTAATTGGGCGATTTTTTCAGGTTTAAAATAAATTAATAAAAAATAAAATAACCACCATATTTTACACTGTGCCAAAATTCCTCTAATGTACACAGAGATTACTGGAGAACTGGAGAATCGTTAAAAACCCTATCGTTCGCATAAAAACAAGCATTCTGACTGTACGTGGGGTTGCCTCTCCGCAGATCTGACCTGTAACTCGGTCCGGTTCGGTCTCTGCAAAGATAAACAGATTCAACCCCACAGTGTGAAGCATTCCAAAGCAACAACATCTTCCACGGAGAAAAACGTTCCATGGACCTTCCACCGTAAAAGTTGCGACGCTTTTAACAAACCGTCCACCACGTTCCCACACCTTCCCCCACCTTCGCTCTCTTTTCACCGGGAGCAGAGACAGGCATCAGCTCGCCCTCTCCCTCCATCTGCGAGCGCTCCTGTTTCGTCTAATGTTACCGCAGACAATCCTCTCGAATGGGCCTGAGGATCTGAAAGGAAAACACTGTCAAACGGGGCGGACTGAGCGCTGCGAACTGGCGAGAAATAAGTGGGTAAGTGCCGCTTAATGACCGGGAAGTCCGCAAAATCACAGCGGCTAAGTGCGTAAACATATGGCCCACTTGACAGTTGACCCCACTCGCCTGTGCGGGTTGTTCGTGGTGGCGGATGTTGGCGATGTTCTCACTGGTGTCGACCGGGAGTGAGATTTTCAGCCCTGTTACACCCAGCTCCGGGGCCGTGCTCCATGATCACTTAGCTTCACTGTTGTTTTGTATGCACAGGCCGGGAGCTGCTAATGGCATCTGAAAGAGTTCATTTCCTCCTCCTACTCACGGTTTAAACGGGCAGAAGACACCGAATACTGAAGGAATAAGGGACGGGCACTTGGATCAGTCCATACAGGCCACCTCAGGACATAGACTTTTGTGGGTGGGAAATTTCTCTGTTCTGGCCAAGATTTAAACCTTATATCAGGTTATTCACTTGTTTTCAGGTTTATTATCTACTTACTAGTTCTGAATTGGCTGGATAATCTTAAAAATTGTCACTTTCGTCCAATGACTCAGCTAGAATAGACAAACTATTATCATGTAAGACTGATTTAAGTACTTCAATCTCGAACTGAGGCACGGTGGCTGAGTGGCAACACTCAGGCCTCACAGCAAGAAGGTTGCGGGTTCGATCCGCGGGTCGCCCGGGCCTTTCTGTGTGGAGTTTGCATGTTCCTCCCCGTGTCTGGATGGGTTTCCTCCGGGTGCTCCGGTTTCCCCCATCAACCTAAAACATGCCCGCACCCCTATGAACTAACATCAAGGACCATGTTGTCCACCCTCCTGTGGGCTCACCACCTGCAGAGGGGTTCATAGGGGGGTCAGGTGCTATGAGTATTGGGCAGCAAGCTGCCCCCGCGACCCAGCTGGATTAAGCGGGAGAAGATGGATGGATGGATGAATCTCGAACTGAGCATATTAAACGCATTTTATCTAGAATTTGGCATCTGAGAACTTATTATCAGAATGAACACTGATCCTAAACTGGTTTTAAGTCTGTTTATCTCAAACTTAGAGTCCATAAACTTATTTCCAGCCCATGAACACTCACAGAGACGCTTCATTCTAGTCTAGAAGTAGTTTATTATTACCATTTTACTCATCAAGTTGAATCTACTCAAAATAAGTCAAATGTTCTTAATTTAAGTCATTTTAACTTACCTTGATATTGCTTTTTGCTGTGTTTTACTTATGTTGGTTGTATTTCGTAGTAACAGTACTGCAAATTTCTCTATCAGGTTACTTCTATCAGGTTATTCATGTTGTTTTCAGATTTATTATCGACTCACTAGGCCAGAGACGGCTTCATTCTAGTCTAGAGGTCGTTTATTTTAAGAGAACTTGTCCAGTAAAATGATCTTGCTGCATGGACATATCATTTCACTACTTTTAAGTCAGTTTTCTGATAGATTTAAGTGTTTAGAACTTACGTTTTGATCGAGCTTTTTTGCAGTATGAACAGTTCCAAATGTAATGGCCAAAATGTAAGATATAAACACTTAAATCCATCAGAAAATGATTGAAAAGTAGTGAAATGATCTGCCCATTCAGCAAGATCATTTTACTCAACAAGTTCTCTTAAAATAAACGACCCCTAGACTAGAATGAAGCCGTCTCAGGACAAATAAGAGGAGAGAATACATCTGAAAACGAGATGAAGAACCTGATAGAAGTTTGAAAATCTTGGACAGATCTGAGACATTTGCAGTGCTGTTACTGCGAAAGACAACCAACAAAAGTAAAACACAGCAAAAAACAATATCTAGGTAAGTTAAAATGACTTAAATTAAGAACATTTAACTCATTTTGAATAGATTCAACTTGACAAGTAAAATGTATATTTCTTATTTCAAGCAACATTACATTGTCTTTCTTATATTACATGCAAAAAGTTGTTGTTTTTCTTATTTTAAATGGAGCAAGATGTATTATTATTATATTTTAAGTACAAAAAGTCTGGTTCCATTGGTAGATAATCGACCGAGGAATAAATCAATTCGGCTTTAAAATCGGAATAAACCACCCACTTACTTCGGAAGTGCTTACATGGTCTTTTTACACCAGAATTTATTTTTATTCAGAATTAAAATCTCATGTAAACGTGGCAACATTACAGATATAACAATAAAAATCTCAATGGGAAAAGCAGGCGTCGGACCCTCACACTGATCCGTCTTGCGTTGATTGAATTGCCTTGAAAAACATACATTAAACCCGTACAGACTTGACGATCCATTCTCGATAATTCAGAAATAATTAGGGTGAGTGCGCCAAGACCGTGTGTAAAGTGGGGATTTATTGTAGTGTTTTTATTGGGGGAAAAAATGGCTGCGATTTTTCACTTCCTGTATTGTCTCCAGAGCGGTCGTGCAGAGGTGTGAAATGCCCGTTATGAGTAGATGACTTTTCCAGACTGCAGCTGTACTGAACATACGAGGTTCTGGTCCAGGCACCTGACCACCTGACCACCTGACCACCTGACCACCTGACCATCACCACGGCAACCACCAACCGCCAACTGCTGACCCAGAAACGAAAGCTCAAATTAAGCAGGTACATGTTAATACGACAATGTTTTCTGCTTTTGCCTGTTCTCTCTCCTTTCCTCTGTTCTCTTTTGCCACTTTTTATCCATTCTTTCCTCACTCTCTTTCCCTTTCTGTCATCTTTCACTATCCCCCTCTCTACTCTCCACCTCACCTCTTTATCTTTCGCGTCCCTGTCCCCGTCTTTCTCTCTATTTCTCTTTAACTTCCCTCTCTCCCTGCATTTCTGAATTCTGTATTTCTCCCCTTCTCTCGATATTCCTATGTCTTTCCCACCTCTTTCTCTCTATCTATCCCCTCTCTTTCCCTTTCTCCCTGTCACCCTCTATCCCCCTCTCTCTATCCATCCTTCTTTATCCCACTCCACCCCCTCTTTCTCTCTCTCTCCTACTACTTTTAACTCCACTTTCTCTTCTCTCCTCTCATCCCCTCCTCTCTTTCCCTCTATCCATCTCCCTTCCTCTCTCTCCCCCCTCTCATCAGTACTCCTTTCTCTCTTTTCTTCCGCTCTCTCATCCCTCTCTCTCTCTTAATCCCCCCTCTCCTCTTCTCTCGGCGCTCTGTCCTACTTTCTCTCTATCTCCCTCTCTCGTTGTCTTCCCTTCCTCTCTCTTCCACCCCTCCTTACTACATCTAACTTCTCTTGTCTCCTCTCTCCCTATCTCTCATCTAACTTTTCTCTCTTTCTCTCTCACTACATCTAACTTTTTCTCTCTCTCTTTCTCTCTCTTGATACATTTAACTTTTTTCTCTCTCTTTCTCTCTCTCTCTACATAACTTTTTCTCTCTATCTTTCTGTCTCTTTCTCTCACTACATCTAACTTTTCTCTCTCTCTGTTTCTCTTTCTCTTGCTACATCTAACTTTCTCTCTCTTTCTGTCTCTCTTTCTCTCTCTCACTACATCTAACTTTTCTCTCTCTTGCTACATCTAACTTTTTCTCTCTTTCTGTCTCTCTCTTTCCCTCCCTCTCTCTGTCTCTCTCTTTCTCTCTCACTAAATCTAACTTTTCTCTCTCTCTCTTTCTCTCATTACATCTAACTTTTTCTCTCTCTTTCTGTCTCTCTTTCACTCCATTCAACTTTTCCCTCTCTCTTTGTGTCTGTCTTTCTCTCTCACTAAATCTAACTTTTCTCCCTCTTTCATCTCTCTCTTTCTCTAGTTACCTCTAAATTTTCTCTCTCTCTTTCTGTCTCACTTTCTCACTACATCTAAGATTTCTCTCTCTCTTGCTGCATCTAGCTTTTTCTCTCTCTCTTTCTGTCTCTCTCTTTCTCTCACTTCATCTAACTTATCTCTCTCTTGCTACATCTAAAACTTTCTCTTTCTCTTTTTTTCTGTCTCTCTCTCTTTCTGTCTCTCTTTCTCTCTGACTACATCTAACTTTTCTCTCTCTCTTTCTGTCTCTCTTTCTTTCTCTCCCTCTCTTGCGACATTTAACTTTTTCTCTCTTTTCTCCTCTCTCCCTCCCTCTTCGCTCTCTCTCTCTCTCTCTGTTGCAGTCACCTCTCCTCTGTTCTTTTTGTCGTGTTATATCATGTCCGGCACTGTTCATTTCCAGCCCCACACTGATGTTCCTTTTTTCATTACTGTTTCATTCTTTTTTAAGCGTGCACGGACGAAGAGAGATGAACTTCTACCACCGCGCACACAAAAACATCAATTAGCCCTGTGTTTGGCCCAAAGCTACCGCCGGCTCAGACACAAATCATTAACGGTGAATAATTGTGTGGGTCCGTTCATAATTAGAAGATCGTTACTGGCACCACACTGAGCATGTGCAGACGAGAGGGCACAGAGGGACCAGAGCCAAGATCTGCAGGTAAAAGAAGGTTAAGGAACATCACAGAAAAGGTGGAATCAAGACAAGAAGAATGAACCAATAACTTTAAGTCTACTTTTAACCCCCGGAGACCTAAGGGCAATTTTAGTACATTTCTCCTCGCCTGGATTTTTTTCTTAATTTTGCTTTTAAAACTGCCCCTTTTACCCTATAATGAAGTGTTCTACATCCTTTTGTTCAGTGCAACCTGTTATTTCACAATCTGCTGCTGTAGTTGTGTCATGTGGCTGTAATAAAAGCTACAGGACCAGAAATAGAGATGAAAAAAAAACTGAAAATAAAATTCACACTCTTAATAATAATAATAATGCATCAGTTTTATATAGCGCTTTTCTGGACACTCAAAGACGCTTTACAGAGCATTATTCATTCACTCCATACCCGGTGGTGGTAAACTACTATTGTAGCTACAGCTGCCCTGGGGCAGACTGACGGAAGCAAGGCTGCCAATCTGCGCCATCTGCCCCTCCGACCACCACCATCACTCACATACACACCACTTTCATACTAGGCAATGTGGGTGATGTGCCTTGCCTAAGGACACAACGACAGTTTTTGCAACTGGCGCCCCCCTGTGGCACCTGGAATTCCTTGTGGTCTCCCATCCAAGTACTAACCAGGCCCGGCCCTGCTTAGCTTCTGAGATCTGACGGGATCAGGCTTTGACGAGCCGGTATGGCCACAATTATTATTATTATGTCTGCGCTTCTAGAGGGAAAAAAGTAAGTTTCTATCTTTTACGATTAGAAAGTTATGCGCGGTTATATAAAACATATTCCTCAGTATTGTATACAATACTGTAGGTCTTTGAGGGTTAAGTCATTTTCTGATAGATTTAAGTGTTTAGATCTTAAATTTTTTGACATTTTTAGAGTTGAACTTAAAGGTGGATTGTGATTTAAGTGTGTATATCTTACGTTTTGAGCAAGCTTTTTGCAGTGTGGCAGTTCCAAATGATCATACTGCAAAAAGCTTGGCCAAAATTTAAGATATAAACACTTAAATTTATAACAAAATGACTGAAAAGTAGTGAAATGATCTGTACATGCAGCAAGATCATTTTACTCGACAAGTTATCTTAAAATAAACAACCTCTAGACTAGAATTAAGCAGCCTCAGAACTCGTAAGTAGATCATGAATCTGAAAACAAGATGAATAACATGATAGACGTTTTAAAATCTTAGCCAGATCAGAGAAATTTGCAGTGCTGTAAATGCAGAATACAACCAACAAAAGTAAAACACATATAAAAGGTGGAATCAACCGATAATAACTTTAAGGCTAACGTGAGGCTCTGCTCTGTCTGAAGATCTATTACTCAAGATTGACTTTAATCTAAGCTTTTGCACGCAATCTGACCATAAAAAAACTGATAGATGGAACTACAAGAGGTTGACATGATTTGTGTTGTTAATCAAGTGTCTTATGGTGCATTCACACCCACAACAGATGGTGCGCACCAAACCTTTCATTCGAACCAGAAGCTCTTAATTCAGTTCATTTTAGTTTGTGTGAAAGTTTCAATCACACTCAGATTCACACCAAATCAAGTGGACTGAGACCTCAAAAAGAGGCGGTCTCGGTCCGCTTGACTCTGCATCAAATGCCAAACTCTGGTGTGGTCCCACTGGTGTGAACGCCAAATCAGGTCCAAACGATAGACAGTAGGTCCAAACCAACTGTTCCAAATGCATCATGGGAGGGCAGGCTCGGACTCGGACACTGAATTGAGCGTGCCAACCCCTCCCTGGTCCTCAATTTTCACCATCCTGAATTGAATGTGCCCGGGCGGTGGGCCCCGTGCCCCGGTTATTCAAAGCACAAACAGAAGGGAATAAACAAGTGCACAGACATGACTCCAAATTAACCACAAATTAACAGAAGACCACTGTCATTGTTTAAACGGCTCCAAGAAAAAAATCGACCTGTGAGAGCACGTTTGATTACTTTGGGTCTGGATAGTCGAGGGATTGGCCCACACCATCTGTACCCTGTGGAGGGGCTCTGGGGCAAGGCCACTGGGCGAGATGGTGGGTCTCAGCCTCACTTCCGGAGGTCAGGAGAGCTTCAGCAACTCCGAGTCACGCGCAGTCAAACCCGCTGTGTGCAGGAGCCTTGGATATACGTCAATCGGACTAATTTTGGGTAATCTGCAGGTGTGAAAGCGGAACACACTGGAGTCTATCTGCTACAGAAGAACTATTTTATTCCCTGGTACAGACCACAGAATCGAACTAGCGGTGTGAAAGCACCCTTATGCATACAGTTACAGTCACAAGCCAGATAGGTTTAAGGCCGCTACACACTAGAGGATTTTTCGGTCTTAAATGATTTTTAAATGTGCGACAAAATGCGCACATCACAGACATGAGGAGAATCTTATGAGACTAAAAATCTCCGATCTCACAGACTGCAGCGGGTTCTGTCTGCGTAAAACAGGCTGCAAAGCTGTGAGCGCTGTGATGGCGTCAGCTGTTTCCTGTCTACAGTAAAACCACTCACTCTGAGACTCTGAAGTGTTCAAAGATCAGAGCTCTGCACTTTTGGTTTAGACCCAAGTCAAACTGTGTTATTATTATTTGTGAAATGTGGAGCAATACTTCAGATCCAGGATTTTTTAAGCATAAACGAGGAGATAAAGTCCACAGGAAGTAGAGTCAGTATCGCTGCAGCTTTACGTAAACAAACACATGTGAGGAATAACTTTCACCTTTTTACTTTTAAAGAACGCTTCAAACTGGATTAATAACAGTTTTGTGGACTGGATGTCATTATTTGGACAATTTCTATGGATAATGTGGATCAGATGCTGCACTTTAAATGTACCACCTAATGGGAGGTGAGTAATAAAGTCTTTATTTTCGCTATATCCAGAGTTTGTATGTTGTGTCTCTGTGTCCGTCGCTCCTCTGCCCCTGACGCTCTGTTTTATCGGCTGTTACCGTCGCATTGCTGATGTTTGGTGGCTATGATCTGACACTGACTCCACACATGAGGAGCAGCAGCTTCAAAATCGCACACTGTAATGTGTGGTGGCCTTAAGTCAACAGTTTTTCTCTCTGGCTACATCTTTACTTTCTCTTTTCTCTTTGCCCCCACCTTGTTTCTCTCTATACACCTCTCTCTTTCTTGATACGTCTAACTTCACTTTCTCTTCTCCTGTCTCCCACCTCCTCCCTGTTTCTCTCCCTACATTTGTCTGTTTTTTTGATAGCTCTAACTTCCCTTTCTCCTCTGTGCTCTTCCTCTCTTCTTCCATCGTCTACATGACATTACAGAGTGCAGATTGTGACAGAGTTGGTTTGTTCTTCAGCAGGTTCACGGTGCACACATGCCCCGGCTCCTCCAGCCTGTGCTCCCCTCCTCACACATGGAGCTGTGAAATTGGCTGCCTCTGTAATTGGCTTGGCATTGCCGAGAACATGTGAAAACAACGCCTTTTTTCAAGGTCGCACCTGAACGCGTCTCGGTGTGAATTCAAAACGTTTTATCACTCCCACCGTCAGGGCTCGCTCTTCCTGTTGGCAAATGTGTACCCCGAAAATTAGTCCCATACGCGACGCATCCCAAGTAACTTTTCGTGAACTTTGGCTGTTTAAAGGTGCAATGTGGAACATTTCCGGTGGGGGGTCTGCGACCTGAGATGATAATAATTTGTTTGGAAAGTACAAAAGGATGGAATTCAATGATCTATATTGCGTTTTTTTTTATTAGATGTGTTTTTATGCATCAAAAATACCTGTATTCATACTACGGGTGGGCACGCCTCTCCACAGGTCTGACCTGTAGCTTGGTTCTAGCACCTGCATGTCTTCATGGAGTTATAAGAGTTTAAAGCCATAGTACAGAACTTCCCAAACAAGGCAATAACATCACTGAGAAGACAAAATCATTGAACTTTTTCGGTGAAGGATCCGTCAGCTGTTTCTCTCCATGGAGATGTTGCCTGGAATGTTCCGCAGTGTCGCATATATAAGCTTTTTTTTTTTTCTACAGAGATGGCGGGAGATACCACAGGGCCAAGTTAGATGTCAGATCTGCGGAGAGGCGAGCCCACTCACAGTAAGAATGCAGGTTAAGTCAATCAAACCCGTGAAGTAAACGCAAAATGGATGTGTTTAATGGCATATTGGGACACTCCAGACAAAGCAGCAACATCTCCATGGCAATGAGCAGATGGCGGACTCTCCACCAGAGAAGTCACGCAGTCCACCTTTAAAGACGATATTAAAAAAACAAACACAGAGTGGAGACTTTATGAGAATTCCAACATAAAGTTTTTGGCAGATCCACCAAGCCTCTGCTGATCTATTTTATTTAAACAACAGTCATGAATATACAGCCACATTTACATGAGGCGACTGAACCAATTTCTTGTTTCTTATTTCAGGTTCTTCATCTCGTTTTCAGATTTATTATCTACTTCCTAGTTCTGAATTGGTTGTATAATGTTAAAAATGATCACATATATTTCTTCCATGTCTCAAAAAATCTGAAATTTAGGCAATAAATGTTTAAAAGAAGCTCCAATCCATTTCCCATAGTTTGACTGATGATGAACTACTGTCATGTCAGACTGATTTAAGTACTTCTATCTAGAATTTAGCAACTTTGAATTTATTATCAGACCATTCCTACCCATCATATACCTGTTTTAAGTATGTTTAATTAGAATTTAGCAGAATTTAAAGCATTTTAACTAGAATTTTGCATCTGAGAACTTATTATCAGGCCATGAACACTGATCCTAAACTGGTTTTAAGTCTGTTTATCTCAAACTTTGCGTCCATAAACTTAATTCCAGCCCATGAACACTCACCAGAGATGCTTCATTCTAGTCTAGGGGTTGTTTATTTTAAGAGAACTTGTCAAGTAAAATGATCTCGCTGCATGGACAGATCATTTCACCACTTTTAAGTCATTTTCTGACAGATTTAAGTGTTTAGATCTTACATTTTGTACATTTTTAGAGTTTCTGGAGGAGGATTTGGCAAACGCTTTTGTTACTGCTTTGATAATTCTGTATGACCATGTGAAAAGTGTGTAATGGTTTTCATGCACATTCTTTCCTCTGTCTCTTTCTCTCTATCCATTTCCCTGTCTCTCAGACCAAGTTACAGGTCAGATCTGTGGAGAGGCGACCCCACTCACACTGAGAATCCCTGTTTTTCTAGGTATTTTTGCGCTATAAACCCACTTGTAATTGAATAAATGTAAAGTAGAGCTGTTTAATGTCATACCATGGGACATTCTGCACAGAGCAATGATGTCTCCATGGAAACAAGCAAGTGACACACCCCTTAAAACCTCCCAAAAGTTCCACAGTGCAACTTTTAGACTACATGTCCTGCAGTAACCTCCGTCTTATTCAGAATACGTGTTTTGGGCGTCCTCTCCATATTTCACCAGCATTTCAGCACTAATTATTGCTTATCACTTAAAATATCATATTATGCTAAAAACAAGTTGTTTTTGCGGCCTGTTTCCCCACTGCAGTGCTCGTGGTTCACACTTGTGTTGGCAGACTCTCATTATTTTCTACACTCTCTGAGCCGAGCCACCCCCGCCGCATGGGGTGTGAAGTGGGAAAATCCGCCATATAATTGGTAATTTACGACAGGGCTCATATTAAAATTGAAACTAATTCCATAAACACTTTTGAAAGGAAAAGCAACACGGGGACTGCTGGTTTAAAACAGCGAGCGACGAGCAAGAATGTCCGAGGATCTGGCAACCGCAATTCATGTAGATTTCTGATTGGATGATGTGAAAAGTAATAAAATGACTGTCAAACGATTATTTTTTTAAAATCTCGATTAAGATCAGAAATTCCATAGTTAATCGCAATTAATCGCATATTGAATTGCATGTTTGAAATTGTGTTATTTTTCATTATAGCCATGATGTAAAGCACACGTGTCAAACATGCGGCCCGGGGGCCAGATCCGGCCCTCCAAGACCCTTAATCTGGCCCTCGGCTGATTTTTCTATTAAAATACTTAAAATTTTCAGATTTTTCTGTTAATTTTCTGCACCGTTTAGCATAGCAGCGTCTCTGGTGTTTCTGTACGTTGCGACTCCCACCAGAGCAGCACAAATGAAGACTGACCCTCATCAGCAAAATGTCAAAAAATGAGAAAAGCAGATGCTGAGTTCAGGATCTCTCAAGAAAAATAGTCTAATTGTTATTTGTTGACAGAGGTGAATGGGAAATCTGTGCTCAGTGTGTTTGGCACAAGTGGCGTTGCTCGAGGAATATAATCTTAAACACCACTACGAGACACGGAGAAAAATACGATAACTTGAAGAGAGAACTGAGTTTTCTGATCCGGCCCTTTTGGGATCAAAGTAGGTTGCATACGGCCCCTGGACCAAAATGAGTTTGACACCCCTGATGTAAAGCAATTCTTACCCATTTAGCGATCGCTGTACTTTTCGTGCTTGCTGTCTTCCTCAGCTCGAAATTGGCTGCTGCAACTTCCATAGAATTACGGCAACTTCAGACACGGCGCTTCACTTTGTTTTTACCGCCCACGTGGTGTCGTGGCGTCGTGACAACTTGACGCCAGCCTAGTCATGTGACTACTGTTTCAGGTGATCCAGACACGACGTGTGTGGATGCAAATGGTTTCCAATACGCTGATTTGTTTCAGTGTAAATCAGGGGTGGCCAACTAGTAGAAGACTAAGAGCCCCTTCTTTTTCTGTGTTACTGCAAAGAGCCACATTATACACATGGGTACACATGAACATCATCCCATTCCTCAATCATGTCTGCACACACACGCACACACAGACCTATGCTCAACCAGATTTAATGAAAATAACCACACCAACATGATAATATTGTTTAAAAGTTGTTTTCAACAGTTAACATTGTGTGCACTGTCTCACACACACAAACTCTCAGTTCAAGCAAGTCCACAAACAAAAATAAAATAATTTTCATTTTCAATTTTTCTCTTGCTATGCTGCTTAGTGAGACTTTTGGCATTCCTTATCTTGAACAATCCTTGAATGAATGGTAACGCCAGCCAAGCATATTTGACGCATGTTATGTAAAAGCTCCTGAAGAGCCGCGTGAAACTAGTTAAAGAGCCGCATGAGGCTCGAGAGCCACGGGTCGGCCATGACTGGTGTAAACACTCTCTCGTTTTTAGAAGGGACAAAAGGCTGGCAAACTCTAATCGGGATTTTTTTTTTTAAATCGCGTTGTGGATTGCATTAATCTAGTCGCGATTAACGCATTAACGTTGACAGCCCTAAAAATGTGTAAAATGTACTTTATGATGGCAGTGAAGTGATTATAAACACAACATACACAAATGAGGCACATACTTGTAATAGTCATACATCAAAATTGTAGATACAGATACAAAAAATTGGACATCAATTCACAGGCCAATAAATTAGGCAGTTCTTGTTGAAATAACCTAAAATTTTCACAGAATGTATAGAAACAGATTTTATATTTAATGTTTAATTTTTGTTCTGTTTTCAGGTTGAGCCCACTCTTGGGTGAGTGTGTACGAGCAGATTCCAAGATGCAAAATGACTTCTCTTTGGGAGTGAACAAAAACAGAACATTACATAGAAAACCTTGATCTGTTTCTATACATTCTGTGAAAATTTGAGGTTATTTCAACAAGAATTGCCCAAATTTCTGGCCTAAGAAATGATGACAAATTTTTGGGACACCCTGTACTTAGGTTATTTTTTTCTGTTTCGCCTTCTATACTCTAATAATGACATCGTTTTATTGATACTTTGCAGTGATATCTTGCTGGGGGCGTTCTACATGTGTCTGTATTGGCGGAATGTTCAGTAGTTACCATGGCGACACAATGCACACATTAGCAAACACAGATGGAAAAAGGTTTCAGACGCTCAAAAAGCGCAATAATACAAAATGGATTTAAACACATTTTCGGGAGCCTGTGATCAATACGAGCGCTCACGGTGCTGTTTAGGAGTTTGATTTTCAGCAAAAAGGTGAGAACGACTCACTGAAAAACCATAAATTTACGTGTGAGAGAGAAGAGTTGTTTAACAGCACAAAGCATCTCACCGGTCGTAGATCTTATTGAAAAGATACAAAGACGTACTTGAGGCAAAGCGCGGTGGCACTGCAGTTTTTATTTGATGTTGATAGGAGCAACAATTCAGGAGGAATCCACATGTCAAGTTTGGAACGAGTGGGTCCAATATATTCAACTTAAATGTGTGCACGGTACCGTTATCGACAGAAACATGTGCGAGGTCCGTGTGCTAAATGAGGTCTGGAGTTTCTTAAGCTGAGAAAATAACCGTTTACCTTCTGTAGCCTGGATTAGAATGAAAAGAAGCACAAGAAAGAGGAGAGAGGGAGGAGAAGAGAGAGGAGGGAGGAGAAGAGAGAGGAGGGAGGAGAAGAGAGAGGAGGGAGGAGAAGAGAGAGGAGGGAGGAGAAGAGAGAGGGAGGAGAAGAGAGAGGAGGGAGGAGAAGAGAGAGGAGGGAGGAGAAGAGAGAGGAGGGAGGAGAAGAGAGAGGGAGGAGAAGAGAGAGGAGGGAGGAGAAGAGAGAGGAGGGAGGAGAAGAGAGAGGGAGGAGAAGAGAGAGGGAGGAGGAGAAGAGAGAGGAGGGAGGAGAAGAGAGAGGGAGGAGAAGAGAGAGGGAGGAGAAGAGAGAGGAGGAGGAGAAGAGAGAGGGAGGAGAAGAGAGAGGAGGGAGGAGAAGAGAGAGGGAGGAGAAGAGAGAGAGGGAGGAGAAGAGAGAGGAGGGAGGAGAAGAGAGAGGGAGGAGAAGAGAGAGGAGGGAGGAGAAGAGAGAGGAGGGAGGAGAAGAGAGAGGGAGGAGAAGAGAGAGGGAGGAGGAGAAGAGAGAGGAGGGAGGAGAAGAGAGAGGAGGGAGGAGAAGAGAGAGGAGGGAGGAGAAGAGAGAGGGAGGAGAAGAGAGAGGAGGGAGGAGAAGAGAGAGGAGGGAGGAGAAGAGAGAGGGAGGAGAAGAGAGAGGGAGGAGGAGAAGAGAGAGAGGAGGGAGGAGAAGAGAGAGGAGGGAGGAGAAGAGAGAGGGAGGAGAAGAGAGAGGGTGGAGGAGAAGAGAGAGGAGGGAGGAGAAGAGAGAGGAGGGAGGAGAAGAGAGAGGGAGGAGAAGAGAGAGGAGGGAGGAGAAGAGAGAGGAGGGAGGAGAAGAGAGAGGGAGGAGAAGAGAGAGGAGGGAGGAGAAGAGAGAGGAGGGAGGAGAAGAGAGAGGAGGGAGGAGAAGAGAGAGGGAGGAGAAGAGAGAGGAGGGAGGAGAAGAGAGAGGGAGGAGAAGAGAGAGGGAGGAGAAGAGAGAGGAGGGAGGAGAAGAGAGAGGGAGGAGAAGAGAGAGGAGGGAGGAGAAGAGAGAGGGAGGAGAAGAGAGAGGAGGGAGGAGAAGAGAGAGGAGGGAGGAGAAGAGAGAGGGAGGAGAAGAGAGAGGAGGGAGGAGAAGAGAGAGGAGGAGGGAGGAGACAGAGAGAGGGAGGAGAAGAGAGAGGAGGGAGGAGAAGAGAGAGGAGGGAGGCAGAAAATTATACCAAATGTTTGTAATTCGTTTGTGCTGTGACCATTTTCTTTTGTGTTGTGTGTTTCTAAAATTATGAAATATTATTTTTGCTGAAATTATATAATGTCATTTCCACACAGCGGCTTTAGCAAAACTAGTGAAGATAAATGACCTGAGGCTGTGAAGTCTGTCTCAGTCTTTAGTAACTTGTTATTGATTCATATTTTATATAATGATACAAACAAAACATTTGCAGCACAGAACAGCACAAATGATCAACAGCATTTTGGGTGTTTTTGAGCATTTTATAGCTTCCTGGGATTCTGGCTGACCCCAATTTGACCTATAAACGAATTGTTAATATCTCCAGAACTAAAGCAGCACAAACAAAGCACTAAAGATAGACAGTTTTTGTGTAGGTTTGTGTTTGATCCGGGACCAACTTCATGGAGGTCAGAGGGAGAGAGACTGGACTTTTAGTCAAAAGATTTAGGTTTAAGTCAAAACTTTGAGCACGTGAGGAGACAAAGGGACACACTGTGGCTCAAGCTGCTTTTTCCTAAACAAGAGCGTAAATCCTGTCGATTAAATAACGCCAAACGTATCATATTTGATACATGAGTTTTTCAGCCTTCCACATCAGCAGTGTGATATTTGTTTCCCTGAAAAACCTGATGTGTACAATCAGATACATGCAGTGCATCACAAAAAGAGTAAAAATAACTAAAATCAGTGTTTATTTGAGCATAATAAAATAAAACATAAAAGTGTAACTAAAACACAAACAAAAAAACAAAAACAAAACAACAAAAGAGTTATGTTTTCCAGCCAGTTCCAGTGGTGGATTTCCTATTACTGCATCATGGTGGCACTTTTTATGTTTAGAATTACACATTTGTGGATTTATTTGTATTTTATTATGTTTTTGTTTGTTCAAGAAAAAAAAAATTAACATTGTGACCTGATGATGAAACTCATATATGGAAACTGATATTTAAAAATGTTTTTGTTTGTTCAGAGGGACCAGTAAAGGCTTGAAATGAATAGAAAAATAGAAAGAATTGGGATTTTCTGTCACTCATTTAATGGTTTGGGCTTAAAAACCCCTCGTCTTATCATCGAGATCAATCAAAGTAGGGATGGCGATCTAGCGATCTTTTGAGTTCTGGCACAGCCCAACTACACAGTATGGCATTAAACCATTTTATCTTCAGGGAGCCTAAACCAGACCGTTACAGGTCAGATCTGTGGAGAGGCGACCCTGCTCACACTCAGAATGCCTGATTTAGAGCTTAAAAGACACAGAGTTCTAACCAAAGCTCCAATCCTTCTAAACATTCCAGTGATCAGCAATGACACAGGCCCATAAAGCGGAGCAGTAATTAGATCAACGCGCTGTTTATCCCACTGAGATTAAATCAGAAGAAAAAGATGAGAAAGGAAACATGTCTCATCTGGATTTAGAGAACATATTAATTAGGCGTTTAAAAATGAATTCAATCTCAAAATAAAACCATTTACAAAGATTAGCGCATCACGTTCTCCGAGCCGCAGCTGTCGTGCTTAACTTTATTAGCGACGATATTTAGAGATGTATGAAAGCCGTTTGAGTTATAACGGCCATCGCTGGCACCAAGAACTCTGAGCTGCGGGAATTGCTTTTGGATCACATCAAAAAGTCCACGAGGAGAGAAAGATTCATTTGTTAAGACTCAAATTATCTTAGATTTGAGGGGATTAAAAGTCATTCATTTCTAAACTAAGACCAAAAGAAAATAATATAAGCGGTTACCTCTGTGCGAGAAGAACGTAGGAATCAATTCTGTTACTTAAGTAAAAGTACAGATACTACAGCAGAAATACTCAAGTAAAAGTAAAAGGTACCACAGGGAAAAATCTATTTAAGTAAAAGTATGAAAGAATCTATACAGAAATAATTTTAAAAATGCGCAGATTAAGCCTCTAATGTGCAGATTTTGATGATTTTTTGCAGAAATGTGTCATTTTTTCCTAGTTATTTTTATTTGTATTTTTTCTTTGCTTGAACTGTGAATGTGTTCAAAACAAACCAACAGCTTTTCAGCAAATCTCAAACTAAAATGACTTTAAAAAAAAAAATGTTTAACTAATTTTCAGTCCTGTTCTAAATGTAGTGAAGCAGGAAGTACAGACACCTGCTCTCAGATGTGGTGAAGGAAAAGTAAAAAGTACCCACGTTAAAATGTACTTATACTCCTAAAATGTTGACTTTGTAGTGCTTTACTACTTTCACTTTGTTACGTTTCACTACTGCCAATAATTAAGAGCTGTGGGATTTGCTTTTGGATTACATCAAAAAGTCCATAAGGGTGAAAAGATTAATTAATTAAGACCCAAATGAGTTCAGATTTGGCAGATTTAACTCATTCATTACTCCAAAAAGATGCTCAAATAAGCAGTTAACGCAGGTCTGGGCTCTGTGTTTTTCCATTATGAGATCGGGACAGTTCCTTAGCAAAGATGAATGTTCTTCGTGTTGTTCTCTTTCTTATGTTAGATTAGTATGTTGATTAGATTAGTATGTTTTTAATGACAGAACCACATTCCAACATGGCGGCAAATTAAAACAGTTAAAAGCACAAATGGAAAAACTTCCAGCGGCCTTAAGAAGCATGAACAACAACGAAGACTTCATTCATTATGAACAAACACATTAAAGCAGGGGTGTCAAACTCACTTTGGTCCGGGGGCCGTATACAACCTACTTTGATCCCAAAGGGGCCGGATTGGAAAACTCCATTCTCTGTTCAAGTTATTGTATTTTCCGCCATGTTGTGTCTCATAGTGGCGTTTATATTCCTCCTTTATATTTATATTCCTTGAGCACCGCCACTTGTTGCAAACACACCAAGTGTACAGGTTTCCCATTCACCTCCGTGAAAAAGAAGAATTAGTAAATTTTTCTTGGAAAATCCTGCACTCAGCTCCACTTTTCTTATTTTTGACACTTTGCTGATGAGGGCGTCATGGTCACAGTCAAAACGATCGTCCTTTAAGAGCGTTTGGAAAGAGGCGAGTCTTCATTTGTGCTGCTCTGGTGGGAGGCGGCCACACACAGAAGCACTGGAGATGCTGCTATGCTAAGCGGCGTAGAAAATTACCAGAAAAATCTGAAAATTTTACATATTTTAAGAGAAAATCAGCCGAGGGCCAGATTAAAGGTCTTGGAGGGCCAGATCTGGCCCCCGGGCCGCATGTTTGACACCTGTGCATTAAAGGTTCTAGATTACACAAAATGGACTCTTGTGAGCTTTAAGTCATGTTAGAATGTTGTTACCTCCTTAAAAACAGACCTGGAGTTGTATGTTTTCAGTCATATGTTCAAGTAACTCCTCATTATTAGTCTGTACATGTTCCACCTTGTGATGTCATGTAGTGGTAGTTTTCAAGTTAGCATCTATCTTTTACCTTTATTAATTCATTCAGAGATTGGCGGTTCCAAGGCTGAAATTATCCAAATGATTTTAGTGAAGTCGTATGAAGTTTAAAAACACAATGGAGCACTTCCTGTATCACCACATGACATCACAATGTGGAACAGCGTGAGAAGAACTCTAAATGAGCACAATTAGTGTGTTAAACATGTGTGAATGAAACAAAACACGTTTGTGATGAGGAAACATCATTAGAGCAGAGATCAGAAAATAGTGAAAACATTTTATTTATTCCTGTATTTATTATTTATTTATTGCTCATGCCGTTATTTTGTTGGCATCAACTTAAAGAGAGAACAAAACATCTGAAAATGAACATAAATACATATTCCAGCCATGATTTGCCTCGTCTGTGCTGCACGAACAAAAGGAACAGGAAGAAGATAAATACAAAATAAAAAAGCATTTCTTTAATAATCAACCTCCACCTCAAAAACCACCATCACCAATGAGCCATATGTGTGTTACAGTGTCTCTCTTGTGAATTCATTCACTTTAAACTGTTTTTTTTATTAGTGTCTGCACCCAACATTTAAAGGGACAAAAATATGTATTATATTATATCCTCCTGAGACCCAAAGAAAAAAAGTGTATTGCAATATAAATTTTTTTGTGTGATTTTTTTGAGGTAAATAAACAACTTATCATTTAATTTTTGTTAATTATCTTTTTATTTGTCATTTGTAACGTGTCCTCTGTAATGGACGCCAGGGACATTTTGGTGTTAAATCCATGTGAAGTCAACAAGTTAAGAAAAACAACTTTTCTGATGACCAACATCTCTGACAAGCATCAAAAAGTTTTTACATTCACTTTTAATTTCTTTTCTTTCTTTTTTTTTATCATTGTGAAGCCACAAACTAACTCCTATTGAGTTAATTTTTCATCCTGACATGATAGAACCCTATAATCCCCCAGCCTTATTTAGACAGAGGAACCTTGTCCTCCCATTAAGAGTCTGTCTCAAAATACTTGTCCACTATAAAGGACAGAAATGAATGGACCGGGTCTCAAGAGGATATTACATTACATTATATTATATTATATTATATCATATTGCAGTAAGAGATATAAGGATAAATGAGATTATAATATAAAGTTATTAGAGTGCTAGTTTTAGATGGGGTTTTATGTTATGGGAAGAGTTCAAGATTTTGAAACCTTTTTAGAAACAAATTCACAATGATTCTTAAAACAAAGCTTCCATCATTATTGTATTATTAACTTACACGCTTTTAAGAAATCATCACGTTTTCATAACCTGAATCAATTTTATGTACTGTATATGTATATGTATATGTATATGTATATGTATGTTCCCATTATAGTACCATATCTAACCCTAACCCTGCCCATACGGCAGCACAGACCGAGTTCTTTCACTTGACTCATATCGAACATTGTGTCAGATTACACCTCCTCAGCAGCTGTACAATGCAACGCAGCGAACGCATATGTAACTACACACATACAAATACACATACGTGTCCAGTGGGCTTAAATATAGCAGTGCTTCCTGCAGAAACCATTGTTACATGCTGTTCTGCCATTTTTCACGCAGCAAGAAATGTGATAATTGCCGTTCCTTTGTCTTTTTTTTACACCAGATTCCCTTCCTGATACAACCTTTATCCAAGTGTGGGTATGTTTATGACGAGGTTAAAACCTTAGAACAAATCTAAAAGCTCACTCACGAGTCGATTTGGTGTAATATAAGACCTTTAACGAAACACTATTGACTCCGGTGTGTCGTTTCAATTTTATATCTTCTCTTTGGGATTTGGAGTGCGAGAAATAAAGGAGAAAAAGGTAATGAAACTGTAACATTTATAACTGCAAATGATAATACTCACACAAAAGACACTGCATTGCCGGAAAATAACCCAAAATGCCCGAGGAGGACGAAGAAAAAGTACACAGGATGAATATTAAGCTGATGTAGTAATTATCGTGACAGGCCTAGTGCTGAAATCAGTTTTGACACCGTATTCACACAAAGGATAATGTGTATAAAGCCAAGACGCTCATAAACCTATAGGTAATTAACACGACGTGACACTAAATAACGAGGAATAGTTGTGAAAAGTAATTAGTTTTCAGTCCGCGATGTGTTGAGACAAGCTTTGGACTCATTCTCGCTTCTGACAGGAGGGAGAGATAAACAAATGGAAGAACATGCCAAGAATAGAGGAGCTGGAGTGTAAACTTGTAGGGAGTATTATCTGTTCTATAAGGATGAGTTGTACAGTTGTAGGGAGTATTATCTGTTCCATAAAGGTGAGTTGTACAGTTGTAGGGAGTATTATCTGTTCCATAAAGGTGAGTTGTACAGTTGTAGGGAGTATTATCTGTTCCATAAAGGTGACTTGTACAGTTGTAGGGAGTATTATCTGTTCCATAAAGGTGACTTGTACAGTTGTAGGGAGTATTATCTGTTCCATAAAGGTGACTTGTACAGTTGTAGGGAGTATTATCTGTTCCATAATGGTGAGTTGTACAGTTGTAGGGAGTATTATCTGTTCCATAATGGTGAGTTGTACAGTTGTAGGGAGTATTATCTGTTCCATAATGGTGAGTTGTACAGTTGTAGGGAGTATTATCTGTTCCATAATGGTGAGTTGTACAGTTGTAGGGAGTATTATCTGTTCCATAATGGTGAGTTGTACAGTTGTAGGGAGTATTATCTGTTCCATAAAGGTGACTTGTACAGTTGTAGGGAGTATTATCTGTTCCATAATGGTGAGTTGTACAGTTGTAGGGAGTATTATCTGTTCCATAAAGGTGACTTGTACAGTTGTAGGGAGTATTATCTGTTCCATAAAGGTGAGTTGTACAGTTGTAGGGAGTATTATCTGTTCCGACAGCGTACATCTCAGTGTTCTTGTCGCATCACAAATGTAAAACCTGACCGTTCCTCTTATAGACCTCGTTGAAGTCATTTATATTTCAGTGACATAAACAGAGCCCGGTCCCGTCAGCTCGTGTAAACAGTGGTGTTTACTCATCACATTTTGTTTGACAAGAATCCGTTTTGTAATCGTTTGTCACCGGTTGTGTGTCAGAGCTTTTGTGCGCCCGGAGGCAGCGGCGTGAATGGGCCGCATAGGATCCCATGTAAAGGTTGGAGCGGTAATTTCTCACAAAGCAAATGGCACCATTGAAATTTAAATGGGCTCCTTAAATGTCGCCTGCGCTGCGAGACGGAGTGAGACGGAGTGAGACGGGGGGAGACGGAGTGAGACGGAAGGGACTCGTGTCTCGGAGGAGCTGCTTGTCATCTGTTTGTTTTGATGGACGTAAAAAGGACGGATGGTTTTGGTTGGCGGGGAACAGGTATCAAGAGGAAGTGTGTAAAAGGGTTCTCAAAAGTACCGAAAATCAAATACTAATCGATATTAAAACACGTGTTGAAACTTGATACTCATTTGAGCAAGTATCGATACTGAAAAGTCACATTCACAGGACTGAAATTAACCTTTCCTGAATCGCTTTAGACATGAGTAGAAACAGACAAATATATTGGTTTTCCAATATATCTGGGACGATATTTGACCTTTTTAGCGTAGTTGCCTAAATACGCTATATGAAAAATGTATGCATAAAGTAGTAATGTATGCATAAGTAGTAAAGTTTTTTTAACACGTTAGTCAAAAGAGGGTACTGCAAAAATGTAACTATACACTGGACTCTACACAGTTTGTAGTAAAAGAAAGTTGTGGATGAGTTTGTACAAAATTTTAATTTGATAATTTGGGAAATATTACCAAAAGCATTACATATTGTCCCAAAAATATCATCAGAGTTCATTGGCCATTAGTATTGCCATCGGTCATGAAAAAATATTGGTCAGTTTCTTATCTTGAGTTATATCAGAACAAGTATAAGAACACATAGACTAGGATACGCCCATGGAGCACTGAGGATATAAAAGAAAGTACTATGATAATGTTGAAAATCATATGATGTTGTCTATATTATATAATATGACAGACAATAGAATATGATTATATAATAATCATATTCTATTGTCTGTGGTATCAGAATTGTTCCAGTTTAGGGCTGGAATCACAGGGCCCGTCACGATTCGAGAAGATACCTGATACATGGCTCACTTTGCAGTATCTGCGATAATCGAAATACTGTATATAATTCTCTGATATATTATTATTTAAGAACCAAATCCATTTTAACAGCAATATTTCTTTGTTAAACCACCATTTGTGCAAAATTACTATGAAATATTTATGTAAAAATGTATTTTAATCATCAAAACAGTGTCGAGCAGAGGGATCGACGGTGGGGACAAAGAGGTCTGTGTCCCAGGCCTTAGTGTCTTGTAATCTCAGAAAATTCATGAATATAAGAGGGGGGCCCATGTGAGATTTCTTGCCCCCCCGGCCCCCAAATTTCTGTTGATGGCCTTGAGGTAAAGAAAAAATTGCTAAAAGATATCAAAAAATACTCTTGGCGATACATCAATACAACAGCCTACCATAATGATAGCCGTACCACCAAATTTAGATTCACGATATTTCGATAATTCAGTATTTCATAATTTTAACACACCCCCAATCCAGTCTGTTCCTTAATACTGAAATTGAGTTTGAAATGTTAGTCCCATGACAACACTCATTTGCAAAGGTCTACACTAGACGAAACAAGACTCCATTTGTATTTTGTTATTTTCAGTGGACATCCATCATCTAAACGACTGCAGCCTTAGTGATTTAATGATTGCGCCAACTCAAATTGAGATTTCGATTCAATTGTTGCCCGCAGTTGCCAAAACCAGCCCTTTGGGAAGAGCCCATACCCATGCTGCCCACTCACATCAATACTGGCTCGATTTCCTCACAAGGCGTAATGTGATTCAAACAGACAAAAATACACAGACGTAATTCGCTCGTAACTCTTGATTCGATGACGGCGCCAACTCAAATTATGATTTCGATTCGATTGCGATGGATGCTGCAGCTCAAGTGGGATTTGGGATAGTGATAAATTATGCAAGATTGTTTGTTGGAAAAGATTAAAGAATGTCATTTTTTATTATTTGTCTTTGTTTTGACCTGATCTGAAGCTTTGATCATTTAAAGGTCCTGTATCGCACTTTATGAGGTTTAAACTAGACGTCCCGATCAAGACTTTTTGGCTTCCGATCCAATTTTTTTAAGGAGTCCTCTTTCCGATCCGATCTGATACCTCGGCCAGTGTTTGCTGTCTTGCGCTTGTAAGCCTCAAATTCGTCCGGATGATTCTTTTGTAAGCGACGAATCAAATTGGTTGTGTTAAAGTGGCTCTGCTGGTTCCTCCACGAGAAACTGTTTGTTTGCAGCGATTGCGTCGCTGTTGGACTCTCGTTTTGTTGTGCAGTCGTCCCTCACTATAACGCAGTTCACCTTTTTTAGCAATTTTACATGCTTTTTTAGTGTATGAATGTGCATTGTGTTCTGCGTTCTGATTGGCTAAGGGAAAACCCACGCATTGTGTTCTGCGTTCTGATTGGCTAAGGGAGAACCTGCGCATTGTGTTCTGCGTTCTGATTGGCTAAGGGAGAACCCACGCATTGTGTTCTGCGTTCTGATTGGCTAAGGGAAAACCCGCGCATTGTGTTCTGCGTTCTGATTGGCTAAGGGAGAACCTGCGCATTGTGTTCTGCGTTCTGATTGGCTAAGGGAGAACCTGCGCATTGTGTTCTGCGTTCTGATTGGCTAAGGGAAAACCCGCGCATTGTGTTCTGCGTTCTGATTGGCTAAGGGAAAACCCGCGCATTGTGTTCTGCGTTCTGATTGGCTAAGCTCATATCGCAGAGTGTTTTTACATGTTTTTTCTACTTTCCAGATTTCACCTATATTTATTTTATTTTTATTTATTTTTAGAAGGAGGTGTTTTGATTTACGGCTGCCTTAAAAAACATGTGAAACTGGATCGGTCCGCTCATGTGACTAAATCCGATACTGTCCGATACTCATAAAAGAGCCAAATCGGGAGCCAATACCAATACTGAATATCGGATCGGGACATCCCCAGTTTAAATCATGTTTTACTGCTGTTAACTGATCAAAACCAGACCTGCAGTCGTGTTTTGCTTCATTCGCATGTTTGAGTAATCCTTTTTTATTAGTCTATCTCCAAAGCTCAAAATGCTCTGTTCCACCTTGTGATGTCACAAATTGACAGTTTTCAAATTAACAGCAATCGTTTTACCTTTTGTTGTGCAGATATCGGTAATTCCAGGGCTGAAATGATCCAAATAATTCTAATGAAAGTGTACATTTTTTGGGGGGGTTCAAAAAGAAATAGCAGTGAACGAAGTACAGATGATGTGGTACAATCCAACAGAAACCAACTCAAAAAACAGTAATTTTTTGACCTGTTTAAATCAAAAATCAAAAAGTCATCTGTATCTAACCGCAATTTGAGTTATAATTCACAGACGGACTCAAATTTATGACCCCATAGTCCAAAACAATAAGCAACCTCTGATCAAAGTGCTCTGAAAATATTGGCCCAATCAGAAAATCAAAGCTCGACAGTGATCCCGCCTCCATTCAAATAAACACATGTGATTGGACGCTAAGATTGATCATACGGGGCTCCACTCGGGTCCATGGGAAAATGCAGCCACGTTTTTATTCACTTGTGTAATGTTTAAAGCCACATTATGTAATTTTTACATTGGCATCTTTGCTACTGTGGAGATATTTACGCTTTCCTCTAACGCACATGTATTCATTTACAGGCAAATGCCTTTAAAAACATACATTCTTACTGAGAGTGGGCTCGCCTCTCCACGGATATGACCTGTAACTTGATCTGGTGGCATCTCCTGCTTGACTCTGTGGAGATAGATAAGTTTAAAGTGGAACTGAACACGAAAGCAACTAATTTTGTTACTAAACTGTTTATATGGTGTTGTGTAGGGATATTGCAGCTTTGTTGTCAAAACTGTATAAAAATTGGTGTTTCCCAGCTCCAATTGCCACTGCAAATTTCGGGTTGTTTCAGGTAGTTGGTGATATCACAAACTCCCCTAATTAAAGTAAATCACATGAAAAAATCTACTAAGTACTTATTTAAAAATGCACGTTAACAGTGTTAAAAGTGATACGGATTAAAACATGATGCAAATATTCATAGCAACTAATCATCCATCCATCCATCCATCTTCTTCCGCTTATCCGGGGCCGGGTCGCGGGGGCAGCAGTCTAAGCAGGGGCTCCCAAGCTTCCTTCTCCCCAGCCACTTCCTCCAGCTCCTCCGGACGGACCCCGAGGCGTTCCCAGGCCGAGAGACATAGTCCCTCCAGCGTGTCCTGGGTCTTCCCCGGGGCCTCCTACCGGTGGGACATGCCTGGAACACCTCCCGAGGGAGGCGTCCAGGAGGCATCCGGACCAGATGCCCGAGCCACCTCAGCTGGCTCCTCTCGACGTGGAGGAGCAGCGACTCTACTCCGAGCTCCTCCCGTGTGACCGAGCTCCTCACCCTATCTCTAAGGGAGCGCCCGGCCACTCTGCGAAGGAAACTCATTTCGGCCGCTTGTATCCGCGATCTCGTTCTTTCGGTCATTACCCAGAGCTCATGACCATAGGTGAGGGCAACTAATCAATTTCTTAATTTTTCTCATGAATTTTGTGTATTTATTTTGGTTTGCTCAAAGCTGAAGCTTCAATAAAAACTTTAAGTCAGGAGGTTTCCACAAACATTTGAAAAAAAAAAAAAAAATGCAAAAAAGGTTGCCCAAAATGTAAGATATAAACACTTAAATCTATCAGAAAATGACTTAAAAATAGTGAAATGATCTGTCCATGCAGCAAGATCATTTTACTGGACAAGTTCTCTTCAAATAAACGACCTGCAGACGAGAATGAAGCCGTCTCAGAACTAGTAAGTAGAAAATAAATCTTAAAACAAGATGAATAACCTGATATAAGTTTGAAAATCTTGGCCACATCAAAGAAATTTGCAGTGCGCCTAAAATCATTTGAAAAGTACTTTTTCAGACATTAAAAAATGGAGTGCAGTAGAAAGTCCAGATGCCTACGCTCAAATGTAGTGAAGTGAGATTAAAAAGTGTCTAATACACTGCAAAAAACAAAATCTAGTCAAGCTGCAATGACTTGGATGAAGAGTTTTATCATGATTTGAGTAAATTTCACTTGACAAGTCAAATGATCTTTTATTATTAGCCAGTTAAAATATGAAAATACATCTCGCTACACTTAAAATAAGAAAAACAACAACTTTTCGCACTTAGAATAAGAAATAAAATCAAATCTTGCTTGAATTAAGAAAAAAAAAAAACACTTACAATGGCAGATCATTTCACTTCATGTCAAATGTTAGTCAAGTCAAGTTTATTTCTATAGCACATTTAAAACAACTTCAGTTGACCAAAGTGCTTCACATAAAGGATAACAAACATATGCATATACAACACCATATGAGGACAAAAGAGAGAGAGAAAAAAGAATAAACTAATAAAACAAGATAAACTGACTAACTAGTATTAAATGCCAGGGAAAAGAAATGAGTTTTCAATCTAGTCTTGAACTGCGTTACGGACTGAGAGGATCTGACAGGAAGAGGAAGGTTATTCCACAGTCTGGGCGCTGCCACAGAAAAGCCTCTGTCTCCCCTCGTCTTGAGCCGAGTTTTGGGCACAACCAACAGGAGCTGGTCGGCTGACCTCAGGCCTCTGGGTGGAGTGTAGGGCTCCAGTAATTCTCTCAAATAGACTGGACCCAAAGAGTGTAGACATTTAAACACAATTAACAACATTTTAAATTGCACCCGATAGAAGACAGGAGCCAGTGCAGGTCACACAGCTCAGGTGTGATGTGC
This sequence comes from Odontamblyopus rebecca, assembly GCA_030686955.1. Taxonomy (NCBI): domain Eukaryota; kingdom Metazoa; phylum Chordata; class Actinopteri; order Gobiiformes; family Gobiidae; genus Odontamblyopus; species Odontamblyopus rebecca. Next base: position 33,513,051 of record CM060668.1, read on the forward strand.
TCACGTCTCTTAGTGTTAGTGAGCAGACGAGCTGCAGAGTTCTGGACGTGTTGTAGGCGCTGCAGGAGCTCTGGTCTAGCCCCACATACAGAGAATTGCAATAGTCCAGACGCGAAGTTATAAAAGCATGAAGAGCTTCTCAAATGTTCTTAATTTAAGTCATTTTAACTTATCTAGACATTGTTTTTTTCCAGTGTAATGTGTACTTCAGTAAAGTACAGACACCTAAAAATTGTACTTAAGTATACCACCCTATAAAGGCAGACTGCCAGAGTGTGAAACTGAGAAAAATGACTCCTGACAAAAGTATAATAGGGCTCTCAAAACAACTAGTAGCTATAATGAAGTAATATTTGTATGCGAAAAATACTGAGCACAATATTAATTCACATGATAAAGGAGGTCTCAAATAGGCAAAAAATCTATTTAAAATAAAAATTGGCAATAAAGTTGGCAAGTCAAACCGATTCATTTTTTGGGGGGAAAATCGTTATTTAAGATTTTTTTTTATACAGCACGTACATTTTGCATTCGCCAAGACTTCCTATAGTCTTTCTGTAGTCACTTCCTGCAGTGCGTCTCTCTCATTTTCCCCTGAGAACGGCACAGGCACAAACAAATCTCTGTCACAGAAAGAACGCTCATATAATCCACTGAGTCGTGTCCTTTAGTCCGACTGAAGCTGAAGCATCAAGGAAAGAGCTGTTTTTTTTCAGCATTTACAGTTTATGCAAATGAGCCATGTGTTTTTTAAGTTTTGTTTCTGTAAGACGTAAACAAATGTGCCAAAGCTGCATTAAACACACTCTAATGTCACATGGGCTGATGTGGCTCTATAGTGATTATGGTTTATTTGTTGATTTATGCAGATTAATAATAATAGTAATAGCAGAAATAATAATGATGACAATTTTAATATAAAAACGTTAAAGATTACATTGATGAGCGATCATTATTTGGTGGAGAAGAGAGGATTTCGCAACATGGTGAAAGTTTTCGGATGCTGCTGTACAATCGAATCGAATCGAATTGTGAATCGAGTTTTTATCTCAAATACCCCCAAAATGACATGAACTCAGGCCATGTACACACGTAGCCGGGTATTTTTAAAACCGAACATTTCCCCCCCTCCGTTTATAAAAATAGTTTTATCCACACCACCTCGTCTTCGAAAAAAAATACCTTCCACACATAACCGAACATCTGCGTTTTCAACCACATTCATACACATTCCAAACCTGTAGATGGCGTTATTTCCATTGAGCCCTCACTTCACCGTCACTTCCGCCTAAACTTAAACAACAGAAAACATGGCGCCGAGCTCCTTTGTCTGGACAGACTCGGAGTCAGAATTGCTCCTAAACACAGTTTAGGAGCAATTCTGCTCTCAACACACACACAGCTCTCAAGAAACGACTCCGGTCCATAGTCTGCTTTGGCTTTGGCTTTGGCTTTGGCTTTTGCAGTCGCCTAAACAAATGTCGCACGTTTGACGTCAGGGCAGATTCATATTTTTTGGCGCAGACAGTGATGTTTTAAAACACAAAACCCCAGTTATCTCTGTCCACACAAACAGGCATAAACGGAGTTTTCAAAAATCTTCACTTTGGCCGGAGTTTTCCCTGAATACTCGTTTTTGATGCGTGTTCGTGTGGATGACAGGTCAAAACGCAGCAAAACATCTTCGGTTTATCAGATACCCGGCTACGTGTGGACAAGGTCTCAGTTTTGACCAAACATAAAATTACGGTGTTCAGCCTTTGTAGGACAGTACACGACTTTATTACTTTTACTTTGTTACCAGCCTCCTCACTCTCCCCTTTAATCCTCCAGGTACTGCTCAGCTCTATCTGAAATGTGGTTTTGGGCAAAGTTTAGGCGTTCAGTCCCACTTTAATGCCATAAAGCGAAACATTCTAGTCAAAGCAACACAATCTCCATAGAGACAAGCAGGTGGCACACTGGAAAAGTTACACCGTGCAGAGACAATTTAAGACAATTCCGTTAGTACTGTTTTTAGTACGTATCTGGAAATATCTATTCACTGGACTTGAAAATAGCTGCTAAAAACAGCCAGAAAACCCGCTTCCCGTTAAAGAAGTGCGGGTAGCATCTGGTAAAGCAATAACGCAAATACATAGCTCGGGTGAGACAACTGGAGTGTGTGTATCGCTTTTCCGTCGGTAAATCACGGCGCTCTCTCTGAAGCATTAGATGAGATCATTGTTTTAATAATGTTAAGCAGCGTCGACTACACGGGGCCACTTACGCCGCGCGAATCGTCGAGATGGCAGATCAGAAGAGCGCTGCGGAACGAGAAAATGCAAAACAGGCAACGCGATCTCTGGGAAAGTTCACCGGCGTTTGACAATCGCTCGTGTTGCCAGATGCTAAGTGAAAAAGTCAGGAGATTAAGACAGGATTGGGGTGATTGTGATGTATCGTGTTCCAGTTTGGACACGTTTATAACACAGTAGGTGAAAAGTGTCCAGCGAAATTTGGTTCCATAAGGGTGAGTTCTTGTACAGTTGTAGGGAGTATTATCTGCTACATAAGGATGAGTTGTACAGTTGTAGGGAGTATTATCTGTTCCATAAGGGTGAGTTGTACAGTTGTAGGGAGTATTATCTGTTCCATAAGGGTGAGTTGTACAGTTGTAGGGAGTATTATCTGTTCCATAAGGGTGAGTTGTACAGTTGTAGGGAGTATTATCTGTTCCATAAGGGTGAGTTGTTGTACAGTTGTAGGGAGTATTATCTGCTACATAAGGATGAGTTGTACAGTTGTAGGGAGTATTATCTGTTCCATAAGGGTGAGTTGTACAGTTGTAGGGAGTATTATCTGTTCCATAAGGGTGAGTTGTACAGTTGTAGGGAGTATTATCTGTTCCATAAGGGTGAGTTGTACAGTTGTAGGGAGTATTATCTGTTCCATAAGGGTGAGTTGTTGTACAGTTGTAGGGAGTATTATGTTACATAAGGGTGAGTTGTTGTACAGTTGTAGGGAGTATTATAGTTCCATAAGGGTGAGTTGTTGTACAGTTGTAGGGAGTATTATCTGTCTATTGATACATTGCAGCTGAAGTCATCAACACATGCTAACTGTAGGCACTGCTCTGTCTAAGGGTTTGTTAGGCTTTAGCTTTTTGTCAACACAATTTGACCAGAAAGAACTACCTTAGCTGGAACTACAACAGGTGAGCCGATTTGTGCATCACGTCGCCATGGTAACTGATGAACATTCCACCATACACATACAGGCAGAACACCCCCACAGTGATGTCACAGCGTAGAATCAATCGTCGCCTTTTCCATTTCTTAGCGTTACAAATCGCCCTGAACGTTTGACCGTTTCAGCGTCCGTTCTCAGCGCATTCGCTTCTCCTCCCGGCGCTGGTATTCTGTCTGACTTTCTCCTTGTGTCTCTGTGTAACCTGCATTATTAATCCAGTTTATTAGCCGTCCAGATGCTGCCCACTCTCTCCCCGAAGCGGCTATCTGCGGTGGGGGTGTGTGCGTGTGTGTCTATTGTAATTGTTTACGGCGCAGTAACAGTGAATGTGAGTGGGCTGTCAAACTTCTGGGATGAGACACGACGAGACAACAAAGACACATCATACTGGAGGCATCTCTGTGGATGAACAACAGAGGTGGAATTACTCTTTAGTTTCTCTTGATTTCACAAATACTTTTCTCTTGATTTAACAAATACTTTTACTCCTACTTGATTAAGATATTTCCTATTTCTAAGCATATTTGAACAGTTAAAGTCTACTCATTTTACTAAAGCACAGTTAAAATCATTATATTTTACACTGATGCAAAAACATTCACACACGTTTTCCCACTTTGGCCATTTTTTAGGTTTAAAATTTTACTTCTTGGGTGCAAATTGTGACGTCACACTAAGGAATTCCATAAATGTTACCGAGAAAAACTCTAATGTGCGCAGAACTGATTATCTGGCAAATACAAATGTAAGAAAATGCCTTTGTTTTGTTGAAATGTTGAATGAAAAAATGTGTTTCGTATGCCTAAACTCTTGTAAACTCCTGTAATTTTCAAGATATTTTTCAACTTTTCTTTTCAAATTGCTTCTGAATTGATGTAAAACTATCATTTATATTTACAGCAGTTACTACCAAATGACGTCAACATTAGAGAATCATATAAATCTGTCATATGCACTTTAAGTCCAAAAAGTAAATGTACTGCGGAAATGTTACAACACTCCTCCCTCATCCAGTGTGGAGGAAAACAAAGCTGTGTGTGAGTTTGTGTTGAATTTAAATTTGTTTTTTTTTTTATTTGGGGAAAACTAACAAAATATGCCATGTATATCGGCCTAAAAATATCGGCAGAGCCTATTGTTTCCTCTGGATTCTAAACAAGCGGTATCGGCGTCGGTCATAGGAAAAGAACATCAGTTAATCAGTAGACTGTTGTCCCCAGGTTTAGGCTATTATATTATCATTTATATTAGAGGGGGGCCCATGTGAGTCTTCTTGCCCCGGGCCCCCACATTTTTGTCGACGGGCCTGATCTTTACAAACTTACTTTGTGCATTGATTCAAATAACCTTGAGATAAATCAGACTGCCAGACAGTTTCTTGGCTCCCTACATTGTATTTCTATTTTACCAATTTTTTAAAAAGTAACAATATACTCTTTTCATTCTACACTGAATAGCAAGCACTCTTACTTTTATAATAATAATAAATGTTTATTTATAGAGCACTTTTAAAAACAAGGTTTACAAAGGACAAAAAACTATAAAACCACATCCAGAAAGCATACAAAAACAGACAACTATTAAATTCATTATAATAAATAAGTTAATAAATAGAATACAAGTAAATAAGGGATAAAATCAAGCTAAAACCAGCTAAAGGAAGGCCAGCTGACAAAAAAATTGTTTTAACATGTGATTTAAAAGCTGAAACTCATGGTGCAAACCTTATCTCCTCAGGCAGGTCCAAAGCCGAGGCACCCGGACTGAAAAGGCTCAGTCAATCCTTCGTCCGGAACCTGGACTTTGGAACAGCTACAGGATCTAAGGCTGAAGAGGAACAGCTACAAGAACCTGCCTGAGGATCTAAGGCTGAAGAGGAACAGCTACAAGAACCTGCCTGAGGATCTAAGGCTGAAAAGGAACAGCTACAGGGACCTTCCTGAGGATCTAAGACCGAAGAGGAACAGCTACAAGAACCTGCCTGAGGATCTAAGGCTGAAGAAGAACAGCTACAGGGACCTGCCTGAGGATCTAAGGCTGAAGAGGAACAGCTACAGGGACCTGCCTGAGGATCTAAGGCTCAAGAGGAACAGCTACAGGGACCTGAGGATCTAAGGCTGAAGAGGAACAGCTACAGGGACCTGAGGATCTAAGGCTGACCAGGGACATCCACAAGAACCTGCCTGAGGATCTAAGGCTGAAGAGGAACATCCACAGGGACCTGCCTGAGGATCTAAGGCTGAAGAGGAACTGCTTCAAGAACCTGCCTGAGGATCTAAGGTTGAAGAGGAACAGCCACATGGACCTGCCTGAGGATCTACGGCTGAAGAGGAACAGCTACAAGAACCTGTCTGGGGATCTAAGGCTGCGGGAGAGCTCCTATAGGTTTAAAAGTTCTGAAATGTAACTTGGTGCAGGACCTAAGACTAAACAAGCTTTAAAAGTGATCAGTAAAATCTTCAAAACAATTCTAAAACACAGAGGAAGCCGGTGAAAAGAAGCTAAAGCAGGGGAAATGCGTTGATGTCTGTTCAAACCAGTGAGTTTAGCAGCACTGCCTCTCCACAGATCTGACACCGAGCACGGCCTAGTGATGCCACCTGCTTGTCTTCACGGAGATATAATTCCATTCATATTCAATCCTTTCAGACAAAGCCATAACACTTCCATGACGACAATCAGAAAAGTGGCACGGTGCATCTTTTTCGCCTACTCCTCCCATCTCTGTTAAAACAATAGCCTCCTCCCTCCATCGCTGCTCCACTGTTGTAATGGACTCTCCAGATCCCACAGCTCAATCCAGGGACAGCGTTTCCCAGAGGACCGGGCGCATATATAAAACTGAACTACGGCGTATCATCAGAGCAGACAGTTACAGAGCTTCTTTCTGTCCTGCTGGAAATTTGTGAGGTCACGGGCTTTGAAAATGTACTGGGGTTTCGTGTTTTAAGTAACTATTTTTATGTCATTGTACGGTATAAGTCATCTACTGAAGTTCCAGAAGAGGAGAGAGAGTTAATAAGTGAAAATATAAGAGTTTTTAAACAGTAATTTGTATTTTTCTGCCTTATTTATTACCAATTGTTATGATTACTGCCATTCAACCTATTAGATATATGCACTGTTATGGTTGCATTGTGTAAGTTTTTCTTCCGGAAGGTATGTCCAATGTTTTTCTCCATGGAGACGTTTTTTTTTTGTCTGGAATGTTTCACAGTATGGCATTACACACCTTTCTATCTTCATGGAGACCAAACCAGAGCGAGTTACAGGTCAGATCTGTGGAGAGGTGACCCCATTTACAGTTTTTCTAAGTATTTTTGCACTATAAAACCATCTGTAAGTGAATAAATGTAAGGTAGAGCTGTTTAATGTCACACTGTGGAACATTCCATCTTAATTTTTATTTCAACACAGTCTGACCAAAAAGAACAGACTTAACTGGGACAACAGTAGGTGAGTTTTCATCTTTTTGGTGAAAATCAATATTTATATAGAAACGTAGATCTACTTAGCACCTTTATTGCTTTTATTCCTTAATGGTTCAATTATTAGTACAGAGAAATTCCATTAACTTCCATTATTTATTCCATCAAAGTTGCTGTTTTTTTCTGGTGGACGGTCTGCTGCTTGCTTGTCTCCATGGAGATGTAATTGCTTTGTCTGGAATGTCCCGGTATGGCATTAAACACATCCATCATGCGCGTGGGTTCTACTGGCCTAAATTCTGCTTTCTTACTGTGAGTGGACCACACTATCACAGTGTATTGAGAGCGTTTGTCCTGTACTGATGTAAATATATGTATAAATCTCTGCTTCTTGTCATTTTAAACATATTTTTAAAACTTTTCTTGGCAAACTGCTTCTCGATGGGTATAACACTATCATTTATATTTACAACAGCACCAAATTAACTTTCTAGGTGGAGGGTCCGTCTAATGCTTTTCTCCATGGAACTGTTATAGCTTTGTCTGGAATATTTCACAGTATTCAAGTATTAAACCTTTCTATCTTCATGGAGACCAAACCAGATGAAGTTACAGGTCAGATCTGTAGAGAGGGGACCCCGCTACCCAACTCACAGTCAGAGGTATCTTTGCACTATAAAACCACCAGGAATTGAATAAATGTAAGGTAGAGTTGTTTAATATCATACTGCGGAGCATTCCAGGCAAAGCAGTGACATATTCATTGAAAAAAGAAGGTGACGGACCATCCCCCCCAAAAAGTTCCAAAATGCACTTTTAAATGACATCGTTTGTGAGAAAATAATCCAACTCAGTCCAAAAATATCGAACGAGCTTATTAACGAGGTCATTGGTTGCTCTGTATGAAAAAAAATAATAAAATAAATAAAAAACATGAGTACTAAAGTCATGTATGGGTCAGTGACTTCCCGCCTAAATTTTCTGTCCAATTGCAATTTCCTCAGTTAAAAAGGTTAAAATTTCATAATAATTCAGCACATTTCTGTAGTACCTCTGACCTCCATGGAACCAAATCATTTTTTCAGGAATCAGTTATTCTGCATGTTTTTTTGTACTTAAAGTGTTAAAATGTCAACAGAAACTAATGTGTTTTTTTTTTCACACTTTACATCATTGACCCGTATATTTCTGTTTATGACATTCGGTCAAATTTCACATTTTTGACATTCGGGACAGTCATATCATCCGAGTGGACCTTTGGCAACGTAAACTGCTTTAGTTTATCATAGCAGAGGTCAAAACACAATTATGACCGCACGAACGAGCGACGAGGGGAGCGTTTCTCATTAACCCCCAACCGAACAACCATTTCAGTCCAACAGTCCCGCTCGCGCATCCCCGAGAAGGAGCTTTGACAAATCACCTTCTGATAAAGAAACGACACAATGCATCGACTTCAACTTCACAAACACCGGTAGCTCCGCCACCGCCAACCCCCCATCTGAACTGCGGGGTCCGCGGGGGGGAACTGGAGATAGAGACAGAGAAACGGAGGGGAGGGGGAAGAGATGGGGTAAAAGGAGGAGGTGGGGTAGGGAGTGCTGGCATTTGGCATGAACAGCCGCTCAACAAAGCCCCCGGGACAGGAACATGAAGGAGAGGGAAGGGGAGATAGGGAGGGGTGGACGTGGGGGAGGGGTGGAGATGGCATTTCCAGAAGCAAACTGTAGAGCTACACTGTTAAAAACTACAATCAAGCTAATGCTATTTTATTATATTATTTAAAAGTGTTATTTTAACTGTTTGGAAGTTACAGGGGGGTTCGAGTTTGGGTTATGTTGATATGGAGTTGATATGGTTGAGGTTCTCCTAGCGTTCATTCAACTTCCCCTAGTGTTCATTCAACTTCCCTTAGTGTTAATTTGGCACCTCCCACCCACTACTTCAAACTCCCGCCAGAGAAGACCAGTTTGAACCAGTTTTGTACAGAATTTCATCTAAAATAATGTGTAAAAATAAAACATCTCTGGGTGTCATTTAGCTAAATCTAGATAAAGTGTCATCCGTTTACTCTCAAAACGTTAATATAACTCTTGATTTTGGGGTTAAACAGGAACTTTGGCCCAGTGTTAATTAACATTTCCCCAAAAAAATGTTAAATTAACTTTAGAACAGATTGGACTCATATAAACCCTGAGAAAATTGGAAAACTGATTCTGTGAGAGTCAATTTTAACGCAGCACTTTTTGCCGTGTACCGATAAAACCTGACTGTTTTGTGCGTTGTTGCGTAGCTTTTTAGCAAAGTCATTCATTTGCTTGGAAATGTTATTGCTTCATCTACAATGTCCCACAGTATGGCATTAAACACTATCTTATTTCCATGGAGACAAGCCCAGAGTGCCTCCAGGCCAAGTTACAGGTCAGATTTGTGGAGGAGTGAGCTGTAGAAACGTATATTTTTCGTCGTATTTTTGAGTCGTCCAGCACTTGTAATTGAATAAATGCGACATAGATGAGTTTAAGGCCTTATCGTGAAAACTTTCAAAACAATATCTCCATGGAAACAAGTCTGTGGCAGGCCAAATTAAAAAATGAAATCTTATTTAGCTCGAATCAAGAAAAAAAACAAAACTTTACATTGGTAGATAATTTTACTTGTCAAGTTAAATGTACTGAAATCATGTGAACTGTTCTTAATGCTTGCAACTTTTCGGTTGGAAGTCCGTCGCCACCTCGTTTCTATGGAGATGGAATGTTCCAGAGTATGGCATTAAACAACTCGACTGCAAATTTCTCTGATCTGGCCAAGATTAGAAAACTTCTATCAGGTTCTTCATCTTGTTTTCAGATTTATTATCTACTTACTCGTTCTGAATTGGTTGGATAATCTTAAAAATTGTCACATATATTTCTTCCATGACTCAACTAGTCAGAAAATCTTAAATTAAAAGAAGCTACAGTCCATTTATTTAGTTTCCCCCTGCAACACTTGTTTCTAGATTCAGTGATACAAATTTGCTCGATACTTGAGTCTGTTTATCTCAAACTTCTCGTCCATAAAGTTATTTCCGGCCCATGAACACTCACCAGAGACACTTCACTCTAGTCTCGAGATCGTTTATTTTAAAAGAACTTGTCAAATAAAATGATCTTGCTGCGTGGACAGATAATTACAGACTATTTAAAAAAAATGTCTGATAGATTTAAGTGTTTCGATCTTCAATATTGGCCAGGCTTTTTCGCAATGTAGAAAAACAGGCATTCTGACTGAGAGCGGGGTCGCCTCTCCACATCTCCGTGGAGAAAAGCATGTGACGGACCCTCTAACAGAAAAGTTACACCATTCACCTTTCACTAGATACTACTTTTTGCAGTGCACAAGAGAACAAAAACCCCCGACCCTAACCAGCCCCCCTTCCTGTCCCGACAAGAGACCCCCAAAAAACTCCAAAAAGCAGCCCGGGACCCGCTCTGAGTCACCGGGTCAAAGGGGACGGCCGTGGGAGGGTAGAGAATGGGGGGAGTTGCGGGGGGAGTATGGGGCGATATGGAAGAAAAAAAGAGTGAGATAGAACAGATAAAGTGAAACTGAGATCTACAGAGTAACTTGAGATTAATTGGAGCTTTTTGAAGTTCGGGGTTTATATTTGGTCGGAGCCGAGGCAAAGACGATGTACACGCGAAAGAAACGGGTGAAAAATATGCGAGGATTTCAGTTTACTTCTACTATTACTCATGTTACACTGCAAATTTCTCTGATTTTAAAAGTTCTATCAGGTTATTCATCTTGTTTTCAGATTTATTCTCTACTTACTAGTTCTGAGACTGCTTCATTCTAGTCTAGATGTTGTTTATTCTAAGAGAACTTGATTTCACATTTACTAATTTAAGCATTTACTGTAAAATACCAAATAATAGCTGGGTTTCAATCACCCGCCGGGTCTCCTTTAAGCCCCGAGTGCAGGAGTATTTTAACCAATAACTGACGGTTCCAAATATTGTTTTGCTTTGCTTTTATGTCGCCGATTGTGCTTTCTTTCTGTCTTTACTTTTTCCACCACGTTTTTGTTCGTCATGGCTCCAGTGCGGCGAAAAGATAAAAAATACGACTTCAAATTGAAACTTTCTGTTGTAAAATATGCAAAGGAAAACTCAAAGAGAGGCAGCCGTGAGACGTTTTTCTGTCGACCCCAAGAGGGTGAGAGATTGGTGAAAAAGTTCATCTGAGCTTCAGCGTCGGGCCGGGCTGGTGGAGGCAGGAAGAAGGAGCGAGGAGCTTGAACTGAACATGCAGGACTGGGTTATGAGCCAACGAGGACGCTATGAGAGAGTGTCCCGCAAAACGATCAGGGAGGTGACTAAGAAAACGTACGCTACCGTGAGCCCAGATCCCAGTTTCTCTGAGCACGATGTTTGTGAGGAAGGAAATCATCGCTTGCACCAAATCGCCGCCTGGTCTCAAAAAAACGCCTGGTCTGTTAAGTGATTGAAACAAATAAACGCCCCGGCTCTTATGTGGTATTTTATGGTATATTTTGAATTTTGCCCAAGCTTTTTTGCATTGTACTTAGCTTGTTTTTATAGATTTTTTTATAGATTATTATAGTTAAGATTTTTTATTTTTTTCATTTTCATCGTGAAAATATCTGCAAATGCCAGAGGTGGAACGTAACAAAGTAGTAAAGTTCTGTACTTCAGTAAAAAAATGCAGTTTTCTGCACTTTACTGGAGTACATTTTTAAGTAGAAACTTTTTACTTTTACTTCAGTATATTTGACAGCGGGTATCTGTACTTTCTACTTTCTTCGTTTTCGTTTTTTTCCCCAAATGACACGCAACAGTTCTAAATTCTCATATATTGGGCATTAGATCAGATGCCTGGTATATCACTCTTTATATGCACAGGAACCAGACATTCAAAATTAATTAGAAAAAAAAGTGGACTGTAATGTCACCCATAGCGTTCAGCCCCAGTCAAATGAAGCTCACAGAGGCAAGCAGTTACAGGAGGGAATTTGGAGTCCCATATCAGGCATACCCCTTGATTTTCATACAAAATCCCCCACTATGTTTCACTCACTCAGCTAAAAATAACCCAATTGCCCCGGAGCACCACTTGTCGGACCGATCCCCATATCTTTCACCTCTTTACAATCAAGACAATAGCCGAACAGTAAAAAACGCGGAAATCTGCCCCCCTCCAGGCCCCGGACCGAAAGAGTGGAGTGGGAATGGAGTTCTGATTCAAGTGGCCTCTCCCGCGGTGATCCCGAGCACGGTCCAAGCCGCAGACAGAGGATTTGAACAGAGAGCGGGTCCACATATGTCAGAAGCGCTGGGGCGAGAGCAGACGGATGTGGGGTTTGACAGGAGAGATGGATCAGTAGCAAACGTACAAGCGGTTTGGAGACGTCAAACAGGGTCGTACATCAGAAGTTTAATCAGAAAAGATGGAGGGACATGGGGTTTTCGGGATGTTATTGATATCAAAGAAGCCAGCATGGGTCAAATATAGTAAAAGGTATTAAATGTGACTGGTTATTGAGATTTAGAGAGCGAATATAGGGCAGAGTGCATGTAGGAAAACCTATATACTAGACGTAGACTGGTATATCGATTGGCCGATATTTCGTTTTGGATGGGTTTTTTTTTTGCAGGGTTTTATACAAATGAAATTCCAGCTCTGTTTGTGACGAGGAAACAACATTATAACATAGATCAGAAAATAGCATAATGGGCTCATTTCACGTTTACGTCTCAAACAAGAGACTCCAGACACTGGTCTCGCCGGCCGACTGTTGAAGCAAATGTGACGGTTGGTAAAATGAAGACTGCATACATATGTGCCTGTTCGGAATCATCTTGAATTTGGCACCCTCGTTTCTTCTAATCGCATGTGCCCAGTGCGCTTGTGCGTGGAAATGATGAAAACTGACGTATGGTTGGAATTGTGGATGAGCCGAACATAACGGAACGCTACAGTGACATGGAAATGAAGAAAACTGGGACGGGAACTGGATTTTCAAAATTTTTCCTAAATCTTTACTAGAAGTTGGCATTGCATGTATCCAAACGTCTTCCTGGTTTGTGATGTAAATGTGAATAGAGACCATATGGACCCTCTATCGGTCCTATATTGCGCAAAAATGGACTCTTTTGAGCGTTAAGCCATGTTAAAATGCTGTTACCTCCTCCAAACATACCTGGAGTTGTTTGGTCTGTCTGCATCTCTAAACCTCAAATTGCTCTGTTCCACCTTGTGACGTCATGAAGCGGTAGTTTTCAAGTCAGTTCAAGATTGGATGGCGTGGTGGTTGTGGTCGATCCCTAGGTCACCCGAGCGACCTGGATTTTGCGAGTGGATTTTGCATGTTCTAGCCATGTCTGGGTGGGTTTACTCCAGGCACTCCAGGTTTCCCCCATCAACCCAAAAACAAGCACCATAGCTATGTAAAAATCCTCCAGCTAAGGTAGTCCTGACCAAGCCTACAAAGAAGACCGTGGAGATGGGTCCCCGGGCGCCCCATGTGCTGCCCACTGCTCTTGAAAGAATGGATGAAATGTAGACGACGGTTTCCCCATGGGGACAACAAAGTACTACAAAACAAAAAATAAAACAGCTATATTTTACATTTAGTTCAGTACAGGTGGGCAATTCCATGGCTGAACGCATCTAAATGATTCTACTGAAGGTGTTTGGAGTTCAGTTTGAGGGAAGAACTCAGCCTAAACATGCAGGATTTGTGCGTTAACGTGCAAAAGAAACAAAACCCAACTCCGGGTATTTTTGCGACGAGGAAATATTACAACACAGATCAGAAAACGGCGTAACATGGACCCTTCAGCTCAATACCGCACAGCTAGTTAGTGTTCCTCCCCGCAGAGTCTGGATCTAATCTCTCTGAGTACATTCAAACGGTAAAAAAGCAGAAAATGAGCAACCATTCTCGCTCGGCTCTGAAGAGACACTTGCTCCAAACCACGTTCGCTCTAGCGGCACTTACCGTCGCATTAAAAAGGGCACATTCTCACCGACGAGCTCCTGCGCCGCTTAGTTTTTCCTGAATCAAACCAGCTTTCATTTGGATATAAAAGATGGCACACTCACCCTGACACTGCCTTGAGTCTCTTTGAAACCTCCATCGAAATATAATGGCCGCCGGATCGTGTAACAGAGATGAATAGAGGTGAGAGAGTACAGACCTCATTATCGGTTCGAAAGCTTTTGTAATTTATCAATGGCAATGGTTATCTGTAATCTGGTTTTTATAAAAGAGCTTAAGTAGATGTTTGTGGTAACATTAGAAGCTGCTTGTTCTACATTTGTTCTTCCATAGCACCAGGAGAAACGCAGTCATGTTTTGCTCATAGTATAAAAGTATATTCCTACCGCGCAAAGAAATGTCGAAACGATCATTTTCGTACGTCCAATCTTGGCCCTGAAGCTGCGAACTGTGACGCCAGATGATGCCTTTTTTCCAACTTACGGACGTTCAGTATTGACGTTTGTTTTTCTTATATTGACGCAGAAAACGGTGCCACTGTTTGTGCGAATGTTCGTGTGTCTGTGGGTCAGTGGATTCGACCGCTCGACCAATGATGTTTAGGAACCACCGACCGTCGGATCAGTGCACAAATGCTCCACCAGCTGCCCCCCCCCCCCCCGCCAATGCCACGCTTTTAGACCCTTTTTATGGTTGAACTCATAGGCCACGGGATTATAATCATTTTTGTATAAGCAGGATATCATTTTCCACAAATTGCATTTCCAGATAAATAAACACACCTAAATACCTAAATCAGTTAATTACTCAACAGACAGGATGGATAATAAAAATAAATAAATAGATAATAAAAAATGTGTAATAAATGTTTAATCACAAATAATCAAAATTAATATTAATGAATATATTGATAACAATGTTGATATCTGACATAAATAAAAATATACTTTATTAACAATATCTCTCAATAGATAAAACTATAATATACAAATAAATGTAAAAACAAAAAAACAAAAACAAAAAAAACCCCAAAAACCTCTAAAACCCTGTCCAGGGGTTAAAATATTTACTATTTACAAAGTTGAAATAAATTATTATCTGACATAAATTGTGAAAAGTACTATATTCATTAACACCTGAATTTATATAGGTGCATATTAAAAAAAGAATACTGTAATAAAAAAAAAAAAACTGTATTTTTGGCTTTAAGCAGATGGTAAATTAAAGTGAGATTATTCATTTGACTATAGCAAAAAATCTATAATAATAGAAATTTGGGTATGTTGCAAATTTGCGACAACTACAGTAGAAACAAATGCTTGCCAAAGGTTCCTAAGAAAGATTTCACTTATTTATCTCCATGGAGACCACCATCCGGCCAGGTTACAGGTCAGATCTGTGGACAGGTGACCCCTGTTTCCAATAAGAATGCACTTTTTGTCGAAATTTTGAGCGATAAAGACAGTCATAAGTGAAGACGTGCGAGATAGATATGTTTAATGACACACTGTGAAACATTTCAAGCAAAAACAAGAACATTTCTGAGGAGACAAGCTGGTAGCGGACCCCTCACCGGAAAAGTTGCATAGTCCGTCTTTAGAAATACAGCCTTTTTGCATCAGTAATAATGAAATTTATATTAGATACAACACAGTACTTTGTACAGAGGACTGAGGTGAAGTGCGGCAGAGTGGTTAGCCTCTCTGTCTTACGTGAGATCATGCTGTGAGAATAGTGTTACCACATACGAATATTATCTATGCAAATGTGGCTGAAAATGACAAAAAAAGACTGAGAGAAGCATTTTCCAAGCGCTTAGAGCATGAAAGTGAAGTACTACGATTCCCAGGCGTTGTCCCGTTACATAAAGTGGCTCATTCTTTCATTCACAAAAGGTAAGTAGTACATGGCAGGCAAACTCCACACAAAAGGGTCAAATATCTGTCCTGGCAATGAGACTCAACGGAGCGTACCACATAAAAGTATAAAACAACAAAAACACTCCTGATTTCAGCTTGATTAGAGATTAGACAAAACATTAAGCGGAGACAAGCAGCTTTCTCCAAGATCTGTAATGAAATAAATCCATGAGAGACTACTGTGGAACATTCCATAGCATCTCCATGGAGACAAGCAGTTGAGAGACCCTCCACCAGGAACGTTACATCATGCACCTTTAAAATTTGAGGTGCCATTCTTCACATGTAATATGTTCAGAAAAATATTACTCCCTATTTTTACTTTTTTATTTTTAAGGTTTTTTTTATTCTTACCTATTTTTACCTATTTTTATTTTTTTGATACACCTACCTATTTTTACTTATTTATTTTTACTTTTTTTATTATTTTATTTATACCTATTTTTTAAATATTACTACCTATTTTTACTTTTTTTACTTTATTTAATTTTTTATTTTTACCATTTTAAAAATATTACTACCTATTTTTACTTTTTTTATTATTTTATTTATACCTATTTTTTAAATATTACTACCTATTTTTACTTTTTTTACTTTATTTTTTACCTATTTTTTAATATTACTACTTATTTTTACTTTTTTATTTTTTATTTTTACCATTTTAAAAATATTACTACCTATTTTTACTTTTTTATTATTTTATTTATACCTATTTTTTAATATTACTACCTATTTTTACTTTAATTTTTACCTATTTTTAATATTACTACCTATATTTACTTTTTTAATTTTTAATTAGATTTTTACCTTTTTTATTTATTTATTTTTAAATATTACTACCTATTTTTACTTTTTTTATTTTTCATTTTATTTTTATTTTTACTCTTTTTTAAATTATTATTATTACTACCTATTTTTTTTACAATCTGATACTGGTTTCGTCCGATAAAATTTAGGCGGCACTGAGCTTTATTTCCTTAATTTTAACCAAGCTTTTTTGCAATGTACCCTAACCCTAACCCTACGCTATAGTAGCCATAGTATCGAATCAGTATCGTAACAGAAAAAGCTGGATCTGTGCATCCCTAGTACCAGTAAGTCTACTTTACCCAAGTCTTCCAAACTCCATAGAAGAAATACAGAAATAAATATTCAAACCCACATGTGTATGTGCTCGTGTGGCGCTCCGGTTCCTCCAGTGCACAGATCAGACACAGCAGTGACTCGGGTCTGACGGGAGAGAGACGCTCCTTTGGTTCGGTCCTGATGCAACCGCGAGTCACACTCTGCCGCACTCCCCTCAACACAAGCACTGCAGCTCCACAGCTCCGGCAGACGCTCTACTGTCGCCGTACACACACTGCACCGTATATATGCACCAGAGCAGGATCTGCGCCTGTTCTCATGTAGTTTCCTCACCACGAACACACCTGGAGTTGTGTTTTTGTTTCATTCACACACGTTTAAACACACAAACCCTGCAGATTTAGGCCGAGTTCTTCTTGCGATGTCATGCGGTGATACAGGGAGTGCTCCGGTGTGTTTTTAAACTCCATACGCCTCACTAGAATCATTTGGATGAGCTCTGGAACTGCCAATCTCTTCGGTAAAAGGAGCTGTTCAAAAAAAACTACCGCTTTGTTTCAATACCTGCTCAAATGAGTATAGTGCAGATGAGTGCAGATGCTATAAAGTGGTACCAAATATTGTAAAAGTTATGTTAAAAACGCACTAGTTAACACATTATAACATCAAACAATGTTGTAACATGGGCCCTTTCACTCATTTTGCTCAGTGCTACTTGAAAAAGAGAGCGCATAAATGGAAAAAGCAGAGGAGGGAGAGTGAAGGTATAGCTCAGGCTCGTCATTCTAAAACATGACTCAGGGCGACTGCATGGCCAGAGTTCAGCCAGAGGAAACATAAATAAATAAAAAAGCGTCGCCGGGAGTGACAGAGGAGCTGCTCGTTCTTGGCACCTCGGCAGCAAACAAATAGAACGACATATGCATTAATGTATGGCTCGGGGTACTCGGAGAGGGCCGCTTCATAATCACTGTACACTGTGTGTGTTTTTGAGAGCAACAGAATACTTTACATCACATTTTAGACAGTACGGAGCTAAGTGTTCTGTTTCTCCTTATGCAGAAAATAGAAACACGTAGTAGTGGTAGTGGTAGTGGTAGTGGTGGTAGTAGTAGTAGTAGTGGTAGTGGTAGTGGTAGTGGTAGTGGTAGTGTATAGAATAGTAGTATAGAATCCAAAAGATAATAGCTCACCTTTTTCTACAAACAATTTCACTAAGCATCGATTATCCAAACTCTACTGTATTTTAGAAGTACTTTAAATATGAACTGTACTTTTAAAGGCTGCAGTTAAACTCCACATCAGAACTAACACGGGAAATTCTAGAGTTTGAGTTTTTTGACTTTTATACACATCTCTTTACTACCCAGTGTCAATACTGTGTGTGTACTCTGTGTGTACTCTGTGTGTGTATACTCTATATTCTGTATATTCTGTACGAACACTCTGTGTGTGTACTGTGTGTGTACTGTGTGTGTGTACTGTGTGTGTACTGTGTGTGTACTGTGTGTGTGTACTGTGTGTGTACTGTGTGTGTGTGTACGGTGTGTGTACTGTGTGTGTGTGTGTGTGTGTGTGTACTGTGTGTGTACTGTGTGTGTGTACTGTGTGTGTACTGTGTGTGTACTGTGTGTGTGTACTGTGTGTGTACTGTGTGTGTACTGTGTGTGTGTACTGTGTGTGTACTGTGTGTGTACTGTGTGTGTACTCTGGGGCTCGGCTCTTCCCCTCCATTTGCTCGAGTGATTTGCAGACCTCAGCTATGAGTGTGTCCACAGAGGAGAGAGAGAGAGAGAGACCTCAGCTATGAGTGTGTCCACAGAGGAGAGAGAGAGAGAGAGAGAGACCTCAGCTATGAGTGTGTCCACAGAGGAGAGAGAGAGAGACCTCAGCTATGAGTGTGTCCACAGAGGAGAGAGAGAGACCTCAGCTATGAGTGTGTCCACAGAGGAGAGAGAGAGACCTCAGCTATGAGTGTGTCCACAGAGGAGAGAGAGAGACCTCAGCTATGAGTGTGTCCACAGAGGAGAGAGAGAGACCTCAGCTATGAGTGTGTCCACAGAGGAGAGAGAGAGACCTCAGCTATGAGTGTGTCCACAGAGGAGAGAGAGAGAGACCTCAGCTATGAGTGTGTCCACAGAGGAGAGAGAGAGACCTCAAGTATGAGTGTGTCCACAGAGGAGAGAGAGAGAGACCTCAGCTATGAGTGTGTCCTCTTTTGAGAGAGAGAGAGACCTCAGCTATGAGTGTGTCCACAGAGGAGAGAGAGAGACCTCAGCTATGAGTGTGTCCACAGAGGAGAGAGAGACCTCAGCTATGAGTGTGTCCACAGAGGAGAGAGAGAGAGACCTCAGCTATGAGTGTGTCCACAGAGGAGAGAGAGAGACCTCAGCTATGAGTGTGTCCACAGAGGAGAGAGAGAGACCTCAGCTATGAGTGTGTCCACAGAGGAGAGAGAGAGAGAGAGAGAGACCTCAGCTATGAGTGTGTCCACAGAGGAGAGAGAGAGACCTCAGCTATGAGTGTGTCCACAGAGGAGAGAGAGAGACCTCAGCTATGAGTGTGTCCACAGAGGAGAGAGAGAGACCTCAGCTATGAGTGTGTCCACAGAGGAGAGAGAGAGACCTCAGCTATGAGTGTGTCCACAGAGGAGAGAGAGAGACCTCAGCTATGAGTGTGTCCACAGAGGAGAGAGAGACCTCAGCTATGAGTGTGTCCACAGAGGAGAGAGAGAGAGACCTCAGCTATGAGTGTGTCCACAGAGGAGAGAGAGAGACCTCAGCTATGAGTGTGTCCACAGAGGAGAGAGAGAGAGACCTCAGCTATGAGTGTGTCCACAGAGGAGAGAGAGACCTCAGCTATGAGTGTGTCCACAGAGGAGAGAGAGAGAACGAGGGAGGGAGGAGAGAGACCTCAGCTATGGGTCTGTCCTGGGGGAGGAGAGAGAGAAAGAGGGACAGGGGAGGTGAAAGAGAGACAGAGAGAGAGAGAGAGAGGTGAGCTACAAGAGAAGAGAGAGAGATCGATAGAGGAAAAAGGAGTGGGGTGAGGGAGAGAGAGAGAATGATCCGAAGAGTCACGGGGGAAGGTGAGAGGAAGAGAGAGAGGAAGAAAGTGGTGTGAAAGAGAGAGTGAGAATATGATACAGGAGAAGACTGAAAGAAAAGGGGGAAAGAGAGGAGACATAGAGAGAGACCAACTGGAAAACAAGAGGAGAGATATGAGGGAGAGGATGGAGGGAGGCAGGGGCTGGCAGCGAGAAGTGAGACTGATAGACTTAGAAGAGGAGGAAAAGTAGAGGTGTAAGAGAAAAGGAGAGAGGGTACAGATGAGTGTGATAAAAGAGAAAGGGAAGAGAATAGAGGAAAAAGGCAGCGAGAGAGAGGTGAGAGAGTATGTGAGATGGAGAAAAGAGTGAAAGAAGAGGGAGTGAGAAACAGCCAACCAAAAGGGAGAGAAAGAAAGAAATAAAGAGAGGGAGGGGGGTGAAGGAAGGAGAACATGTGAGCGAGAAAATAGCTCAGAAACAGTAAGAGAGAGAAAGAGATAGGAAAGAGAGAGGGAGTAGAGGTGTAAGATGAGGAGGTGTGGGGGAGAAAAAAGGAAGAGAGACAGAGAAAGAGAGAGGGGTGAAGGAAGAGGAAAAGCCAGGAGGGCAGAAAGGGAGAGAGAAAGAGAGGAGGGAGATACGAGAGAGAGAGGTGGAGGAGAGAGAGAAAGAGGGGAGAGAGAGAAAGAGAGGAGGGAGAGAGAGAAAGAGGAGGGAGAGAGAGAAAGAGGAGGGTGAGAGAGAAAGAGGAGGGTGAGAGAGAAGGAGGGGGGAGATAGGGGAGAGAGGTAGAGAGAGAAAGAGAGGGGAGAGAGAGAGAAAGAGAGGAGGGAGAGAGAAAGAGAGGATGAGAGAGAAAGAGAGGGGGAGAGAGAGAGAAAGAGAGGAGGGAGAGAGAAAGAGAGGGGGAGAAAGAGAAGTAGATGAGGGAGAGAGAGAGAAAGAGAGGAGGGAGAGAGTCAGAAAGAGGAGATGGGGAGAGAGAGAGTGGGGAAGATAGGAGTGAGAGAAAAGGAGGAGGGAGAGAGGAAGAGAGAAAGAGAGGAGGCAGACAGGAGAGAGAAAGAGACGGAGAGAGAAGAAGAGAAAAAGAGAGGGAGAGAGAGAAAGAGGAGGGAGGGAGAGAGAGAGGAAGCGAGAGGTAGAGAAAGAGAGGAGGGAGAGGAAACAGCCAGGAGAGTAGAAAGAAAAATACTGGGGAGATAATGGGGGAGATAGAGAGGGAGATAGAGAAAAAGGGTAGGGAGGGAGAGAGCGAGAGGAGTGAAGGAAGAGAAGGAGCGAGGGAGCAGAGGTGTGTATTGAGGAGGTGTGGGACTGTGCAGTGAACAGTGAGCAGAGGGAGAAAGAGCAGCTGTGTGGCTCTGGACCACTGCCTGCTGCTGAAACCTGACCACACACTACACAACCAAACACACACTACACAACCACCCACACACACACACACACACACACACACACACACACACACACACACACACACACACACACACACACACACACACACACACACACACACACACACACACACACACTGAAGAGAGTACAGGGTGTAAACACGCCTTAACACGCTGCGGAAATGAACCCAAGTTGCCAAATTTCGCCAGTTTTGAGAAGAATTTGTTGATTTCAAACAGCGGTGTCATTAATCAAGGCTCCAAATGGACTCGTGTGAGGTTTAAGTCGTGTTAGAACATTTCCTCCTCAAAAACAGACCCGGAGTTGTGTTTTGTTTCATTCACACACGTGTCAGTACTTCTCCACAGCTCAAAACGCTCTGTTCCACCTTGTGATGTCATGAAGCGGGAGTTTTAAGTGAACAGCTACTTTTCCATAGTTACAATCACCCAAAATTTTCTAGTGAAGGTGGATGGAGTATTAAATGTTATTAAATGTTATTGACCCAGCAGTTTATCCAGTATTTCCCTGTATTTTCCTTGGATCAAAATGATTCTGATTCTTTCGATGGAGATTCCCAAATCCATCCCAGGACCACGGACAGGGAACCTCCAACTTTGTATTACTAATGGTAATGGGCCCCCACATTTCTGTCGCCGGGCCTGACTTAAACAGTAAATCAGTGGGGTCAGTCCTCCTGGTGGTCAGAGCTGGTTTTAGTCCACAGGTCAAAGGTCAAGGGTCAGTGTCTCAGTGTGAGGTCGGGACTGTGGTAATAAATAGAGAACCCCAAACTCAGATAAATATGTCAGAAATGTACACAGTAAGCAAATGATCAGAGTCCATCTCTGACTTAAAGCTGCACTATGTAACCTTCCTCTTTCCTAGTTAGGAGTTTGCCATTCACTTGTCTCCATAGAGATGTCATTGTTTTACCTGGGACACAGCAAAAACTAGAGGGTTAAAATTTCAGGGTAAAATATTTCAGAGTTGTTTCTAACACAAAAAGTGTTATTTTAACTATTTGAGAGTTAAATGGGGGTTGGAGTTGGGGTTATTTGCCAGAGTTGATATGGCTGAAGTTAATTAAACTTCCCCTCGTGTTTAGTCAACTTCCATTAGTGTTAATTTGGCACCTGCTTCCCACCACTTCAAACTCCTGTGAGAAAAGACCAATTTGAACCAGTTCTGTACAGAATTTCATCTTAAATGAACTAAAATAATGCGTAAAAAATAAATGTGGTTTTGGTAAATCAGGATAACCCTGCAAAATGTTATCTGTTTACTCCAATCAAGCTAAAATGACTTAAATTTTAACTGTTTGGAAGTTAAACAGGGGTTCGAGTTGGGGTAATTTGCCAGAGTTGATATGGTTGAAGTTCCCCTGGTGTTCATTCAACTGCCCTTAGTGTTAATTTGGCACCTTCCACCCACTACTTCAAACTCCCACCAGAGAAGACCAGTTTGAACCAGTTTTGTACAGAATTCAACCTAAAAAGTGTAAAAATAAAACACCTCTGTGTGTTTTTTAGCTAAATCAGGATAACTCTACAAAGTGTTATCCATTTACTCTCCAAACGTTAATATAACTCTTAATTTCAGGGTTGAACAGAAACTTTAGTCCAGTGTGACTTAATGAACATTTCCAAAAAGGTTAAATTAACTCTAGAACAGATTGGACTTGTATAAACCCTGAGAAAATGTTCAAATTGATTACGTCAGAGTCAGTTTTAACACTCCACTTGTTGCCGTGAATGTTCCACACTGTTAGGTTTAGGCCAATAAACATATTTAGTATTTTTCATGTGTCAAATTACAAAAAAATATCTTGAAACCGTGAACTCTGACTGTACGTGTGCTCGCCTATCCACAGATGCAACCTGTCATCTGTCTCCACGGTGACAGATATGTTTAATGTCATGCTGTGGAACAATCCGGGCAGCGGTAGCATCTCCATGGAGACAAGCAGGCTGTTAAAATACCCTCTAACCAGAAAAGCTCCACAGTGCACCTTTAAAAACAGCCATATTCCAATTACTATGATCAAAAACACACCTGGAGTTGCGTTTTGTTTCATTCCCACATGTTTAACACACAAGCCCTGCGTATTTAGGCTGAGCTCTTCACTCTGTTCCACCTTGTGATGTCACGTGGTAATACAGGAAGTGCTCCACTGTGTTTTTAAACTCCATACACCTTCGCTACAATCATTTGGATCGTTTCAGCCCTGGAATCTCTCATCTTGACTAAACTAAAGTTAAAAATTTAGCTGTTCATGACATCACGAGGTGGAACAGAGCATTTTGAGGTTTGGAGATGTATCCAAATGAGTCATAAAGGATGTAAACGAAGCAAAACGTGACTCTAGGTATGTTTTTGAGGAGGTAATGACATTGGGACACGACTTAAAGCTCAAACGAGTCAAATTTGGGTAATAAAGGACCTTGAATTTCCACATTCTATTTCTTTTCAATTGAAACATCTGCATCTGCTAACTCGGTATAAAACAAACAGCACTGCCAGATTCACCACTTTGCTTCGACAAAAAGCTCTTTGGTTAATCACAATCAAACACTGCCATCGTAGAGCGGAGATTTACAGACTTAAAACACCAAAATGTTGTAATTAAATGAGGAGAATTTCAACACAAAGCAGACACAAGACTAGAAACTCAGCGCCTTGAAAATGGGAGACAATTTGTTGCAGTTAACGGCTATAAATCTATTACTACAAACCCATTAACCAGAGCAATGTGAAATGGCAAAAAAAAAAAAAAAAAAAAAATGAAATTACATCTGCTCCATCAGTCCCTTTTTCAACGCATTATGCAAAGATCCCGGTAATGAAAAGCCTCCACACAGGACAGTAATGTAATATATGAACCGAGCTCATCCATCTCCACTGTCCAATCACGTCTTTGCATTTGAACGCATCTCTCGCATCCCGATCGCCTCTTCCAGACACCTCCCCGTACAGTGTCAGCGGGCTCCACCCTCACCTTCAAGACGCAAGGATGAGAAAAAACGTAAATCCAGAAGAAAAAACGCAGCTTTCCCAACGGGACATCTCCAGGTGTCGCGCGTTCAAGTCTTGGACACTTGCTCAATTACGCATGCTTTGCTTTCTGTGCCAATAGCGCATGTGACAGCCTCCAGACTCCAGCGTGTGGTGTAGGATGAGAGGAGGGGGGGTAATTAACATAAACTAGCAGGGTAGGCCGGTGTCAGCAACATTCCGGGGCTCTTCAAGCAAAATGCGCGCTCGAAATAACGCCGTGGTTGTGGATTTGCGCGAGAAAACAGCGCCGAGAGTCCCGTTTGGAAATCAAGGAGAGAGCAATGACAAGTGGATACGAGGTGCACGCAGAGATTGCACCAAGAGCCCGGACTCTCAGATGTCCCATGCAGCCGAGAGAGCCCCATGCACCGGCGGTACCATCAGCGCTTTTTTTTTAACCAGCTCCAAACGCGTAAATCAAACCCAAATCTCCACAATTGTATTAACACACGCGTTTACACATGGTTCATCCCGGGGAACAGCTGTGCCAAAAATCCCCGCATTGGTTCGCGTTACAAGCCTCGTTTCACCCCCACACATCTTCAAAGTTTAGCCCGGAGAAAAAGAACCGTGGAGAGCGGCTCGTTGCGCACGACTTACCCGTCCGCGAGGCTCCGATTCCCGGCGAAAAAGTGAGCGCTAGTCCGGTGTAACATCCACAACGCGCGGGGAAAAAGCGAAGCGCGGAGACTGAATGTGGCTCAGTGACTCCGTGCGGTGCTCCTCACACTCTCCCTCTCCTTTCTCTCTTCCCTCTCTCACGGCCGCCGCTGCTACTGCTGCCGAAGCGCGCTCACGACACAAGCGGGGAGCGTGCAGAAATGCGCGGGCACAGCGCAGCCTACAGGACGCTGCGTAAAGGCTCGGATGTGGCGTGTTTCGTGCGGAGAGGAGACGGGTTCGGTGCAGCCGCGGGTCGTTAGGAGCGCGTTGTGAAAATCGGTGACGGGTCAAATTACGCACGAAGGCTCACTTGTTTTCTGTGAACTTCCGCGGCAATGAGGTGTTAAATATGACAGAAAATTAATTCTATCGATAGAATTTATTACGCTTAATTATATTCTTTGTCTTTATGTCAATGGGAAGAGAATTGTTCAAGTGTTCAATGAGCTCTTTGTAATAAAACAGAAAAAAGGCTGCTTCATCCAATGTAAAAAAAAAAATATGAAATGTCTCAGATTGGGGATTTTGAGTCACAGCATTATTAAAGGTGCACTGTGTAATTTCTCCGTTGGGAGTCCGTCACAGCTCTACTTTACATTTATTCAATTACAGGTGGTTTTATAGCTCAGAAATACCGAGAAAAACAGGCATTCTGACTGAGCAAGGTCGCCTCTCCATAGATCTGACTTCTAACTTGGTCTGGTTTTGTCTCCATGGAGATAAAAAGCATTTGAAGGAGCCTCGACCAGAGACGTTACCCCGAATAGGTGTTGGGAATCTTCTTAACCTCCTGAGACCCGAGCTTTTGTCTGGTGTCCATTTTTCATTTCTTCTTGCTATTTGGGATAAGTAGGACCTACTAAGTAAGTCTTCTGTATGACACCATTGGTTAAAAAATGTAAAAGCATTAAAATGTATAAATAAATTACAAAAAAAAAAAAAACAGCAATTAGCTGTTTATTTCAAGCCCTAAACCTGCCAAATGTGACGTAGGTCGACCGTGAGCGGGTTGGGGTTCAGTGAGTGAGGTTAAAAACACACAAAAAGGCCTGAAAATGTGGTCCACAGTTTTAATTTTTTCTGGTTTTCAATCGTTACAAAAAAAAGTAGAGGTGCAAAAAGTGGAGACAGGCAGCAGTTTCCCTCCAGCAGCAGAAACGTCCAGCAATTTATAACTGTAAACTCATCTAAATATTCCCAAGTTTACCTAACAACATGTACAATCAATAATATAACATAGTCCCAATGTGTTCAAACGAGGACGTGACATTTCCTGATGCTCTCGTCTGCTGTGGTCAATAAAATGTGTCAAATTTTAATGCCAAATGAAGATACATTAAGATACATGAAGAGACATTATTGTACATAAATACATTGGTTTTATTCATACATTTTGCATCTAAACTTTACCATGCAGTTTTTTTTTACTTTCGGGAGCTGCTGTAGAGGTTTTTAGTTGATTACAGGTGAAAGTTTAAAATAATTGAAAATCATGGTGCTAAGAGGCAAAAATGTAATGTCCTCGTATGAGGCCACAGGGTCTCAGGAGGTTAAAGTTGAACTCCGGCACCTCTGAAGCTAAAGTCCGTTGCTAGAGGTGGTTGAATTCTGTCAGAAGCCAAAAAACGGCACAGATCAGTGTTTCCTCGGTGGAGATTTCACTGTGGCAGTGAGTCTGTCAAGGCAACAAACTATTGTAGTGATGTGAAGTTCTTGTCTTCCACCTAAGACGCCAATTTGCACTGAAGAAGCTAAACACCACTTTAACCCATCTTACAACAGCCACTAGTCTAACAAACAAAACGCTCTGCCTGGTTCACTCATTAGTGTCTGGATATGTTAGAAAACAACTTTATAAACAGCCTTACACTTCCCTCTGTTAATTTCCCACTGCACAGGCCAAAGCCCAAAAGACTCCATCGCTGATGTCATTTCTAATCCCATTTATTTATAAGTGAATTATATTTTTTTGAAAAACGCAAAAAAAAACAACTTTAAGTTTCTCTTCTTCTTCACTGTCAGTAGTCGATCCTCACTTCGACAATCGAGTCTTTCACATGTGCAGTGGGAAATCAACAAAGGTAAGCGTAAAGCTGCTTATAAAGTTGTTTTCTAATGTTTCCAGACAATAATGAGTGAACCAGGCAGAGCGTTTTGTTTGTTAGACTCGTGGCTGTTGTAAGATGGGTTAAAGTGGTGTTAAGCTTCTTCAGTGTGAAGCACACTGTAGTTTTACATGGAAGATAAGAACTTGCCCCCATCACTACACTAGTTTGTTGCCTTGACAGACTCACTGCCACAGTGAGATCTCCACCGAGGAAACACTGATCTGTGCTGTTTTTTGGCTTCTGACAGAATTCCACCACCTCTAGCAACGGACTTTAGCTTCAAACGTGCTGGAGTTCACCTTTAAATAGGAGGAGATGGCTGCAGGTGAGGCAGGATTGGTTAAGTGTAGAAGTGCTCCACCAATCTGGGACTGGCTGAAGAACAGTCCACTAATCAGGGGCAAAGACTCTCACAGTAGAAATTCATAGGGACAAAAATGAAATTAAAACACACACAAAACAAGACAGAGAACTGGAAAACCGGGGCTGTAACATATGCACTTTTCACTAAAGTCCATCCACCTCGGATATAAGGCAGTGTCCACCAGCACTTTGACCAGAAAGGAAGAAACTGCCTGGATGAGCTGCAAAACATCTTCACTACAAAAACTTTTGTCCAGTTGACCAGTGGTGGATGAAATCCTCAGTGTTGTTACTTACAGTACAGATGCAGGGACAAAAAGTTATTCAAGTAAAAGTATCACATGAAAAAAAATCAAAGAAACTGTTTTAAAATGACTTAAAGACAAAAAAGTAAAAGTATTTTGCAGATATTTTCAGAATAATTGAAGGATGAAATGTAATACTTTTGATAAAGATTTTTAATTTAAATTGATGTCCTAATTTTTGTGTGTTTTTGTGTATTTGTTTGCTCAAAGTTGGGATGTTAAGTCAAATTAATTAATTATATGTGAAGAAACTGATAAATAAAGGCTACTGCTACTACTACTACTACTACTACTACTGCTACTACTACTACTACTACTACAACTACTACTGCTACTGCTACTACTACTACTACTACTACTACTACTGCTACTAAATGTGCTAAAAATAAGCCATTTCAGCAGGTCTCAAACCATAAAGAAAAGTACTTTTTACTTAGTAGTGGAGTAGAAAGTACAGATACACAATAGATACAAGTTGTGTATACAAGTAAAAAGTACCCACTGTAAAACCTAAAATTTGTACTTAAAAGTACACTGTGTAACTTTTTGCTTGGGGGTCTGTCACCTGCTTGTTACTATGGATACGCCACTGCTCTGCCCAGAATGTTCCACAGTGTGACATTAAACAGCTCTACTTTACATTTATTCAATTACAGGTGGTTTTATAGCTCAAAAATCTTAAAAAAAAACAAAAAAAACGGCATTCTGACTGTGAGCGGGGTCGCCTCTCCACAGATCTGACCTGTAACTTGGTCAGCTTTGGTCTCCACGAAGATCGAAAGATTTAATGCCATACCGTGAAACATTCCAGACAAAGCAATAGTAATAATCCCCATGGAGAAAAGCGAAAAGTCACACAGTGCAGTTTTAAGTAAGTGTGTTTTGCAGTTATAGTAGTTTTTATACCTCATCAGTGTCATTAGAAGTAGTTACGGATTCTAAAACAGCTCATACCCATTGTTGGCTTTGTTTGACTCCAGGGAGATCAGAGGCTTTGGTTCACATTGTGCGTGTGTGTAACAAAGGCTTTCACTGTATTCTAAAGTATTCTAAGTACTTTAAAAGTGAGTGCGTGAATGCGAGAATCAGAGCGTGAACCTGGCGAGTGATTGTTTGCGTTGCCTTTCACGTTTCCCTGTGTTCCTCCTTCACAAAATCAGGCTTGTTTTATTGTGTGTCAGTGTCCTGCTATGCCCCGCAGACCACAGCGTTTACCGGAGGATAAAGGACACAAAAGGTTCGAGTTTTATGATGACATGTTCTGAGATCTATTATTATGATCCGTATCCATGGAGACGCGCGGGTGAAGTTAGAGGGCCGAGTTAAAGGTCATGTCCGTGCAGAGGCCACAAGAGAGGAACAAAATGTTGTCAAGGGCTGTTAAAAGGTACAGAAAGAGTAAAAAGTCAAAGAATTTTGTGATTTTTGTCAGGTCTTCTAAAGGTGCATTGTGTAGCTTTTCTGGTGGAGGGTCCGTCGGATGACTCTTCTCCATGAAGATGTTATTCCTTTGTCTGGAATGTTTCACAGTATGGCATTAAATCTTACTATCTTAATGAAAACCAAACTGGACCAAGTTACAGGTCAGATCTGTGGAGAGGCGACCCTGCTTACACTCAGAATGTTTTTCAATTTCCTGTAAGTTTTACAGTAAACACCAGCCAATTGTGTTGCCAGGTGTTTACTGTAAAATGCATATTATAATTATATGTATTTTGTATAGGTTATATAAAATTATAACAAATGCCAGAAACTGTCATTTTAGTCACTATTGGCTGAACTTTATCTAGAGCACAATGCACAGCCAAGCACAAAGTTTACGCAACAACACAACCTGACAGTTCTCTATTCATTAGCCTGTAGCAGTATCATTAGCCTGTAGCAGTAGCATTAGCCTGTAGCAGTATCATTAGCCTGTAGCAGTATCATTAGCCTGTAGCAGTACCATTAGCCTGTAGCAGTATCATTAGCCTGTAGCAGTATCATTAGCCTGTTGCCGTAGCATTAGCCTGTAGCCGTAGCATTAGCCTGTAGCAGTAGCATTAGCCTGTTAGGCTGAGGCGGGACAGAGCAGATGAATCCTCATAGGTCAGAAATGTGGTAATGTTCCTAAAGACCAATCACTTGATTTGAGTTTGCCCCATAGACGTATATATGAGTGGACATAGTTAACACATTAGCTGCCGCATTCCAAACAGGAAGTGCTCCAGCAGGCTCTTCCGGCTCCTTCTCTCCCTTTTTCGCATTGACTCACATTGAGATCTTATCGTCCCTCTCTCTGTACCTGTTCATATGAACCCGCGACACAGCATCCAGATTTTTTTTTTTTTTTCACTATTTTTCCATTTAAAAAATCCTATTCATAACACAGAGCCTGGCTCCAGATTCGCTCCTGTAACTGTGGCATCGCGGGCCTCATTTGAGCGGAGCTGAATGCTGTGGGTGACATCACACTTGCTAAGTCCACTTTTATATATGGTCTCCCGCCCTCCGCCCCAGGACGTATATTAGGCCTGTTCCAGTTCCAGAGTTTTGCGTGGCGGATCTGAGGCATGGTGGTGGATCTGAGGCGTGCAGTGAGTCGAGGCGTGTGGGGCGGATCCCAAAGGCAGCTGAGATCGAACATACCGGTAGGTCATACAGGTTAAAAGAAATTAAGTACCAAAATTTAGCTGATTTTTGTGAGGAAGGGATTAATCGCCCGCACCAAATTGCCGCCTGGTCTCAAATAAAAGCCTGGTCTGTTAAGTGATTGAAACAAATAAACGCCCCGGCTCTTATGTGGTATTTTACAGTATTTCAGCAAATTACTGTAAATCATCTTTACAGGTAAGAGATGGGAACAGTTTACAGGTTTTGTTGGGACATTTTTTTTTTACAGTTATTCATTGGTTTGAAGTATACAGTAAATAATTGCTCTGCAGTTTACAGCAAAACCTTGTATACAACATTTACATTATTATTATATTATAGTATTACCTGGGAATTTTGTTGCCATTTATTCTCTGTAATTTAAAATACAGCCAATCGATGTAGTCCTAAGAATAGACAGACTCAGAGCTAAAATGCAACAAATGATGTAAGAAAAAAGAAGAAACAGGTATTTTTGAGTAATTTAGGTAGATCTGTTTCATGTCAGTGTGACGGAGCAGAACTATCCTCCAAAAACCCTCAATAAATCAACCCTTTACTCACCCTCGCGCTGCCGCCTCCTGCCTCATCCCGGTGCGCACTGGCAAACCCGGACAAATCCTCCCGTTACGCGCGCTCCGGGGTCATGTGAGCGACAATTAACTGTATTTTATTTGTATGTGAACTGTTGGAGGTCATTTATGGATGTGAGATTATAGCGAGTCTCTGTGTGTAACTGTCGGCCCCTGTAATATTTCTCATTCAGTCGTAGGAATGATGCAGTTAAGGTTTTCGAGGGGAGGTACGTAAGGTGGGAGGGGCGAGGGGTGTGTAAAGGTGCGCCCTGCCGCTCAGCACATGGTCAGTTTTGTCTTGACTCTCGTCTGGTCTGGTCGTGGAGTGTTTCACCGGAAGAGCGAGGGAGCAAACAACAGGGAGACTGAGAGAGTGAGAGAGAAAAAGGAAAGAGACTTGAAGGAGAAGTCCACCCTTTTTTTGTACATGCTTGTAAATAGGCCTTTTTTCACTGTACCACTGTAAAGATTTCCTGTGCACATATTTGCCCCTGTTCTGCACTGTGGAATAAAAACCCTAAAACGAGCGTCCCGACTCAGCCTGAGTGTCCTGAAGAGGACCCTGTGACTGTGAAACTGAAACATTCCAGGCAGAGCAGTGACATATCCATAGAAACAAATGAAGAAGTTACTGTACATCACAGGTGTCAAACATGCGGCCCGGGGGCCAGATCCGGCCCTCCAAGACCTTTAATCTGGCCCTCGGCTGATTTTCTATTAAAATATTAAAAATTTTCTGATTTTTCTGGTAATTTTCTGCGCATCTTAGCATAGCAGCGTCTCCAGTGCTTCTGTGTGTGGCCGCCTCCCACCAGAGCAGCACAAATGAAGACTCGCCTCTTTCCAAACGCTCTTAAAGGACGATCGTTTTGACTGTTGACCATGACGCCCTCATCAGCAAAGTGTCAAAAATAAGAAAAGTGGAGCTGAGTGCAGGATTTTCCAAGAAAAATTGACTAATTCTTATTTGTTCACGGAGGTGAATGGGAAACCTGTGCTTGGTGTGTTTGCAACAAGTGGCGGCGCTCAAGGAATATGATCTTAAACACCACTACGAGACACTGCGAAAAATACAATAACTTGAACGGAGAATTGAGAAGACAGAAGATAAACGAATTATTGCTGAAACTGAAGAAACAGCCGTCTGTTTTCACCCAGGGGCCAAGAGGCTACTGATGCTGCTGTGAAAACAACCTAACCTAGCATAATATTATAATATTTTGTAAAATAAAATCAAATAAAAAAGATTTCTGTAATAGATTTGCGTTTCTCTGCACAAATATTTGGACTCATTGCTATTTTTGAGGTATATATGCCATGAGTTTTCTGATCCGGCCCCTTTGGAATCAAAGTTTGTTGTATACGGCCCCCGGACCAAAATGAGTTTGACACCCCTGCTGTACATAGTGCACCTTTGAGTACAGTACTTTACTACTTTTACTTCCACCACTATTAATACCCCATAATACCCCCTCTTTAATACAATACACCTTTTCATCACGGGCGCACTGGAAACCCCAACAATGAAGCAGTAATTAAAAAAATTGAGGTAAATGGTTGCCTAACTTTTTAAATTTAGTCTTACTGTTTTTAATTAATGTAAATAAAAAAGTAAGTATGACACAAAAGCTTTAATTACATTTAGTATTTAATTAAAAATAATTTTACATTCCTTAAAATATTTTATTAAAGTTTTTTTTTTTTTTTTTATTAATTGATACTAAAGATTTTAGGTGATACCTGCCTATATATATTTTTTAGGATTTTTAGGAAAATGTTTAAAAATGTTCGGGAACCATTTACCTATTCTTTTTAAATTTATTTTTCTTAAATAAATAAAAAAATCTAACAAATATGCATTTACTATGCTTAATAAACAGTGCAAAACATTTTAAATTTCAATGTTTTTATTCGTTGCTGACAGAATACAAATTGAAACATAGATTTACTCCATTTCAATGGACAGAACAAACTGTAAAGGGGCACAAACATTTTTCAAATACTTTTAATATTTTATCCGACAAGAGTTAAATAAATGCATCGAACAGTATTATAACAGGAGAAGAAAATGCACCTCTAACCTTGTATTTTCCATTTCAGACCAGGGGATTCACATGGTAATATCTTCAGCATTAGAAATTCAAGATCCAAAACAAGACATTTACAATCAGAATGGAATTGCTAAAAAGTTCAGAAGCAAAGTGCTGATTATGGAAAGCAGTCCAGCCTTGAAATAAAAGAGAATCCTTCAACACGGAGAGAAAGCCCGAGTTTGTTACAAGTCTGGTCAAATATTTTGTGTCCTTCTCAATATTTATGATGTTTATAAAAAAAAAAAAAAAAACATAAATAAAACACAGATTGTAAAACGCTTATTTCACTTTTGTTTTTTCGTGTGTTATGAGTCTCAGTCTCCACATTCTTCATTAAACGTTTCTCCTCATGCTTTACCTACTGTAGCAAAAGAGCTAAAGGTGCACTGTGGAACTTCTTGGTTGGGGAGTCCGTCACCTGCTTGTTTCTATGGAGACGTCATTGCTCTGCCCGGAATGTTCCGCAGTGTGACATTAAGCAGCTCAACTTGAATTTATTCAATTACAGGTGGTTTTATAGCTCAAAAATCCCTAAAAAGATGACTGTGAGCGGGGTCGCCTCTCCACAGGTCTGACCTGTAACTTTGGTCTGGTTCAGTCTCCATGAAGATAGAAGGGTTTAATGCCATACTGTGAAACATTCCAGACAAAGCAGTAATATTTCTAAGGAGAAAAATATTTGATGGACCCTCCACCAGAAAAGTGACACAATCTTTAAGTAGTACTTTTATTTTACTTCACTACATTTGAAAAGTATTTTGTGTCATAATTTGAGACCTACTGAAAAGTCGGAGGCGCGTATTTTTCACATGCTCTTAATGTGAGGAAACAAAAATATACAAGTCAAAACACCTCATCGTTTCAGTTGTTTCGATTTAACAAAATTCAGCACAAATTTTGATCAAAATCACTACATTTGAACCTTTATTAGATCTCAAAATCTGAGTGGGTGGAATACGTTTACTTTTACATTTTAAATACTTTTATTTAAGTCACTGCTCTGCCTGGAATGTTCCACAGTATGACATTAAACATCTCTACTTTACATTTAGTCAGTTGTGAAAAAAAAAAGTGAAAAACAGACATTCTGACTGAGCGGGGTCGCCTCTCCACAGATTTGACCTGTAACCTGGTCTGGTTTGGTCTCCATGAAGATAAAAAGGTTAAATACTTTGGTCCAGTCGACAGAATTAAATTTTTCTTTTGCTATGGATCCCACCTGGACGATGGAGGGACATTACACAGACAACAATCGTGTTTATCTGTGAAACCACAAAACCAAATAAATGAGCAAGACAAGAACAAGAAATCAAAATAGTGCATGTTACCAGGGCAATAGACAGTCACAGGGGTTTGTTGTCCAGGGCCTCAAGGTTTTAGGGCCCCAGAATCGAACCCTCTTCTTATTACTTTATACTAGAGGGGGCCCGTATGATGCTTCCTGCCCCAGACCCTCAAATTCCTGCTGACAGGGCTGAATGTTACAATAAATGACAGTGTAATGACAGCGCAGTTTTGTGGAAAGGATCTGCTACCTGCTTGTCTACAAGGAGATGTTATTTCATCACTTGGAATGTCCCACACTATGGCATTAAAGGGACCTCGGGCACATTTGAAGCTAAAGTCCATTGGTCGAGGTGGTTGAATTCTGTCAGAAGCCAAAAAGCGGCACAGATCAGTGTCGCCTCGGTGGAGATCTCGCTGTGGCAGTGAGTCTGTCAAGGCAACAAACTAGTGTAGTTCAAGTTCTTAACTTCCACGTAAAACGGCAATTTGCTTCACACTGAAGAAGCTTAACACCACTTTAACCCATTTTACAACAGCCACGAGTCGAACAAACAAAACTCTCTGCCTGGTTCACTCATTAGTGTCTGGAAACGTTAGAAAACAACTTTATAAGCATCTTTACACTTACCTTTGTTGATTTCCCACTGCACATGCGAAAGCTCAAAAGACTCGATCGCTGATGTCGTTTCTAATCCTATTTATTCGCGAGTGAATTATATGTTTTGAAAAAAGACAAAAAAACATTCCCGAACCATTTTCTTTCAGCACCTTTCCGTTTTTCTTCTTCGCCATCAGTAGTCGATCCTCACTTCTTCTGACAGCTGTAGCCGCTCACCGCCGCTGGAGTCGACAATTGAGTCTTTTGGGCAACACTGATCTGTGCCGTTTTTTGGCTTCTGACAGAATTCCACCACCTCTAGCAACGGACTTTAGCTTCAAACGTGCCGGAGTTCACCTTTAAACACATGTATCTTGTCTATCCAATTACACATGTTTTATGTATTAAAAAATGAAAAAAATGATGCTAAATGGACTCCTGTGAACTTTATGTTATGTTATAAGTTTGTCTGTCTGTGTTTCCAAAGCCTAAAATGCTCTGTTCCCCTTTGTGATGTCATGAAGTGATAGTTTTCAATTTAACAGCTATTTTTTACATTATCTTTTGTAGAGATTGGAAATACCAGCGTTACAATCATCTAAAAAAATGTTATTTCTTCACTTGGAATGTTCCACAGTATGGCTTTAAACTCATCTATCTTACATCTATTCATTTACAGGTGTTTATTTTTATTACGTTGCTTGCTTGTCTCCACGGAAACGTTTATTTATTTTGAACAAGTAAACATTTTGTGTTCTTTAACAATGAAGCATAATGACATCATTGTGGTCATATCAACAGAAACCAGAACAACAACAACAAAAACTGCCCAAAAAGGAGTGAGAAGAAGAAAAAATGTTGCGTTCTAAATGTTACTGATTTACTTAGAATGTTCCGCAGTATGGCATTTCATTATATCGGCTTTTACTGCTCAAAAAAATCCCATAACGCTTTAAAAAAACACGTTTTCTCACCTTGAGTTCTCTCTCCATAGACGTGACCTAACCTGCTTGACTCCATGGAGATATCACTGCTTGGAATGGCTTACTTGTTCCGTGATATGGCTTTAAACCCGTCTAATCCTTCTTACTGTGAGCCGGGTAGCCTCTCCACAGACCTGACTTGAAACGTTTCTTGGTTGCGTGACCTGCCTGTCGCCATGGAGATATGGAAATATTCTAGTTGTTGGCGTAGTACCGGAAAAGTTCCATGGTACAGCTTTAAGATCCGGCCCAGTTTTTGCAACCCAACAGCCGATGCAATCACAACATTTTTAGACTGCCACTTCTTACATTACACATCACACCACAGCAGGACTTTCCCCCCTCTGCTCTCTCTTCTCTTCAAACGTCGTTACGTGTCCATCCACACGCAGCGAGGAAGAAGAAAAAACCTGACTGACGCTTCGTGTGTGATGTTGAGCCCAAAAGTTTGTGATGGAGACGTTTTATTGAACGCCGAGAGTCGAGAGGGGACGAGGCGCTGAAGAGGAGAAAGTTCCCGCTCGAGGGCGAAGTCAGACTTTCACGATGGAGACGGTAAAGCCGCACAGCGTTCGCATCCACTGCTGCGCACCTCCGGAACTTTCTAACTACTACGACGCAGACAAAGAGGGGGAAGCGACACAGACAATAAGGGCTGTGACTGGTCCTCTCCACCGCTCTACATTTCTGGTGCTCCGCTCTTTATAGACTTTGAGTAATAATGTGTTTAATGCAGCTTTGACACATTTGTTTACATTTTACAGAAACAAAACTTATAACTGCATGGCTCATTTGCATACAGTATAAGCGCTGATAAAAACAGCTCATGTGCTGATGCTGATGTGATCGAACGCGCTGCAAAGTTTGGTTTGATCAGAACTTGTGCCTCATCTTCAAATATAACGCTTCTCTTCTGGTTCTGAAAGCTATAAAATAATTCTTAATTAGTCACAGTAATACTGTATACCCTGGTAAAATGCTGAGACGGTTTAACAGTATCAAAATTTGGATACCGTCATAGACTGTATAAAAGAAGTGGACTAAGTGAAAGTGACGTCACTCATAGCATTTAGCGTCGCTCAAATGAGGCTCGCGATGCTAACGGCTACTGGAGCAAATCTGGAGCCAGGCTCTATGTTATGAATAGGGTTTTTTTTGTGGAGAAAATTGCGAAAAAAATTTCAGGACCCTGTAGAGCGGGTTCATACGAACATTTTAAGACCAAAACGACGAGGCTCAGTGCAACAGGTACAGAGAGACGAGCGATCAGATCTTAGTGTAAGTCAATGGGAAAAAGGGAGAGAAGGAGCCGGAATAGCCTCCTGGAGCACTTCCTGTTTGGCACGTTGCGGCTAACGGGATAGCTTAGTCCACTCATATATACGGTCTATGGATACCGTCCAATCCTACTGAAAACAATATACAAAAATACATTTAAAAATTGAAAATTTGAATTTCAAATTGCAAAGGGGGCTGCAGCTGTTCAGGTAATATCGAGTTCTCTGCAAACAATAAATGATCCTGTATTATGAAAAATGAATGAATAATAGATCATAAAAAAGGTAACTCTGTAGTTTAGCCTTCCAAATAATGAAATGTATGCAATTTCTGTATTGTTAAGAAGAACATTCCAGACAAAGCAATAACATCTCCATGGAGACAAGGATTTGACAGAGTCTCCACCAGAAAAGTAGAACACACTGCACCTTGAACAGCACAAATCAGATCACAGTTCTTTGGTTTAAAATAAAGCTCACATTTAATTCTAAATCGAGTGCCAGAGCTCCAGACAGAGCAGTGCCAACTGGTAGCATCAGCAAAAAGTATCAAGACAATACTATACAACCGGCCACCCGTTTGTTACATGGAGTTCCAAGTTCTCTCACGGTAGAATGAAAATACTGTTTATCTTGTGAATTAAGTGTGCATTAAGGGCCAGAGAAGAACCCAATAATATGTGTGCAGCCATTTCCCAAAGCCTCAGGGCAAAATGAACCCGGCCAAATGCTCCAATAACTAAAGCACTAAGCAGCTCCGATATAAGCAGCTCAGATATAATGACATCTATTAACAATAAAGGCACACAGAGTCATTTAGCCTGAATTATACTTGTTATATTTGTTTTTACTTGTTTATTTAATGCTATATTCAAAGGTGCGTTGTGTTTCTTTGTCTGTATTAAACCTTTCTACGGCTCTGTTCACGCTTGTTACGGCCCCAGGCCTCCAGTTCTTTGATTTGTGTTATGTGCTTTAATTTCTTGTTTTGTCATTTGGATTCCTGCTGGGAGAGCCCTGGTCCCTGATTGGTGGGAACTTCAACCCTCGGCCACTCCCACCTCACCTCCAGCCTCCTCCCCCTGTTTAAGAAGATTCCTGTCACCTGTTCGGGGCTGCTGCCATTTTGTGTTTGTGTCTCTTTCTGTCAGTCACTTTGTTTGTACTGGTACGTGACTTTGTGTGTGTTGAGACACTTGGTTAGTTTAGTTCGGTTTTGTGCCTTTTTGTTTTGTCACTTGATTCTGTTTGTGGGTTTATGTGATTTTACTTTGGGACACTTGTGATTTAGTTTTGTTTGCGTCCCTTAGTTTAGTCACTTGTTTTTTTATTTCACAAAACCTGAAGACGTTTGGAAACACGTGGATGACGACTTCCTTTGGGCTCTGTCGGCAAAGCGGGATTTCAAAACACTGAGTCGGCTGGATTTACGTCACAGCAAAAATGGAATCGCACACATTAAACGGGGAGAATCGTCTTTTGGTCATTTTGATATGTCAGGTTGTGTCTGTGTAGAGAAAGTGTCTTCTGAAAACTTTGGAGTGGCATTTGATTTTTCTTTCACATCATTTGACATTAGACAAGTTTTTTTTTGGAACATGTAATCGTCAAACTGCCACAATTGAGACAAGTATTCACACATGCACTTTCATTCACTTTGCATATATTTACATTGCACTTTTCTAGCATGGAGCACTTATGAGATACGCTAATTTGCACATGGCAAAAATTCCACATGTTTGTATTGTTTTAAATATTTATTAAAACTTTTTATCTTTGTCGCGCTGGTTCCGGTCAGGTAGGGCACTTCCGACAATGGCGGCGGCCGATCTGCGGAGACAAACGAACAATTACAGTTGGAAATGTGCAATATATGTGCCACATTTTAAATTAGTATTGTCTTATGTCTGTTTGCGTTTGTGTTGTGTAGATATTTTAAAGTGTGTGAGTGGTTATGTGTGTGTATGTGGTGAATTTGTGTGCTTTTACTCACCCATGTCTCACCCAGACACCGCTTAAGAGTTTCAGGCCAGCTCAAGACGGAGAACATCAAGAGTGGGAATGGTACTCGTTTTAATTGGGTTGTCACTTGTATTTTATTAGATGTTTGGGTTTAGGGTTTTATCTTTTGTATTTGGGTTTTATATGGTTTATTTGGTTTGGGTTATTTTATTGGAGGATTTTAAGTATAGGCGCCTGCACTTTACCATTCTGAGTTCTGCTGCTGGAGAAGACTGTTGCTCTTGTCCTCCCTTGCATCTTTTTTTGCACTGCACTTTTTTTTGCACCCGAGCACTTTATTTTGGAGAATGGGAAAATAAAGAAACTGTGGACCACGCCAATCCTGCCTCAGTTCATCTGTAAGAGTGTAACTCCCTGTAATCCAGCCGCTCTACCCGTCTTGGTGACAGTTGCCTAACAGACTCTGTTTATTAGCATGAACTAGTGACGTTACATGAAACTTCCTCGGGCGTCCATATTTTCCTGACTGTGGCAATGAACACATTTACAAAGGATGTCGGAAGAACTGACTCGGATTTATCGATTACCGACAATCAACAGAATGTGGCATAACTCTTAGAAAATCTGGGAAAACTGCCCCGGGAAAAAAAACATCTAGGTAAGTTAAAATGACTTAAATTAAGATCATTTGACTTTATTTGAATAGATTCAACTTGACAAGTAAAATGATCTGCCAGTGGAATATGTGTTTTTCTTAATTCAAGCAACATTCAATTTTGTTTCTTATTTTAAGTGCAAAAAGTTTTTTCTTATTTTAAGTGCAGCAAAATATTTTAAGTACAAAAAGTCTTATTTCACTGGCAGATCATTTTACTTGTCAAGTGAAGTTTACTCAAAATATGAAAACTTTCTTAATTCAAGTCATCTTTGACAACTTGATGAGATTTTGTTTTTTGCAGTGTGAAAAAATGGGCTGGTTTTCTTAAGCTAGATGTTGTTGTATGTCTTTTTTCCTTTTATAAATTGCTTGTTTCTTTATGTATTATAATTTGTCTAACTTAATGAAAAAATGTAAAATATGATGTGATTAGAGTCCCGTCCCTCATGGAAAACTTAGGCAGGTTGTGGAGACGCTGCTGCTGAATCTACATGCCCAGTGTTGGTAACTACACCGGAAGTTGTTATTCACGGGTTTCCGAATGTTTTCCGGTAAGTGTGAATAGAGCCTATCACCATGGGAACCAGTTACAGGTCAGATCTATGGAGAGGCGACCCCGCTCTCAGTCAGAATGTCTGTATTTCTAGGTATTTTTGAGTAATAAAATCACCTGTAATTTAATAAATGTAAAGTAGAACTGTTTGTCACACTGTAGAACATTCCAGGCAGAGCAATGACATCTCTATAGAAACACCAGAAAAGTTACACAATGCATCTTTATAGGCAGTGGACTTGATTTTTACTAATGGCGAAAAAACTAATTAATTGTAAATAGTTTGCAGTGGTCCAAAGTTATTCCTCACTTACATTATGCATTGAATTGGCAGCAACTAGCATGCTACTGCGCACTTCTGAATTCTATGGCAATAAAACACTTCTCAGTTGGATGCAGACAGTACGTCCATCCATCCATCCATCCATCTTCTCCCGCTTAATCCGGCTGGGTCACGGGGGCAGCTTGCTGCCCAATACTCATAGCACTTGACCCCCCTATGAACCCCTCTGCAGGTGGTGAGCCCACAGGAGGGTGGACAACATGGTCCTTGATGTTAGTTCATAGGGGTGCGGGCATGTTTTGGGTTGATGGGGGAAACCGGAGCACCCGGAGGAAACCCAACAGAAAGGCTCGGGTGACCCGGGGATCGAACCCGCAACCTTCTTGCTGTGAGGCCTGAGTGTTGCCACTCAGCCACCGTGCTGCCTAAACTCAAAAACACAGGAAGAAATCGGGTACAGGGCCACCCCACCATCAGAAAAGTTCCATATTGCATCTTTAAACAGGACAAATTGGTGGTTTTCAGATTCTAGAATGTGATGTCTCCCAGATGGGGCCAAGAGGCAGATTGCATTTGTTGATTACATTTACATTGTACTTTGCTGTGAATTATCTGCAAATGGACCTGATAATTTCGAACTCCACCCAAGAACTCAGTGGATTAGACAAAAGCTGGATTCAGGATGATTGGCCTTCAGAATGTTGGACCTGGAGCTGTGTTTTGTTTCATTCACACACGTTTGAGTGACCCTTTATTATAAGCCGGTCTATGTCCCAAAGCTCAAAATGCTCAGTTCTACCCTGTGATGTCATGAAGCGGTAATTTTCAGTTTAACAGCTCCTTTTTACCTTTAGTTCATTAGAGATTAGTGACGTAACAATAATCTTCATATATCTGACCACCTGGCCTTGCATCTTGTCATTGACATCCCTCTCCCTGCTCCTAAATCCAAGCGCACAATATCTTTCCGTAATCTCAAATCTGTTAGAAATTCTGCTCTCTCTAATTCTTTGGCAGCCAATTTGTCTCTTACCCCTCCCCCTTTGTCCAATAATCCCTCTGACTATGTCAACTCCTACAATCACACACTCTCTTCCTGTCTTGACCAACTTGCACCCACAAAAACAAAGAACGTTTCTTTTACCCACACAGCTCCCTGGTTCACTCCAGAGCTCCGCGCCATGAAAACCCGCAAACGCCATCTTGAGAGGCTCTATACAAAAACCATCTTAACTGTGCATCATCAGGTGTACATAGACCATATTCATTTATACAAAAATGCCCTAAATGCTGCCAGATCCAACCATTATTCCAACATAATTCATTCCGGTTCCAAAAATCCCAAAACTTTGTTCTCTACAATAAACAAACTATTGAAGCCCAATGACAACTCCTCCTCCTCATTTACTGTTGATAAATGCAACTTATTCTTATCTCACTTTCAAGAAAAAATTGACACTATTTACAACTCTCTCTCCCCCCTGTTACTGACCCCACACCTGATTCTCCACCCCCTCATTCCACTCCACAACTCTCTCATTTCTCCCTCATATCTTCTGTTGAATTCGACAAGCTTTTGTCAAGCATCAAAACTTCCACCTGTACCCTGGACCCTATTCCCTCCGTTTTCATTAAAGGTTGCCAGTCGACCATCTCCCCTCTCATTACAACAATAATCAACTCATCACTTTCCTCCGGTTCCATGCCTGAGTCTCTCAAGCTGGCAGCAGTCACTCCAATACTCAAAAAACCTGGTCTGGATCCTGAAAATCTTGCAAATTTTCGCCCCATTTCCAACTTGCCATTTCTGTCCAAAGTTCTTGAACATGTTGTTGCTGCTCAATTAAAAACCCACTTAAACTTCAATAGCCTTTATGAACCTTTCCAATCCGGTTTCCGCCAACAACACAGTCCTGAAACTGTC
This sequence comes from Odontamblyopus rebecca, assembly GCA_030686955.1. Classification (NCBI taxonomy): domain Eukaryota; kingdom Metazoa; phylum Chordata; class Actinopteri; order Gobiiformes; family Gobiidae; genus Odontamblyopus; species Odontamblyopus rebecca. The sequence continues at coordinate 33,555,488 of CM060668.1, forward strand.
CTGGTTAAAATAACAAACGATCTGCTCCTCTCCTAGGACTCTGGTAACATCTCCATCCTCATTCTCCTGGATCTCACTGCAGCATTCGACATCATCAGTCACTCCATCCTCCTCACCTCTCTCAAAAACTCCTTTAATATCACAGGCTCTGCTCTCTCCTGGTTTCAATCCTACCTCTCCAACCGACAACAGTTCATCAAAGTCAACAACTGCTGATCCTCCACTTCTCCCCTGCTGCAAGGTGTTCCCCAAGGTTCGGCGCTTGGTCCTCTCTTGTTCATCCTCTACCTCATTCCCCTCGGCAACATCATTCGCCGTCATGGTCTCCACTTCCACTGCTACGGTGATGACATACAATTGTACATTTCCACAAAATCCATCAACTCCACAACTCACTCCACACTCACCTACTGTTTTAATTGAAATCAAAACCTGGTTACAACAAAATTTTCTCAAACTCAACAGTAATAAAACTGACATTATCATAATTGGTCCCAAAAACATCTCCAAATCCTTTCAAAATGTTCAGTTGACCTTTGACAATAACACTCTGCCTCCATCACCTGTTATCCGCAACCTTGGTTTTCTTTTTGACTCCAATCTCTTTTGAACAGCATATCAACCAAATAACCCGAACTGCATTTTTCCACCTCAAAAACATAGCCCGTCTCCGCTCATCACTCTCCTTCTCTGCTGCCAAAACCCTGATTCACGCCTTCATCACTTCAAGATTAGATTACTGCAATAGCATTCTCTATGGTACATCCTCCAAAACACTCGATCAGCTACAATACATTCAAAACTCTGCTGCCCGTCTCCTCACACACACCCGCTCCCGTGAACATATCACCCCTGTCGTCCAGAACCTCCTCTGGCTCCCCATCCCTCAGCGCATACAGTTCAAAGTTCTCATCACCTTCAAAGCCCTCCATAAACTGGCCCCATCCTACCTCACAGACCTGCTCCACCGCCACACCCCGTCCCACTCTCTCCGCTCCTCCCATGCAAACCTCCTGTCCCTCCCCTGCAGGACCAAGCTCCCAACCTGGGGAGACAGAGCCTTCTCCATCGCTGCCCCCACCCTCTGGAGCTCACTACCACAACAACTCGGAGACTGCACCGATCTCCCAACTTTCAAAAACAACCTCAAGATCCACCTGTTTAAAGCTGCTTTTAATTTGTAATTTTGACATGTTTTTTTTTTCTGAACGTCCAATTTTATGAACTTAATGTTGTATTTGTAATGTTATGTTGTGTTCCTTGTATTGTTATTTTTTTGAAGCGTCTTTGAGTATCGTGAAAAGCGCTATATAAATAAAATGTATTATTATTAATAATCGAAATATTGTGACATCGTATCGTCACCATAGGGTGACCAGACGACCGAAAAATTCAGTCCCAAAATCTATGTAAATGTCCCGAATCCCCCGTGTTGCGAATTTCCACCATCACGAATTGCGATGAAATGAAAGCATTCTGTTAAGTGACCGTTTTGTAAATTCATCTTTTATTATCAGTGCATCATCAACAAGCCAATTTCCACCGTCCCAAATTTTCACCGTCCTGAATTTCAGCCAATCTCATCTGGTCACCCAAGACTCACAGTAATATCATGGTTCACTACAATATATCGAATTACAAGTCTCTTCAATTAAACTTATAGTTATGGTGCAGAAATTGCTTAAAAAACAGAAGGAACTACATAGACCTTGATCCTTTGGTCCGTTTCAGTGCAGACTACATGAAGAAATAACTGTTCTAAGCACTTTGAAATCTTAGTGTTAGTCTAAAGTTGAACTCTGGCACGTTTGAAGCTAAAGTCCGTTGCTAGAGGTGGTGGAATTCTGTCAGAAGCCAAAAACAGCACAGATCAGTGTTTCCTCGGTGGAGATCTCACTGTGGCAGCGAGTCTGTCAAGGCAACAAACTAGTGTAGTGATGGGGGCAAGTTCTTAGCTTCCACGTGAAACGGCAATTTGCTTCACATTGAAGAAGCTTAACACCACTTTAACCCATCTTACAACAGCCACGAGTCTAACAAACAAAACACTCTGCCTGGTTCACTCAGTGTCTGAAAATGTTAGAAAACAACTTTTTAAGCAGCCTTAGCATTAGCTTTGTCGAATTCCCACTGCACATGTGAAAGCCCCAAAGACACTAATGAGTGAACCAGGCAGAGCGTTTTTTGTTAGACTCGTGGCTGTTGTAAGATGGGTTAAAGTGGTGTTAAGTTTTACATGACTTTACACTGATCTGTGCCATTTTTTTGGCTTCTAACAGGATTCCACAACCTCTAGCAACGGACTTTAGCTTCAAACGTGCCGGAGTTCCCCTTAAGTTTTGTCAAGGCATTTTAAGATGAAAAAGTAGCGTATTCACAGTTTTGTGAGCCTCCATAAAACAATAAATATCGTACTGTCAGATGCACATCGTGAAAATATTGTATTGAGGTTATCGTTACAGCCATAGTAGAGATAGGACCACTCCAGGGCTACAACGTCACAAGGTTTGAGAGAACTCAGCCTAAATTTGGAGGCTTTGTGTGTTAAATGTGAAACAAAAATGAAACAAAACAACTCTTTCGCGCAATATTCTAAAACAGATCTGAAAATGGCACAATATAGGCCTTTAAGTCGCCGTAACAAAATAAAAACACAGGGACTGCCAGTTCTGCCTTGTCGACTTTCCGCTCTGTACTTCATTTTTACTTGCGTGTGGAAAGAGTGAGTCTTGCCCACACTCCAAACACCTGGATCTCCCTTTAGCCTCATTTCGCCGTCACTGAACTCCGCAGGAACGGGAGCCGGTGCCAAAGAGAGGCAGACGCGCGCCCACGGACCTCCCGTAATCCTTTGCTGCTGTCGGCTCGTCGTGTCTGGAGAGGACGGGCGTGTGAATCCCACCGTAAACTCATTAAACGGGGCGGCAGGTCGGACCGTGTCGGCGGAGCTGGCACCGAACCAGAGCAGACGGGGGACGGTGCCAACGGCGGAATAGTGGAAATGTAATACAGGCGAGATACAGGAGCAGACAGCAGGTGGATTAGACGATGGAGCAGAGCGTAGACGGTTCAATCCCAGTGAAGGACAGGGCTGTTCTTGTGTTGTTGGGCAAGACGCTTCGAGGAGAAAGAGGATGGTGCCAACGTCTGGAATAGTGGGAATGTAAAAAAAAAAAATAGACGGTACAAGATCAGAAAGCAAGTGGATTAGATCGTGGAGCATTCATCTTGTAACTAAAGTGTAGATGGTTCTATCCCAGCAATGGACAGGGCTGTTCTTGTGTCCTTGGGCAAGACACTTTGAGGAGACGGGATGGTGCCAACGTTTGGAATAGTGGAAATGTAAAAAAGAGGATATACAGGATCAGACAGCCGGTGGATGAGATGGTGGAACAGTCGTCTTGTAACCAGAGTGTTTACGGTTCAATCCCAGCAACGGCCCGAGCTGTTCTTGTGTCTTTGGGCAAGACACTTCGAGGAGGAAGAGGATGATGCCAACGTTTGGAATAGTGGGAATGTAAAAAAAAAAAAAAAGAGGAGATACAGGATCAGACAGAGAACAAAGCAGATTAAACAGAAGGTGGATTAGATGTGTTAGAGTGTTGATGGTTCAATCCCAGCAACGGCCAAAGATGTTCTTGTGTTCTTGGGCAAGGCCCTTCAAGGAGACTGGATGGTACCAACATCTGGAATAGTGGAAATGTAAAAAAAAAAGACGATACGAGATCAGACAGCAGGTGGATTAGATCGCAGAGCAGTCATCTTGTAACCAGAGCATAGATGGTTCAATCCCAGCTCCAGACAGGGCTGTTCTTGTGTCCTTGAGAAAGACACTTCGAGGAGAAAGAGGATGATGCCAAGGTCTGAAATAGTGAGAATGTAAAAAAAGAGGAGATACGGGATCAGACAGAGAACAAAGCAGATTAAACAGCAAGTGGTTTAGATGGCGGAGAAGTTGTCTTGTAACCAGAGTGGAGATGGTTCAATCCCAGCTATGGCCTGGACCATTCTTGTGTCCTTGGGCAAGACGGTTCCAAGAGACAGAGGATGGTGCCAACATCTGGAATAGTGGAAATGTAATGCAAAGGAGATACAGGATCAGACAGAGAACAAAGCGGATCAAACAGCAGATGGATTAGATGGCAGAGTCTTATAACTAGAGTGTTGATTGTTCAATTCCAGGTACAGACAGGGCTGTTAAAAGTAAAAGTTCTGTACTTAAAGGTGCATTGTGTAACTTTTCTGCCATCTCTTTATCGCCATGGAGATGTTACTGCTTTGCCAGGAAAACCCCCCAGTATAGCTTTAAACACATTTAATTACCATTTATTATATTCACTTTAGATACCATGCATTCTTACTGTGTCACCTCTCCACAGATCTGACCTGTAATTAGGCCGGTGGCGCTACCTGCTTGAGATAGATGAGTAGATATCAGAATAATGAGAATAATATCACCATGGAGACAAGTAGATGTTTTGTTTTTTTTCCTGGAAAGTTCTGCAGTATGGAATTTAATTGAACTATCTCCATGGAGACAAGCAGACCACATCACCAGGCCATGTTACAAGTCAGATCTGTGGAGAAGTGCACCCACTCACAGGAAAAATGCATGTCTTTGAGGTAGTTTAGAGAAATAAAAACACATTTATTTGTTTAATGCCATATTGTGAAACATCCCAGGCAAAGCAAGAACATCACCATGGAGACAAGCAGATGGCAGAGCCTCCAGTGGAAAGGTTACACAGTGAGCGCACCTTTAAGTAAAAAAATTTAGGTATCTGAACTTATATACAAATAAAAACAAAATGTTGTTTCTGTTGAACAAAATTCACCACAAATCTGTATCAAAATCAGTAGAATTTAATTCTCATAAGATCTCAAAATCTGTGCAAAATACCTTCACTTTTTTAAACAGTTACTTTAATACTTTATCTTAAGTATATAATTTTCATTTGATGTTTTTACTTTTACTTGAGTTTTTTTGTTTTGTTGTGACCTTGTGCAAGTAACCTTGTCTGTGAATGAATGAACGCTAAATGTAATATATTTTTCTCATTGTGTGTCTGTCCTGTTCCACATTTACAATATAATAGTCACAATAAAACATACATTTAACTGACTGTAATTTTTGTGAGATTTGACAGAGCAATAATCCCCCAGAGTTTGTCCGTGTAATCGATGGTCACCAAACATCTTTCTTCTCTGTGTTGTGGCTTTTCAAAGATAGCATCTCTCTCTTCTAATGGGAATTGATTTCTTTGATTCTCTACAAAGAATCGGTGCTTGGACCCAGATCTAAGCTAAAAGATCAATGGTGGTAGAAAGGTCACTGGTGCACACTGGGAACCATGTCTTTGTCCGTTAGGCCCAGGGCAGCTGTGGCTCATTGCATCTTATCACCAACTGTGTGTATAGGAAGTATTGTAAATATATTGGAAGAAAAATGCTCAAATATAAATTGGCCAAACCCATGGCTTTCAGAATTTTGAAATATTAGAACTGTTGCCATTTCATTCACACATGTTTGAGTAATCCTTTTATTGTTCATCTGTCTGCATCCCCAAAGTTTCAAACGCTCTGTTCCATCTTGTGATGTCATGAAGTAGTAGTCTTCGAGTGAACAGCTCCTTTTAGCTTTAGTTCAGCAGAGATGAGCAGTCCCAGGTCTTGTTTCTGTGAAGACTCTGCACACCTAACTGGGTGACAGGTGTGTTGGAGGAGAGGCACTTAGCGGTTTTTCAAGAAACCTCCCACACACTGTCTCACTCCTGGTTTTTCTTTTATTAATATGATGTTTCAGTCCCTCCAGACCTTCTTCAGGTATGAGGACAGCCCCTTCTGCTCCTCTTATATAAGTTAAGGCAGGGTTCTTAAACTAGGGGTCATGACACATGGGGTCTCCAAAAACTTTCATGTGGTTTGCCTAGGGCTGTAGCGGTTAGGGAATTTCTCCTGCCGAGCAGTTTAAGGGCTCAACAGTGTGGTACAGCACTCCCAATGTCACGGTAGGAGTGTGGTTGAGGACCCCAAAGCAGAGACATAGGCGCAGGTAGATGTTTAAACAGGTTTATTGCTGGGATTGAAGGATGTGGTGATGGAAACTGACTGGAGACATAGACGGAGGAAAGACACAGGGGTAGACTCACGGGTAGACAGACTGGACAACAAGTTCAGGCAGGACGACGTGGACAAGCAGGACGACGACGTGGACGTGGACATGGACAAGCAGGACGAGGACATAGACGAGGGATAGAGGAGGAATGAACTGACAAAGAACAAAGGATGAGGACAGAACTAAATAGTGGGGCTGATTAGACAATTAGCTGCAGGTGAACCACCGAGCAGGTGATCCACACTGCAGCATTAGCCCAGCCACGCCCCTGAGAGGAGCAGACAGACACAGAAGGGAGGGGGAACACACAACAAACACCAAACCCTGACACCCAAACTGTTCATCAAACCTGTTCTTTCTGACACAGGGCAGGAGTGATGAACGGGTCGACCCGTAACTGCAAGCCCCACACTGGTTTCAGGTGGGTCATATAACTCAATGAGAAGAGGTGAAGCAGGGGCAGGTGAGTTGGGTCCCATCATAGCCTCGCCTAAAGCATGTTCTGTAGATCTGATTAACAAACAAGAGTGCAGGACTTTTGTACTTGCATGTGTTTCCAAATTAAAACAGCGAGAGACAAGAAAAAGGCGCCTGGTGTCCTGTAGACTCGCTCCATGATCCAGGAGCTTTAGTCCCAAACTCCACTGAAAGCTTCTATGTGCGGTAAATCCTGTGAGTGTGTGGACTATTTTAGACAGGTCTCTTTGTTTTGCTATTTACACTAAAGTGCACCTAAACAGTGCACTTTAGTGTAAATAGCAAAACAAAGGGTGATTCATTACACAAACAGAACCGCGTGTTCTGAAGGCGCCTCCGCAGATACAACGGCCGCTGCAGTGGAGCGTAATGTGAATTTTAATGTGTGTGAATTTGAGTCGGGTCCTTGGTGTGATTACAACGAAAAGTAAAATATAATGAAATCCATTAAATAAATGAAATGTATTGTCCTTATTCCTACATGTTGTTAAGAGAAGGGAGAGGAAATGTTTTCTAGCTTTGAATCGCTCCCGTTTTGTCTCGCTGGTGCTGGTTGTTCCATGGGTTTGCTGTAGGTTCTGGGACAATGGGGTCGCCAAACCAATCTAGGTGTTTTTGTGGGGTCGCCAGACAAAACTTTAAAAACCCCTGAGTTAAGGGACTGCCCCCTCAAGAGTCAAGATCCAATCATAGCAGTGAAAAGTAATACTTATACAATTAGACCTCAGTGAGCTCTACACCAATCTCTTGTGAATTAAAACACATGGATAATAAGGAATAATTAGGAAAATATAAAGATAATTATCCACATTGAAAAGTTACATTTCATTATACAGACAAAGTTTAATATGAACTTCTCTCATGGCTCAGAGGGAGGACGCGCTTCATTACAACACTTTTTCATAACAATACGTTAAAAAAGCAATTAATCATTTTTGTCTCATTCAAACTCAGGTCTGAAATAATCCACATGATTCTAGTGAATGTCTATGGAGTTTAAAACACAGTAGAGCACTTCCTGTATTATCACATGACATTACAAGGTGGAACAGTGTGTTTTTTTTTGTTTGAAAGAGCCTCAATCTGCAGGGTTTGTGCGTTAAACATGTACAAATGAAACAAAACACAACTCCAAGTATGTTTGTGCTCACAAAACAACATAACAGATCACACCATCTTATAAAAGCAAATGTTGATAGACAATAAGTTAGTTTCACTTTCATTTTGTGTACACATTATTTTCAACTGACCGAAAATAACAGAGCGAGGTGATGTACAGCTGGTATGTCCACTTAAACACTCAACAGCCCATAACAAGTCAATAGGACCGGTGGAGGTGAGCGGCGTCCATTACACTAATGGCTATTGACTGAAAGTGGACACTGGGCTTCAGATATTCTTGCATTAATAATTGAGACCAGCTGTGTTTAATTATAGCAGATTATTGACCAACGAGGGCCCCCAAGATCGACGTATGGGCGGGGGATCGGACTGCAGGCTCCTGGGGGGACGTGGAGGATTCATCAGTGACAAACAGACTGGAGAAGAGCCAGGAGTGTCCACTTCACTGACAATACGGTGCACGGTGTAACTTTTCGGTTGGGGGTTTGTCTGTCTTCTTGTTACTATGGACCTGATGAAGGAACTGTCAAGGCGTTCATTCTGCCGTCTGAACGGCATGTGCTTCGATTAAACTTCGTTCAATAGGGCGCCAGATTTCTTTAGTGTTCCAGGTGAAAACCCAGCTAAACATACCATAAAGAACCCTTAATATTTAGCAGAAAAACATTCAATCTGGCAACAACACGAGGCACCAGCGACGCATCGCCACATGCGAAACAAGACAAAACAAAAAAGCACCGTGGAGGCGACTGCAGCTTCTACGACAAGGGAAGAACCTCACATTTATCTACAAACTTTGCCCACTAGTGTTGAAAAAGAATATCCACACTTCAGTCTCATCAGCTGCAAACTGTACAGAGGTATACTCTGTACAGTAGGGGTAGGGGTGAAAACTGCAGCTGCTACAGTATGAACTGAATGGACAGGAACACTGGGAAATGCTGTTCCCTAAATGCTCATGTGAACCCTGGTTGGATAAGGATTCACAATTTGATATGAAAATGAAATCTAACACAGTTTCATTGTTAAAACTGATAAGATAATTGCTTCTGTCTGTGGTTCTATATGGGCGTTGGCAATGATATTGAATAATAATCGCTTGCAGCAACATATTGGAAAAAAAGAACTATGAACTAGTTCATTTTTTGGATCTATGAACGAACTATTAACTAGAGACAATTATGAACTATGAACAAACTGTTAACTAGAGACAATTATGAACTATGAACAAACTATTATCTCTAAACAATTATGAATTATGAACAAACTAGTTCATTTTGAAATTTGTGAACTGAACTTTGAACTAGTTCATGTAGCAAATTAACTTTCCCAACACAAACTATGGATACATCATTGCTCTACCTGGAATGTTCCACAGTATGACTTTAGACAACTCTACCTTACATTTACTCAGATAAAGGTGGTTTTATAGCTCAAAAATACCTAAATGCCTAAAACAAGCATGAAATTAAGTATTTTTTTTCCAATCCCTAGTCAGTACTGTACTTTTTGACATGCATGTAATGTATTAGATTAGAGTACATTTGCGAAAAAAAAAGGTTGTAGTAAAAAGTTACAACATTTTAGTGTTTTCAGTTCAAAATGTTAAAGTTTGTTTTGTAGAAAAAGATGAAAAATATTAAATATGAAACAAAAACTACTTACATTTTTACGGTGTACAAGTTTGTGTGTCATGGTTTGAGTGTGGTTGAGGACCCCAAAGCAGAGACACAGGCGCAGGTAGATGCTAAACAGGTTTATTGCCGGGATTGAAGGAAGTGGTGATGGAAACTGGCTGGAGACATAGACGGAGGGAAGACACTGGGGTAGACTCACAGGTAGACAGACTGGACGACGTGGACAAGCAGGACGAGGACGTGGGGGGATAAAGGAGGAATGAACTGACAAAGAACAAAGGATGAGGACAGAACTAAATAGTGGGGCTGATTAGACAATTAGCTGCAGGTGAACCACCGAGCAGGTGATCCACACTGCAGCATTAGCCCAGCCACGCCCCCGAGAGGAGCAGACAGACACAGAAGGGAGGGGGAACACATAACAAACACCAAATCCTGACATTGTGTTGCACGAACGAATTTCCTTTCTCTAAACGAGCAACAAAACTGTAGTGCTGTAACAAAATAATTTAGTAAAATATACCAAAAATACTCTTGGTGATATATGGATACAGCAGCCCATGATATCGATACTGTATCAACACATTAAGCGATACGATATATCAATCTTTCGATATTTTTGCACACCCCTATTCAGAAGTATTGATGGGTTTCAGTTTTGTGTCTTCTACGTGTATCTTTAATGGCGGGATTTTGAACAGTTACCATGGTGACACAATGCACACATTAGCATAACTGATAAAACTGTTTGAATACAGTCTGAAAACTCAAGAAAAAATATCAAATGGATTTAAACCGCACATTTTTAGGAGCATGTAATCAATATGAGCATTCAGGGTCATGATTGTATGTGTGAGAGTCATGTTTAACAGCACAAATCAGCTGTTGTACTCCCAAACAAGTCACCTCTTTCTGGTCAGTGTGTTAAAATATTACATACGTTAAACCTAACTTTGTAACAGAGCTTTAGACAGAGTAGTGCTTCAAGTTAGAATTACACCTCCAGGAATTGATGATGACATCAGCTGCAAAGCATCAATAGGCAACATTTTGATGACTTTACTCTTCAAATAGTTCTCAAATACGGCATTAAAGTCTGTCTCCGTGGAGATGAACAGAAGCCTCCACCAGGCCAAGTTACAGGTCAGATCTGTGGAGCAAGTTTAATGCTGTACAAAAGCATAGTCCTGGCAAGTAAGAACATCTCCATAAAGTCGGGAAAGTTAAAGCCGAATTTGGCTGCGATTTCCTCTCCCAGAGTTCGTGGAGGTATGACCCAACTTTTTGTCTCCGTGTGCAATTTTGAAGCCGCTGCTCCTCATGTGTGGAGGCAGTGTCAGATCAGAACCACCAAACATGAGCAACGCAACGGAAACAGACGATAAAACAGAGGGCAGAGGAGCGACGGACACAGAGACGCAACAAACAAACTTGGGATATAGCGAAAAAATAGACTTTATTCCTCACCTGTCGTAAAGTGGTAAATTTAAAGTGCAACATCTTACCCACATTAACCATAGAAATTGTCCTCCGCAAATAATGACGTCCAGTCCACAAAATCACACTATTAATCCTGTCTGAAGTATTTTTTGAAAGTGAAAAGGACGGATCAAGGTGAAGCTGCAGATTAGCGATACTGACTCTTCTTCCTGTGGACTTTATCGCCTCTTTTCTGCTTCAAAAATCCTGTATCTGAAGTATTGCACCACATTTCACACATAACAATAACTCAGTTTGACTTGTGTCTAAACTAGAAGTGCAGAGCTCTGACCTTTGAACACTTCAGAGTCTCAGAGCGAGTGGTTTTACTGTAGACAGGAAACAGCTGACGCCATCGCGCTCACATCTTTATATCCTGTGGTCCGCACACAGATCCCGCTGCAGTGTTTGTGATCGGAGATTTTAAATCTCATAAGATTCTCCTCGTGTCTGTGGTGTGCGCTTTTTGTTGCACATTTAAAAATCTTTTCAAAATCCTGTCGTGTGTAGCTGGTTTTACACAGTGAACCTTTAGATGTGCTTTGATTTCCGCAGATAAGAAGTGAACCGGTCGCGTTTAGTGGATCATTTTTGCTCACGTTCGTTGAGTTTCGCTTATATTTAACTGCAAATCTTTAGTTTCATTTAGACTGGAAAAAAGCCCAGACTGGCACGGCCCGTCTCGGAGTATAACAGCACATAAAAACTCCCAATAAAACCCAAAACGTACTAAGAAATAAAACCTAGAAAAACATATTCTCATATCTTTCCTCCTAATCCGCAAAGTCAACATTATTGTCTGAGAAGAGCGGGGGTTTTGATGTGGGATCTCATGTCATTTCACACACACAGGACGGACTTCAGGCACGCCATATTAAACTTCCTCTCACATTCGATACAATGGACCCTGCTTTATTTGATTCAGCTCCTCGTGTTCCTTTAATATCCCTCTCTCTGCGCTTTAATAAAGACTGCATAAGCTGGTTTGATCGGGCAAAACGGCGTTCTCGGACATTTGATATGTTAAGATCCATAAAAGCTGAACTGCCATCTGTTTTGCATACACGCTAAGGTTTCATAGGCGGAATTTTAATATCAAGATCAAGCTGATGTTTAAGCTCCTATATTACACAAAATGGACTTGTGAGCTTTAAGTCATGTTGTAAAAATCTAATGTTTCCTTGTCAAAAACAGGCCTGGAGTTGTGGTTTGTCTTATTCGCATGTTTGAGTAATGCTGCGTTATGAGTCTGTCTGCAACTCCAAAGCTCATAATGGTCTTTTCCAGCTTGTGATGTCATAAAGAGGTAGTTTTGAAGTTAGCAGCACCTTTTACCAGTGCTGGAAGGTGGTGAAGTACAAAAGTAAAAGTACAATTCTCAAGTGCAAGTTTTAGTACGTAAGGCTACGCTCTTACTGCAGCCTGAAGTGACCCAAATCCGATTTTTTTGCCCCTATGCGACCTGTATCGGATCTTTTAATGACTGTTCAGACTGCAGGGCTTAATGCTCAAGTTGGATTTTTTGTGAAATCCGATTTTTTTACGAGGTCCTTCACATTTCCATTAAATGCGACTTGTGCGTGATCTCCAGTGTGAACTTTAAACGCCCCAAAAGTGTTCCGCATGAGCACTGGACGACACAACAACGTCACAGCAGCAGCTCAGTGTTCACTGAAATCGCCTAAACATGGACGCTGCATTGAGCTCCTGGAGATTTTACAGTTGCTGTCGTACCACTCTCGCAGGAGGAAACACGTCTTTGGCCTATTTCAGTAGCAAACACGTCGGTGTTGGGCTGTTTTGGCTCATAACAGGAGCTTGTTACAGCACAATCGCCAAACTCTCGCTTGTTGATGACGTGTCGGTTGGATGTGTCGGAAGTGCGACAAATGTGACCTGACCGTTCAGACTGAAGTCACATGTCAAAAGATCGGTTATGTATCAGATTTCGGAGCACATATCCAAGTGGCCTGGGACACATTTGAAAAAATTGGATCTGTGTCGTTCAGACTGTCATTAAAAGATCAAATACAGGTCGCATAGGGGCGAAAACATCAGATTTGCGTCACTTCAGGCTGCAGTCTGAATGTAGCCTCGGATATGTGGTCCTAAAGCCGATACATATCCGATCTTTGGACATGTGACTTCAGTCTGAATGGTCAGGTTGCATTCATTCGACTTACCTACCGACTTACCGTTCCTTTCTACGGACGTTGCTGCCGCTGCCGCCAACAACCTCGTCCTTCTCAATCTCCTTAAAACAAATAAGCTGTAAATGTTCTGGCTCAGGATTTAACATAACCCGGTGCTCAGGCCGGTGTTTAGGCGACTTCTGTAAACACTCGTGTCGTCCAGTGTGCATACAGGACACTTTTGGGGCGTTTATAGTTCACACTGGAGATTACAGACAAGTCACAATTAACTGGAAATGTGAACGATCTCGCAAAAAAAAAAAAAAATCTGATTTCGCAAAAAAATCCTAATTGAGCATTAAGCCGTGCAGTCTGAACATAGCAAGCCTAGTACATACATAGAACATAGCATAGTCAGTAAGGCTTTATTTTCACAGATAAAAAATATTACAAACTGCTTTAGAGAGTTTAAAAAACAACATGTACAAGAACAAAGGAATTTGAGACAGTCAAACAAAAGCTTCTCTAAACAGCAGTGTCTCGAGCTGCTTTTTAAAAGAGTCTATAGAGTCTGCCTCACGGAGGGCCGGGGGCAGGGCATTCTGTAATTTGGGGGCCACAGTCTGAAAGCACAGCTCCCCCGGTGTTTTAAAGTGGGTCTCTGTGACCATCAAGAGGCCCTGACCAGAGGACCAGAGGGTGTGAGGTGTAGAGGTCCCTGATGTACTGGGGTGTCTGACCATTTAGAGCCCTGTAAAATCAACAGGGAACTGAAGAGGAAGTCAGTGCGGTGAAGATAAAATTGGTGTGATGAGAGTTCACCTGTTTGCTCCTGTTTAAAACCTCGTAGCCGTGTTTTGTAAAAGTCGCAGCCGCTTAAGTGTGGATGCATTAAAACAAGTAAAAAGAGAATTACAAAAATGTAAACGAGATGCGATAAAAGAGTGAATAATCATCTCAAGATCAGAATTTGATAAAACTGGTCTAAGTTTAGAGATGTTCCAGACCTGGTAAGAACAGTTTTTAACCACTTGGCTGCAGTGACCCTCCAAAGACACTGATTTGTCCAACAGCACCTCAAGATTTTTAGGTATTTGTACATTACTTAAGTACATTTAACAATGGGCTTTTACTTCATAACATTTTAGAACGTGTATCTGTACTTTCTACTCCACTGCATTTTAGATCTGGACTAAAAAGTACTTTTCTTTATGGTTTGAAATGGCTGAGACTTATTTTTAGCACATTCATTTTGAGTTTCTTTCGCAACTTTAAGCAAAAAAATACACAAATGCACAAAAACAGCTACAAAAATTAATAAATCAATTGAATCAGCTAAATTCTTTACCAAAATCACTACATTTTATCTTTTAATTGTTCGAACAATCTAAAACTTTGCAAAATACTTTTAGTTTTTCATCTTAAAGTACATTTTTAAACAGGTACTTTAATACATTTACTTAAGTCATTTTTTGCCCCTCTATCTGTACTTTTACTTAAGTAACAAAATGGCTTCATCCGCCACTGTCTTTCACCTTTAGTTCAGTAGAAATCGGCAATTCCAGGGCTGAAATGATCCAAATGATTCTAGTGAGGGTGTATGGAGTTTAAAAACACCGTGGAGCACTTCCTGTATTACCACATGACATCACAAAGTGGAACAGAGTGTAATGTGGGTCCTTTATATGTGAAAACCCTGCAGTCTTTTGGATATTGTGGCTTCTAAAACGTTTTGACAAGCCTCATTCCAACCCTATAATCAATTTTCACCAAACAGGGACAGAAAATGAAAGGTTTCCGTGACGTTCCGGTTCAGGGTAATTGAAGAGGAGCCGCTGCCAGTTTGGAAGTTTCTGGATCGATATCGTAATGACTTCACTCTGAGGCTGTGGGTTGGATTCTACGTTACAGGAAGCAGCAAAGCCAAAATGAATTTCATCTTTATGCAGGACCGGTGCAACGTTTCACTTTGTATGGAACATTTGTGGTAATAAAACTCAGCTGAACTTAAAGCCGCATTGTGTAACTTTTCTGGTGCAGCTTGATTATAAATTTAAATGGCTCATATTGCACTTTTTTTTTCTGATCTATGTTATAATTTCTGCTTATAGTTTCTGCTTTACATGCCTGGAGTTGTGTTTTTGTGTTTTTCATTCATGTTTAATCTACAAATCCTGCATTTTTAGCTCTTTTCTCAAACAGAAAACACTCTGTTCCACCTTGTGATGTCACGCGGTAATACAGGAAGTGCTCCACTCTGTTTTCAAACTCCCTGCACCTTTCACTAGAATCATTTAGATCATTTCAGCTCTGGTATTGCTGCTCTCTTCTGAACTAAAGCTAAAAATGTAGCTGTTCACTTGAAAACTACCGCTTCATGACATCACAAGGTGGAACAGAGCATTTTGAGCTTTGGAGATGTAGCAAAACACAACTCCAGGGATGTTTTTGAGGAGGTAACGACATTTAAACATGGGTTTATGCTCAAAAGAGTCATTTTTGCGTAATGTAGGACCTTCAAGATTGGTATGATATGGTATCGTATGATTCCGTAGCTCCAGCCGTTGAATTTTGGTGTCATTTGGCAAGACACTTCCTCCACTTTGGCCCAGTACGGATGTGGTGTGAAAATAATTGACTGGCCAGTATTAAAGCTAAGTATTTATTGTTGTTATGCGCTGTTTTTTATATATATATATATAGTTCTCCATCTGCTCAAAACTCTTCAATGAAAACCCTCGAGTCCTTAAAGCCGAGGATGGATTCCCTCCGATGACCGTTATCCCTGCCAAATCCTTTCTTTTTCTTTCTTTTTATATATATATTTATGCAGCAACAGCACAAGCTTGGCAGCGGCAGTCTGGATCTTAAAATAACCATCAGACGAAAACCAATAAAAGAAAGAAAAAAAAGGAGAAGGAGAAAAAACAAGAGCAGAATGAGGTGACCTCTGAATCATATCTGGCCCGGTGGTGTCGTTATTTTGGTTATATGGTGCAGAAAGGCGTGCGTTTCTCTGGGGAGTTCGTCATAGCTGGTTGTGTTCGGGCAGCCAAGGCAGCGGGGGCTGGTCCTGAACGAGATGAGAGGGCTCGCTTCCATTTGGGACCCCCAGACGACACGAGCAAACGCCTCTCACTCCTCCCCCGTCTTCGTTCGTTTTTTTTGCTAAATTTGGGGTTTGGCCATCAGCTGTCTGGGTTGCCTTTGCCTCTGACCTCATTTTGCTGCAGAGATAGTGGAGATGGCACTTGTGGGTTTGTGTCGGAGCGTGTTACAACGCCGCAGAGATGTACTTTGAGAAGAGAAGAACTTTGAAAGGAAATGTCGATTTCCAGTTTAAACAAAGAAGAACATTGTGAGAATGGGTGCAGACTCATAAAATTCAAAACTAAAAAGGAGGTCAAGAAGATACATTTAACAGTATCATTAGCTCAGGAGCGTTTGTCCACTGATCCGTAGATCGGTGATAGGTGAATCCTGCTCTCGATATAAAACATCAGTGGCTGTGCACTCAGAGGTTGGTGATGTGATTCCAGCTCCTACAGATGAACACTGTCACTGTGTCCTTGACACTTACCCCAGCTCGCCCCAGTGTCTGTGCACACTGGGGTGTGAATGGGGGACTTTAAAGGTGGAAAAAACACTATATAAAAATGTGACCATTTACCATGATTATGTTCGTAATTATTTCATCACAGCAATGCAATTAATTATGACAATATTTTATATATTTTACTTAATCTATTAACATAAATATGACTTCTGACTTAAAAAAGAGTGACATTACTCAGTAAATTCAGGACTGTTAATCGTGGTGGTCAGACTTAAGACTGACAAGTAAATTGCCCTGATATTACAGCAGTAAAATGTACTTAAAAAGTGCGAGTGCAAATTGTTACAAGGATTTTTTCTAGTGAAAACGCTTCATAAAAATATAACTTTTTACCATTTTAACAGGATTACATGTATATAGTGCATTTTAGACACTCAAAGGCTCTTTACAGCACAGTCGACTCCACACCTGCTTGTACTAAACTACTATTGGAGCCACAGCTGCCCTGGGACAGACTGACACAAACAAGGCTTCCAGTGTGCACCTTTATCCCCTTCAGCCACCACCAATCACCCACACTCAGCAGATCCATACTAAGCACGGTGGCTGAAGTGTCTTGCCTAAGGACACAATAACACTCTGCACTAGACCAGAGCCACTTCTGCCCCACTGTAGCTCCTGTTTCCAGCAATCACATGAAATCAGACATTCTCAAGACGGCACAGTTAGAGGGATGACTTTTGACCTGTATTTGTGTTATACTGTGTTGTTTTAGAAATAAAGTTGAATTGAGATGAGTTGAGAGTTGAGGTATAGATAATAATAGAACGTAATTAAAGGGCCAATATTAAATTAAACACACCTGGAGTTGTTTGTTTCATACTCACATATTTAAAGCACAAACCCTGTATATTTATGCTCAAACTGAAAACACTCTGCTCCACCTTGTGACGTCATGTGGAAGTGCTCCAGTGCTTTTAAATTCCATGCGCCTTCACTAAAATCATTTGGTTTTTCAGCCCAAGAATTGTCAATCTTGAACTAAAGGTAAAAGGAGCTGTTCACTTGAAAACTACCTCTACATGACATCACAAGGTGGAAGAGACTTTTTTGGGCTTCTGAGATATAAACAGTTGTTGTAGTATTCGAGAATGGTTTTGAGACCATTTGTTTACAGTCTTGGTCTCGTCTCAGACTCGTTTGGACTCAGTCTTATCTTGGCCTTGAAGGTGCTTTGTCTCGATCTTTCCACAGACTCGAGGTCTGACACTCGACGAGTCTGACATTACGGCAGCTGCTGTAAACTTATACCGATGTGCGAGAGCGCTGGGCTTCTGCAGTTTGTCTGGAGCCTGTGGACAAAAAAACAACACCACTTTATTCACTCTGAAGCAGTTTTCTGTAAAGTGCCAGTGGAAGTTCTCTTAAAGAAGGGGTTCTCAAACTGGAGGTTCTCAAAAGGGGCACAGAGTGTTTAAGTGCAGCACAGTTTGCTTGTTCCATCCATCCATCCATCTTCCATCCATCTTCTTCCGCTTATCCGGGGCCGGGTCGCGGGGGCAGCAGTCTAAGCAGGGGCTCCCAAGCTTCCTTCTCCCCAGCCACTTCCTCCAGCTCCTCCGGACGGACCCCGAGGCGTTCCCAGGCCAGCCGAGAGACATAGTCCCTCCAGCGTGTCCTGGGTCTTCCCCGGGGCCTCCTACCGGTGGGACACCCGAGGGAGGCGTCCAGGAGGCATCCGGACCAGATGCCCGAGCCACCTCAGCTGGCTCCTCTCGACGTGGAGGAGCAGCGACTCTACTCCGAGCTCCTCCCGTGTGACCGAGCTCCTCACCCTATCTCTAAGGGAGCGCCCGGCCACTCTGCGGAGGAAACTCATTTCGGCTGCTTGTATCCGCGATCTATGCTATGGTCATGAGCTCTGGGTAATGACCGAAAGGACAAGATCGCAGTTTGCTTGTTTTAATCTTAAATTAACATTTATCAGATCAAATGGAGATAGATTTATAAAAACAATGATATGCATGTGCCTAAATAACTGTAAAATACAAATAAATGTAGAAAATTACAAAGATGGGCTCGATTTAGTCTCGATGGGCCGTGGTCTCAGTCTTGTCTCAGTCTTTAAAAGTCTTGGTCTTGTCTCGGTCTCGACCCGGGTCTGTTCGTGAGGAGGTAACGATATTCTAATGTGACCTAAAGCTCACAAGAGTCCATTTTGTAGTAATTTGTAGTTTGTATTCAGCAAACATATGTTCTTGTTTATATATGTAGCAGGACAGAGAATCTACAGCTCTATAACACGCAAATGACTGAAGGCAAATTTTTATAATGACCGAGAAACAGATCAAACATGAAGAGACGGGACTGAAAAGCTTAAAAATGTCAAAGGGAACGTAAATAGCCAAAATCTACATTTAAGGTCCTTACATGTAAACTCAAGCGCATCTGGATCTTGTCAGTAATTCTCCGCAGTTGACAGAGCTGATGTTAATTACAAAAAGATGATTGCTTCTTCATTTGAGCCGTTACATAACATTAAGCTCGTGTTGGAATAAATCTGTAATAAATGAGTGAGAGGCTGTTTATTCCCATTGGGCTGTGGGCGAATGGGCCGAACGTGGAGCCTGCCCACGGTAATCACTGGGCTCTTATGAATGCACCTGGACGATAAGAGAAGTCATTTCCTAGCGCTGTGTCACAGGTGGAGGTGGAGGAGGGGCAGAAGCTGATAAGCTGTTAAAGGCAGTCTCATTATGGACAGTGTTAGAATACAGGGCCTTTGTGCGCTCGTTCTGTGAGGTCAAGGGCAGCGCACATGTGGTAAATACAGCAAGACTGTTCTAGTGTTATATCATAGACTGGACAGTGTGTTAAAGAGAATTCTGCATGTGTGATTTTTCATTATTGGGAAGAGGCTTTTTGCTTATTTTTACTACTTATTATTATTATTATTATTATTATTATTATTATTATTAACTTAAGGAAAAGCCCCCTGAAGTGAGTCACCTCATTTTCGAGTGGGATCCTTGGCATCCTAAGGAAATAATACAACAAATCACAGGAGAAAACAAGCAGAACAAAAACAATACAAAAGAACAAAACAACAGATTTAACAAACACGAAACAATAAGACAAGATACAGAGACTCAGATTAACATTAACTATACACATACAGAGCTATTTTCATTATAACCAGACAGATTCCTCACGACAAGCAAACACATTGTGTTTTGAGACGGGTAAATAAGTCTTTCTTGAATATGTGGAGTGAAGATGTGCAGCACAGGGAATTTGCAAATTGTTCCAGTCTGATGGTGCTTTGAAATGAAATGCTCTTTGTCCAGTGACTCTGGAGGTCCTGGGTACAACAAAGGAAGGGAAATGTAATTGTCTAAGTGAGTACGGTGATGAGAACACGACAAAGTATTGTTGGAGACAGGATGGACAGAAAAGAAAAATGCATTTAAAGCACATTCTTGCATTAGGGCAGAGGTGTCAAACTCATTTTGGTCCGGGGGCCGTATACAACCTACTTTGATCCCAAAGGGGCCGGATTGGAAAACTCCATTCTCTGTTCAAGTTATTGTATTTTTCGCCATGTTGTGTCTCATAGTGGCGTTTATATTCCTCCTTTATATTTATATTCCTTGAGCACCGCCACTTGTTGCAAACACACCAAGCGTACAGGTTTCCCATTCACCTCCGTGAAAAAGAAGAATTAGTAAATTTTTCTTGGAAAATCCTGCACTCAGCTCCACTTTTCTTATTTTTGACATTTTGCTGATGAGGGCGTCATGGTCACAGTCAAAACGATCGTCCTTTAAGAGCGTTTGGAAAGAGGCGAGTCTTCATTTGTGCTGCTCTGGTGGGAGGCGGCCACACACAGAAGCACTGGAGATGCTGCTATGCTAAGCGGCGTAGAAAATTACCAGAAAAATCTGAAAATTTTACATATTTTAAGAGAAAATCAGGCGAGGGCCAGATTAAAGGTCTTGGAGGGCCAGATCTGGCCCCCGGGCCGCATGTTTGACACCTGTGCATTAGGGAGTAACCAGTCCAGTGTTTCATACAGAGTACAGTGATGAGTGGGATCTACACAAACTGTTGAAGGTGACATACAGAGGACGTAGGTGAGGATCAGAGGTGCTTTGATAAATGAAATCAGCAAAGTCAATTCTGGGTAATATTAGTTGTGTAATCATTTTCTTTCTTACAGGTTAGGGTGAAACAGTTAGATGAACGGTATAATTGACCTAAATTACAATTGACTTTTTACTATTGCAAAGGCCTGTTTTCAACTTTATTTGGTAGTTTTTAAATATTTTTATGACTTAACAGTGCAATAATCCAATGTTCTAGAAATTGACTGTTCCAGATAATTATGAAAGTAAAATACAAAAGAAATAAAGTTCAGTTCTGAAAGTAAACAACACATTTATTTTATTTCAACAAGTATATAACAGTATATTCTGTATTTTTAAAACAATATTCAGCGGTATTTTAATGAAAAATAACAATATTCAACAAGACTTAACCCCCATAGACTGACGGGAGCGGTTTCTCTGTGCGACTTCTCATTACGGTATCTCCAGAACTACATGCACTTTCTACCCATACAGGGTTATTACGGTAAATTTCTGCAGTACCCGGCACGATGCCTGTAGTATCAAGTACAGAGTGGAGGAGATTTGGAGAGAGCAGCAGTAGTTTACAAGTGTTTTTTCTGTGCTTTTTCATTTTTTGTGTGTGTGATTTTTGTGTTTTTTCTTCTCTTTCAATTGTTATTCCATATTAATACAAACAGTAATGTTGAACAACTGCCAGATATTGAAAAGTGAACTCAGAAGGGGCAAACGGGGCACTTACTCCTAGGACATTTTCTGACATTTTTAAAGTCAAAGGAACGCAAAAAAAATCCAGGCAGGATTTTGAAGCATAGGATTAAATAGGCTAAAAGGGTTAAATCAAAATGTGGATTTCACATGTTGATATAGCCACATTTCTTCTTTAACCAGTCTAGAACCAACCAAAGATGTGAGATTCTTGATGGTTTTGGAGTCAGAAAACTGGTGGCCATTGGTGTACAGCTCCTGTTTGAGAATTGCCTAAAGGTTCTCGATTGGGTTTAGATGTGGTGAAGCAGGAGCCGTGTCGTCAAGCGTGTCCTTGAAATTCCTTGAATTCTTCCAAATAAAAATCATTTAATTCTAAATAAAAATGAATTCCACTTTAAAAATTCCACTTTAAAAAGTGAATTCCTAATTAAAATCATTTGGAATTAAACTTCATTCCAAAGTAAGTGGGTGGTTTATTCCGATTTTAAAGTTGAATGAATTTCTTCCTGGATCATGTAAACGTTTCTTCTTCTTCAAAATAATCCCGGCGGTTGGTGCTCGTTGGGTCGTCCTTCTGATCCGGCTCCTCCAGTCGTCTCTTGGGACTTTCCTCCACGTCTCTTTGGATTTGTGAGCGGGATGTGGGAGTGGGCTGAGGTGTGGCAGCCTCAGACTCAGTTTGTCTTCTTCCTCCTTCTCCGACACTCTTCCCTTCTCCTCCTCAGCTCACAGACGGAAAGCGTGAGGAGAGAATTCTCCAGCTGCTGCTTCATTATCATCGGAACCACTGCGGGAAAAGTTTGGATCGTGTTTGTGTCGCCGGCGTAACGACAAACTGAGATGACAGAAAAGCCGGGAGCAGCTGAAGTGTGGGTTTTCTTCCCAAAGACGGAAATACGTTTGTGTCGCTGTCCAATCAGAACCCTTCCTGACCTGCAGATCTTGAGTGGAATTAAATAAAGACGATTCGATGTGTTTTCCATGTAAACCTCAATGCAGAATTATTATTTCCATGCAAACTCCAAGAATATTTTAATTCCAAACTATTTAATTCAAAACAATTAATCCGTAATTACAAAAAAAAAAAAAAAAAACCATGTAAATGTTCTTTATACATTCTGTGCTATATACAAAACAGTAGGAGCATTTAGAATTAGATTAGACAGACCTCCTTTTCTTTTCTGAAAGTTCAGGTATTTGACTTCTTCATTTTTTAATGGCAGGAAGAAGGTCAGAGAATTTTTATCAAACATTTTATTTCATTTCCCAGTGGTGCAAGGAAGGAAAAATATGAAATATATGAGTGTTAGTCTCCACTGAGGTCCTAATATGGATCTACTATGCCTCCTATAACTGCTGCCCTCAGTGAGCTTCATTTGACTGGAGCTGAGTCCACTTGTTTGTCCAGACTCTACCTTCCTCTAGTTTAGTGTTTGTGTTTAAGAGCTGAGTTTGAGAGGAAGAAGAGGAGGAGGAAGAAGACGAGAGCAAAGAAGAGAAAGAGAAAGGGGAGAAAGAGGAGGAAGAGGAGAAGAGAGGGAGAAGGAAGAAGAGAAAGGAGGAAGCGAAAGTGGAAAAAGAGAAGGAAGAGAACTAAGAAGAGAAAGAGGAAGGGGAGAAAGAGGAGGAATAGAAGGAAGAAAAGGAGAAATAGAAGGAAGAGGAGGAAGAGGAGGGGGAGAGGAATAAGGGGAAGAGAACGAAGAGGAGGAAGAGGAGGGGTAAAGGTGAATAAGAGGAGGATGAGGAGGAAGAGAAAGAGGGGGAAGAGAACAGACAGGAGAAAGAGGAGGAAGAGAAAGAGGGGGAAGAGAACAGACAGGAGAAAGAGGAGGAAGAGAAAGAGGAAAAAGAGGCGGAAGAGGAGGGAGAGGAGAAAAAGGAGGAAGAGGAGGGGGGAAATAGGATGATGGGGCAGAGAATGAAGAGGAGAAGGAGGAAGAAGAGAAGGAAGAGGAGGAACAGGAGAGAGAGGAGGGTGAGGAAGAAGAGAAGGAAGAGGAGGAAAAGAAGGAAGAGGAGGGAGAGGAGGAATAAGAGGAAGATGAGGAGGATGAGAACAAAGAGGAGAAAGAAAGGGGAGAGAGAGGAGGATGAGGAGGAAGAGAAAGAGGAGGAAAAGGAGACAGAGAAGGAAGAGGAGGGAGAGAAGGAAGAGGAGAAAGAGGTCGAAGTGGAGAAAGGGGAGGAAAAGAAGGAAGATGAGGAAGAGGAGAAGGAAAAGAAAGCAGAGAAAAAGGAGGGAGAGGAGAAGGGAGAGGAGGGAGAGGAGAAAGAGAGGGAAGAGGAAAAAGAGGAGGAGGTGGAGAAAGAGAAAGGAAATGAGGAAGAAGAGCAAGAGGAGGAGGACTAAAGTGCTAAATTGAAAAGCTGAGCGGGTAAAGCTCCGTCTGCTGCCAAGAAGCCAAATCGTACATGTGATCATCTCCATGGCAACGCGGTGGGAGAGCGGGGACGTCCTGATGAACAGTTTCTACGGCGCAAAAGAAAGAGAGACAGAGGAGAGAGGGATGGAGAGAGAGGGAGAGAGATGTAGGGAGAGACAGGGAGAGAGAGAGAATGAGGGAGAGATGGAGGGAGAGAGGGATGAAAAGAGAGGGAGAGAGAGAATGAGGGAGAGAGGGATGGAGAAAGAGGGAGAGACTGAGGGAGAGAGGGAGAGAGAGTGTGAGAGAGAGGGATGAAGAGACAGGGAGAGAGAGAGAATGAGGGAGAGAGGGAGAGAGAGAGGAATGAAAAGAGGGAGAGAGAGAGAATGAGGGAGGGGGGATGAGAAAGAGGGAGAGACTGAGGGAGAGAGGGGGAGAGAGAATGTGAGAGAGAGGGATGGAGAAACAGGGAGAGAGAGAGAAAGAGGGATGAGAGACAGGGAGAGAGAGAATGAGGGAGAGAGGGATGGAAAGACAGGGAGAGAGAGTGAAAGAGGAAAGAGGGTGAGATGGATGGATGAGAGACAGGAAGAGAATGAAGGAGAGAGGGATGAAGAGACAGGGAGAGAGAGGGAGATTGATGTATGAGAGAGAATGAAGGAGAGATGGATGGAAAGACCGTGAGAGAGAGGGGGAGAGCGGGAGATGGATGGATGAGAGAGCGGAAGAGAGAGATGGCTGGATAAAGAGGAACAGAGAGAGGGATGGATGGATGGAGAGACGAGGAGCAAGGGAGATGAGGAAAGTGAGAAAGAGAGAGAGAGGGAGATGGATAGAAAAAGAGTGAGGGAGATGGATGGATAGAGGGTGAGATGGATGGAGAGAGCGAGACAGAGAGGGGAGAGAAGGAGATGGATGGATGGAGAGAGAGGAAGCGAGGAGGGGAGATGGATGGAAAGAGTCAGAGTGAAAGAGGGTGAGATGGATGGAGAGAGGAAGAGAGTGAGATGGATGTATGAGAGAGGGAGAGAGAGAAAGAGGGAGAGCTGGATGGATGGAAAGAGTGTGATAGATGGAGATGGATGGATGGAGAGAGAAAGAGGGAGAGATGGATGGACAGAGAGTGATAGAGAGAGGGAGATGGATGGATAAGAGAGAAAGAGAGATGGCTGGATCGAGAGAGGGCTGGATGGAGAGAGGGAGTGAGAGAGGAGAGAAGTGAGAGAGAGTGTGGGAGATGGATGGAAAGAGTGGAGAGAAGGAGAGAGAGTGAAAGAGGGTGAGCTGGATGGAAAGACAGGGACAGAGAACGAGGGAGAGATGGATGAAAAGTGAGTGATGGAGAGGGGGAGAGAGGGAGATGATGGATGGATAGAGGAGGAGAAAGAGAGACAGAGAGAGTGAGGGAGATAGATGGATGGATGGACAAAGAGAGAGAACAAGACATTGGAGAGATAATGGATGGATGGATGGATGGGAGGGAAAGAGAAAGAGGGATGGAAGGAGAGATAAGGTTGCGATAGGAGAGAGGAGATAGAGAAAGAAAGTGTTAAAAATGGAGGTCTTTGGGTGAGAAATGGGAGAGAAAGAGAAAGACAAGATAAACAAATGAGTGAACCTTTGTGTTGTGTTACACAGAACAAGATAAGGAGAGAGGAGATGGATAGAGTGAAAGAAAGTGTGAACATGTAAGGGGATAGGAGAGAAAGAGAGAGAAAGAGAGAGAAAGGATAGACCATGGTTCTCCAAATGGCGGACCGCTGTTATATTTATTACATACATTAAAAACAAGTATGTGCACCACGCGAGTATTCCTATGTTCATTTTTAGACGTTTATTTAATTTTAAGAAATACTGCATTTACTTGTGTTCGATAGAACCAATTAAACATGTCAATTTGATCATGTGACTGGCCTCGCCTCCTCACAGAAGACAGATCGCGTGGTGTGGCCATACCGGCTCATCAAAGCCTGATCCCGTCAGATCTCAGAAGCTCAGCAGGGCCTGGTTAGTACTTGGATGGGAGACCACTGGGAATTCCAGGTGCCACAGGGGGGCGCCAGTGGTGGTGTCCTTAGGCAAGACACTTCACCCACATTGCCTAGTATGAAAGTGGTGTGCGTGAATGGTGGTGGTGGTCGGAAGGGCCGATGGTGCAGATTGGAGCCTCACACTTCTGTCAGTCTGCCCCAGGGCAGCTGTGGCTACAATAGTAGTTTACCATCACCGGGTCTGGAGTGAATGAATGATGCTCTGTAAAGCGTCTTTGAGTGTCCAGTAAAGCGCTATATAAAACTGATGCATTATTATTATTATTTTACTTTCTCAGCAGTTTTTGATAGCAGAAAGCAACAACAGTTTAGTCCCCTAGAGCAAGATTATTTGTCATTCATCAATTTTACCAACTTGTGGATTTATTTGCTGCTTGAACATTTCCGTATACGGCTCAAATTAGGAAAAACAACTCGGATTGGCTGTTATTATACAACCGTTGCTTAAAAGAGGATCAGCTCACCTTAAAATGGGTAAGTGATCAAGTGTAGCGGTAATAATGACTGTCATATTGTTGTAAACACTGTGCGAAATACCCGTCAGTATTGGGCGTCCCGATCTCCGAATTGTTGAACAATACAGATCCACATTTTCAATATGCAGAAGCCTGTGCAAAGTTGTGTATTACAATGTAAGCAAACGAGTGAATAAATGTCAGTGCATTTGTCAAGGACCAGGGTTTTCAAGACAATAACTGGGGACAGATTAGTTAGACTGTGTTTGTCGCTCCAACACCTGCTGTACCCGGGGCACTCACACTGGGACTTTTGGGCCGTGTTGTGCTCGGATGCAGTTGTCTGGAGTTCTGTGTTCGCACCTGTCGGGCTGTGGACAGAACGTCGTCGCACGGCGCTGTTTGCAGGTCCCGCGGTGGAGCTGGTGGTTTTGGCGGAGAGGGTGGGTCCAGCAGCAGGGGGTGTCTGTTGCGTGGAGGGGCGGGTGTGGGTTCTGCTCCTCCGTGTGTTTGTGGATGTGGCGGCGCGGGGGGAGAGAAGTTTTCCGTGGTCCTTGTCGCGGATTCTCCGTATGTTTTACAGCGGACTGTGTTTGGTGTTTTCCTCGTGCGTTTCCTGGTTGTAAAGCGGTGAATACTTCCTCAGTGTGTTTGGGTGGCGTGGTGGCGTGTTAGCTGCAGCTGGTTGGAGTGAGACTTTGGTGAGACTTTGGTGATCTTCAGCTGATGATCAGTGGACTGTGGAGGCCAAAACACTGGTTCCCACTGTGAGTTTCTCCGGTTGAGGACCCTTGAAACAATAAATCAGAAGGCATGACGTGTTCAAACACCGGACTTTTATTTTCAAGAGGTATAGGCCCTTACATTTGATTCTATGAGACGTGTCTCTGATCTTTCTCTCAACACCACCAGAGACGCCTCTATTTACTCGTACATTGCAGACGAGAATATTGATTCATGTACATTTAGGTAACAAAAGTAAACACAGATATGGAACTGCTGGCGTTATTCTCAGGTTAGCGAGTTCAAAGGAACCAAAGTTCACTTTCCTTAGTACAGCATGTGTGGAGAAATCAACAGACCACAGAATCATCTCCTAATACAGATCACATGAAGTAAAACAATGATTAATAATAACCACACCACCTTAGATGAGGCTGGTGTTCAAATGGAAATGCTAGAGATGAAAACATCTGAAGTTCTCAAAGCACAACACAAAGATGTTGCAATGTGGTTTCCAGATCTGACTTTAGAAATGCATCAGCTCTTACCATGTTCTTGCTCACTATATTCCCGTCTACTTATGTATGTGAAGCATCTTTCTCCCTGATGAACAATATTAAGAATCAGGATAGAAACAGACTGACAGATGTGCATCTTGGACAGTGTCTCAGGATTGTTACCACACATTATCAGCCAGATTTGAGAAAAATAGCCTCCACAAATAGGTGCCACTTCTCCCATTAAAGAAATAAAATGTGGAAAAAAATAAAAATAAAAATCTCTAGAGTTCAATTCAGACATATTTGGTATTTGGTAATTGTTGAGTTGAGTAGTAGTAAATGCAATATGTTTTGATTAGTTCCTTCATTTGTGGAGGTGGGTAGTACACAGTGACATTTACTTGAGTAACTTTTTGGAGAAAATGTAGTTTTCAGAGTAGTTTTCTTGCAGGATACTTTTACTCACTACTTTAGTCACAGTTATTCTAAGTAACTTTTTTATAATAATAATAATGCATCAGTTTTATATAGCGCTTTTCAGGACACTCAAAGACGCTTTACAGAGCATTATTCATTCACTCCAGACCCAGTGGTGGTGCTACTATTGTAGCCACAGCTGCCCTCGGGCAGATTGACGGAAGCGAGGCTCCAATCTGCACCATCGGCCACTCTGACCACCACCATCACTCACACACACTTTCATACAAGGCAATGTGGGTGAAGTGTCTTGCCTAAGGACACTACGGCAGTTTTTGCCACTGGCCCCAGTGTGGCACCTGGAATTCCCAGTGGTCTCCCATCCAAGTACTAACCAGGCCCTGCTTAGCTTCTGAGATCTGACGGGATCAGGTTTTGACGAGCCGGTTATGTGAACATTTTTGTTTCTTTGACATTTATTATATTAAATATGCATTTCACAATGTTTTGCCCAGTTAGGGAAATCAAATTCAAATAAAGTTACTCTTACTTGAGTCATTTCTTGGACCACCAGGCTACTTTTTTCTTTTACTTGAGTAATATTACTGTTACTTGAAGACACATTTTGACTTCTCTACCTTGACTTCATTTGTTAGTAATGTAGTAGTTTTACACTGAAGTCATTTACAGATGTTGGTGGAAGCAGTTTTGCAGTTGTAGTTTGGTATATAAACATGGCCTCCTGGTGGATGTTCTAGTGGACCCCGGTGTCGGAATGTGGAAATGTTTTGGCCCCTGTGGAAGTTAATTGGAGACCCCTGGGGATAGACTCACAAATAAGTTCACTGCATCATCTTGAGTTATTCAGTAGAACTTAACGACCGCTAGAGAGAGAGAGGAAGAAGGGAGGGCGAAGAAGAGATTAAATAGAGGAAGAGGGTTGAGACGGGAGAGAAAGACGAGAAAATGCTCCACAGTATGACTTTAAACAGCTCTACTTTACATTTATTCAATTATAGGTGGTTTTATAGCTCATGAAAACCTTCATTCTGACTGTGCCTCTCCATTTGTTTCTCCATATGGGACAGGAGTTATCAAAAGCCCATGTTTCACTTTTTTCTGATCTGTTGTAATCCTGAACAAACATACAGAGGGAAGTTAAGGAGGCTGTTTTTTTTTAGGAAAGACTATCCATCTTTGAACAGAAATGGAGGCCACAGACATCATCAGGATGTCCTCCATCTATAACTCTGTCCTCAGACTGAAAACAAAGGGAAGAGTAGGAGGAGTCAGGTCAGGCTCAGAGGTGTGGAAAACACTTCATTACGGGCCTGATTGATGCTGCTAATATGACTCCACACTTGACTCCACATGACTCCACAGTACAGAACAGGCCTAACGAACAAACTGAAACTGTAAATAAGTAGGCATTAAGTCAGGTGTACACTGTGTGACATTTTCGATGGTTTCACTCAGCTCCAGCTCAAACTTTAAAAGTTCACAGCTCACGATTCATGTTCTCACACTATACGAACCGATGCTCTTATGTGATCTGCCTGTGCACACTGTATATCCACACCATGGCCAGAGTTCTTGTTCCGGAAGTAGAAAACCACGGAAGGTGCAGAGAATGCTGGCAAAACACAAATGCATTGCCTTGGAAATCTGTGCCGCTTCTGTGTTGCTTACGCACGGTTTGGCAGATTCTGGCCAATCGGCTCAACCACTTCACCAGTGCAAACCCTCACGAGAGGCAGCTGGATTTCAAACAGGTGTGGTTTTCCTGCAACCGATCGGAAGCTGGTCGTGAGATATTAATCGGTTCTCGTTACTCCATGTTTACTACATGAAGCACGACACACAATTGAGCCAAAACTTGGCTCAAAAACAAAAAGTCGCACGAGTGAAAAATCTACTACTTGACCTAAAACAATGTTTGTCCAGTTGACATATTGAATGTCTTCTTTTCCAGACCTGTTTTAAAAATTTTTGTAGCTGTTTTTGTGTATTTCTGTATTTGGTTTGTACAAAGTTGGGATGGAAAGTCAAAACAAAAGTGCTAAAAAGTCTCCCATTTCAGCAGGAAATGGAATGGGAAATGCACTAATAATAATAAGAGTTACTCAAACATGTGTGAAAACACAACTCCAGGTATGTTTTTGAGGAGCATTTACTCACATTACTGTAACTGAGTAGTGTTTGTGAGAAATTTGTATTTTTTAAGTAGTTTTTGAAATAGGTTATTTTACTTTTACTCAAGTATATTTTGACCAAAGTATTTTACTTCATTACATTGGAACTCATTACTGAGAAAAAGTGAGTGATAGAGAAAAAAAATGAAATGCAAAAAAAATAAAAGGTCATTTTCGCTATAAAACGTCCGGTTATCACACAGAACGTCATTTTCACTATAAAACGTTCCGTCATCATGCAGAACGTCATTTTCACTATAAAACGTCAAGTCATTGTGCAGAACATAATTTTCACACATCAAGTCGTGCAGAAGTGTCAGTCTGTCTCGGATCGACTTGGACGATGCTGATGGAGCCGGTGCAACATTTTCATTTTGCAGACTTTGATTTTGGTTTGATTTTGTGCTGGATTAGCTTCATGACTCCTCCTTGTTTACATCAAATAATTGATTTTTAGCTGTTTCCATGGTTACTTGTAAAGATAATTTCATTTAATTACATTTTTTCAGTACTTTTTCCATCTCTGTTGAGGAGGTAACAACGTTCTAATACCATCATAGTCAAATTGGCGTAATATGGGACCTTTAACTGTACTTTGATGATTTGTAATTAAATGATAACGAATGACCACACGTGAACTGTCTTTCTATGTAAAAGTCCCTGCTATAGCATAAAGAGAACAGTGCTGTGTGTGTGTGTGTGTGTGTGTGCGTGTGTGTCTGCGTGTGTGTGTGTGTGTGGTGTCGGGCCCAGGTTTGCACAGCGCTAATTTGATTACTCTCAAATTAATGAGAGATTATGCACCTTGAAAGTGCAATTAATTAGTGTGAATTTGACTAAGGGCTGGTGTGCATGACAGGAGTCGTCTGTGTCTCATAAATCAAGACGCTCATGTCGCCCGGCGTGTGAACCGCGAGGGCCCATATCTCACAGGCAATACACAGAACAGAAGGATTTAAAGAGGGCGGCGCCATAGAAATCAAATCAGTTCACCTCAGACTCGATTGTGTTAAGGCACTGACAGGTAACGTGAGTAATGCTTTTTATTACTAGGTTATTCATCTTGTTTTTCATCATCTTGTTTTCAGATTTATTTTCTACTTACTAGTCCTGAGACGGCTTCATTCGAGTCTAGAGGTCGTTTATTTTAAGAGAACTTGTCAAGTGAAATGATCTCGCTGCATGGACAGATCATTTCACTACTTTTCTGATAGATTTAAGTGTTTTTATCTTACATTTTGCTAGTCTACGGTTTCAGGGAGTTGTAGTTACCAATAGAAATGATCAGGTTCAACTTTTGTTAATTTACCTTTTGGGTATTTCACATTAAAGCACAATGTACTGAATAAGGAAAATGTCTTAATTTCTTGTCTCTAACCCACAGGTGTCAAACATGCGGCCCAGGGGTTGGATCCAGCCCTCTAATACCTTTTATTTGGCCCTTGGCTAATTTTTGATTCAAATATTTATATCTTTCTGGTAATTTTCTGCGCTGCTTAGCATAGCAGCGTCTCCAGCGCTTCTGTGCGTGGCGCCTCCCACCAGAGCAGCACAAATGAAGACTTTCCAAATGCTCTTAAAGGACGATCGTTTTGACTGTGACACCCACATCAGCAAATTGTCAAAAATGAGAAAAGTGGAGTTCATTTTTTGTTCTTGGAGGTGAATGGGAAACCCGTGTGCTTGATGTGTTTGCAACAAGTGGTGGTGCTCAAGGAATATAATCTTAAACACAGCTACAAGACACGGCGAAAAATACAATAACTTGAACGGAGAATTGATCAGACAGAAGATAAAGGAATTATTGCTGGGACTGAAGAAACAGTCGTCTGTTTTCACCTGGAGCCAAGAGGTTAATGATGCTGCTGTGAAAGCAGCTGCCTGACCTCATATTTTGTAAAATAAAATGAAATAAAAAAGATTTCTGTAATAGATTTGCATTTCTCTGCACAAATATGTGAACTTATTGCTAATTTTGGGGTATATATGCCTTGAGTTTTCTGATCCGGCCCCTTTGGGATCAAAGTAGGTTGTACACGGCCCCCAGACCAAAATGAGCTTGACACCCCTGCTTTAACTCCTCATCTCGGAGTATGACAACATCACACTCTAGAACAGAGGTCTCTAACCTTTTTCTTCTGGTGAGCTACCTTTACAAAACAAAAATGTCAACGAGCTACTAGTTTTAGCAGTTAAGAAATGTATTATGTAAAAGAGCCACGGTGAGCCTTAGATGAGGTACAGTTAGATGCCTATAAAACGTAAAGCATTATCCATTTATTAGTGCACAAAATTAGGCATCAAAATGATCCATGTAAAAGGCATTTAATCAATTAAATTTTACTTATTCAACATTATGTAATTCAGAAATTCCTTGGCCTCTCGAGCTACAGGTTGGAGATTCCTGTTCTAGAACCTGAAAACCACCATTATTATCACGCTTTGCCTATCCACTATTCCATTATTCTGTCCACTTTTGTCTCTAAATGCTCCTAAACTGCACTTTTTTGCAGCAGCACTTCCGGTCTAACGTAAATTAATCCCATTTATGTCATTGGAGAATTTGGGAAACATTTTGCATCTTAAATCTGACATAAAGTCTGTTCATTTGTGTAAAATGTTCAGTGTTCATGTGCACCAACACGTCACACTGCACTGATTCTCTGGAGGCTTTAAAACGGCTTTATAATCCTTATTGAACTTGTAACTGGGTGATGCGATGTTTGTGTCACTGTGTTAAAGGTGTTACCTGCAGTGGGCGGTGGTGACGGTGGCCGCTCCTAACGCGCCCCAGTCCCATGTAGGGTGCCCCCCCCCACCCTTCTAGAATCTAGGTAGATGCCCTGTTGTGTATTTGGGCTGGTGGTTGGTGCCATTCATGGGGTAACTTGTGTATTTTTGTGTGGCAGATTTTTCTGCTATTACTCCTGCTCTCAAATTCTCTCTTAAATTCTCTCGCAAAGTCTGATCTCAAAGTCCACCCATAATCTCCTTTTATCTCCGTGTAGTTGTAGTGTTGTGGAGTTACAGTGTAGTGGAGTTATTGTGTTTATATGTGTTGGTTGGGATAGTTTGTGCAGCAGAGGACAGTGCAGTGCGGTAGCGGTAACATCTAATGCCTCAGAGCATTTTAAGCCTGCACACCTAAGCACTATATCTAAAAGGAAAAAGGAAAAAACAACTCCAGCACTTGTATTGTTTGGTTAGTGAAATCTCACATTCAGCTGGTTGTTTTGATTTGATTTGATTTGGTTTTGCATTATTCATTTTGGTTTTGAGGTGTGATTTAATTTAGTTTAGTTGAGTCATATATTTTAGTTCCAATTCTTGGTGTTATTTTAAAATTGCATTTTAAATGTTTCAAATGAATTTTTAATATCGTTAATTAAATAAAGGATATTTCCACTATGTACTGCCTTTGTCCTAGGTTTGCCAGACTTGCCTGTGTTTTAATGAATACATGAGATTCCCTTGGCACCACTGACATACCAACATCTAAATCACACTAGTGTGCCATGAGATACTGTCTGGTGTGCCGTGGGAAATGATCCAATTTCACCTAATCCAAGTTCACCTATTTTTTTGAAAATGTATTAATTAGTATCCGCAAATAATGAGCCATTGTTGAGCTGATCTACCTTTGGACAGTTTTTGGTTGGCTACTGCCAAGGAGTTCTCTGTTCTGCCAAACAAAGTTATTTTGATCCTGTTCCCATTTTCCACGACATTTCTGTGAGGTGAGCTTTCCAAGCCTGACTGCTACAGAACCTAAAGACAAAGAGAGACTGACAGCTGTTGAGGAAGAGCTTTGTGTGTGTCTTTCTTCGATTTCTGTCGGGATATCAGCTCTGTGTTCATCCAAACAGGCCCAGGTTTCCCACTGACTAAGCAGAAATATGAACCATTATAAACTACTTTTTCTTTGTGTTTATTTGATTCCTGTTCAAGACACTTTGATGACAACAACTTTATATTGTCAATATAAGCTACAGAGTTTCATTTTTGTGGTGTGCCTCGTGACTTTTTTAATGAATAAACTGTGCCTTGGCTCAAAAAAGGTTGAAAAACATTAATCTAAACTGTGGCATATTTCTGTCTAACCGGAGTCTACTGGACTTCATAGTCTGACCACACTCGCTTTATAAACCTCCTTTATAAACTCTGCTTCCTCCTGGACTCAAAAATCAGACTATGTTCTCCTTTGGAATCAGACTATGTTGACTTTTCAAATCCCCCGGGGCCCGTTTTATTGATGGAAAAATAAGCTTCTCCTGCTTAAGACGTCCAGTTGATCTCCAGCCTTGACTTCCACCCTTTCACAGACTGAAAACTTCTACAACAGTCTCCATGGAGATAAGAAAGTGGCAGAACCTCAACTAGAAAGTGAACACGTCTTGAAAACAAATGAATTTATCCTGTGCGGATTGTTCAATGGAAAGGATTTCTTATCATTTTCTTACATTTCCCCCACTTTGCCATTGTACATGAATGTCAGAATTGGATTGTACTGACTGGAGAGGTTGTCCACACAGAATGGCAGCCACTAGTTCACTAAAGCTTCTATCAGCAGGAGTAAGTGGATTCTAAAGTGACGTCTGCTTCTAGAGATTCGACACAGTTGCATTGCCGCTCACAGCTGCAGTTCTCTAGTCCACTGCTTATGTCCTGACCCCGGGCACATTTCAGCCTTTTGTGTTAAAGCAGCCGTGCCTAACTCCAGACCAAACACACATGTCATGTCTGACCCCAGATCACCCACAACCAACCACACACAATGAGCAAACATTATAGGCACAAAAAACGATTTAGTTAAAACACAAAATGGCCTCATTTTCGTGTTGTAATGTTGTTACCTCCTCAAAAACAGACCTCCAGTTGTGTTTTTGGTTAATTCACATTGAAGTAAATCTGTGTTATCAGTCAGTCTACATCTCTAAATGCTCTGTTCCACCTTTTGATGTCATAAAGCAATGTAAAACCAAATGATATGAAGTTTAAAAATATGTATTTGTCTGGAAAATGCTTTAGTTTCCATGAAATGCAAATCTGTGAATCACTAGCAATCACGAGAAGACTGTATCTGCTGTGGTATTGAGAAAAGAAGCAGTTTGAATCAAGCTAAAGAAAGATAGTTACTAACCTTTGCTTAGAATGTTCCACAGTATATTATCTTTTATTTTATTTAACATTAATTTAAAAGTCCATGTTACAAAAATAGACTCCTGTGAGCTTTAAGTCATGTTATTATGTTGTTACCTCCTCAAAAACAGACCTGGAGTTGTGTTTTGTTTCATTCACACATGTTTGAGACCTTTTATTATTAGTCGGTCTACATCTCCAAAGCTCAAAATGCTTTGTTCCACCTTGTGATGTCATGAAATAGTTTTGGTCACATTTTTATACAGCGCTTTTCCACCTTCAAGGTGCTCAAAACACTTTACAACAAGAAACCACTCACCCATTCACACAGACATGCAGGAGCAAAGTGGGTCAAGTGTCTTACTCAAGGACACAGCGACAGCATTCATCTGTGGGAGCTGGAATCGCACTGTCAACTTGTGGGTCAGTGGATCTGAGCGCTCAACCAATGATGTTTAATGTTGAGAGAAGGATTCGAACCGCCAACCCTCAGATCAGAGGACAAATGTTCTACCAACTAAGCTAATCATCCAAATGATTCTAGGGAAGGTGTATGGACTTTAAAAACACAGTGGAGCACTGCTTGTATTACCACATGACATCACAAGGTGGAACAGAGTGTTTTCTGTTTGAGTGAAGAACTCAGCCTAAATATTTTGTGCGTTAAACATATGGATGAAGCTCTGGGTATGATTTTGAAGAGGAAACAACATTATAACTAAATCAGAAAATAGTGTAATATGGACTTTTAAATCACAGGTGTTTTTATTGAACAGAAATCCCTTAAAAACACGCATTCTTCCAGAGCAGATTCAACTCTTCATAGATCTGACCTGTAACTTGGCCTGGTAGTATCACCTAGCATCTGCATGGAGACAAGCAGGTGGCAAGCCTTTCACCAGAAAAGCTCCACAGTGCAGCTTTAAAGGTGCATTGTGTAACTTTTCTAGTGGAAGGTTTGTTGTAAACCTTTCTATCTTCATGGAGACCAAACTAGACCAAGTTACAAGTCAGATCTGTGGAGAGACGACCCCGCTCACAGTCAGAATGCCTGTCTATCTAGGTATTTTTGAGCTATAAAACCACCTGTAATTGAATACATGTAAGATAGAGCTGTTTAATGTCATACTGTGACATATCCATAGAAACAAGCAGGTGACGGACCCCCCAAACCAAAAAATTCCGCAGTGCATCTTGAAGGAATAAAGCAGTGGTTATATTGTGGTGCCTGGGTGCAGTAAACAGCCAGAGGTGCTGATCTGAGCGCTCATGAAAACTACAGTGGTTTCAGCCGAAGCGCCCCATGCACTGGGAGACTCTTCGTTGCCATGGAAACCGCTCCAAAAAGTGAATTGTGAGCTGCAAATAATCAATATTTCAGTGATTTCTGAGCCCTGTGTTGTGTTTATGTCGGTATGAGATCAATACGCGGGGGAGCTCTTTTAAGTCTGGGTAAACCACAAGGAGCAGGTAGTGATTCCCAACTGAATGAGGACTTAAAGGTGCATTGGGTAACTTTTCTGGTGGAACGTCCGTCACCTGCTTGTTTCTGTGGAGATGTCATTGCTCTACCTGGAATTTTCTACAGCTATACCTTATATTTATTCAATTACAGGTGGTTTTATAACTCAAAAATACCTAGAAAAACAGGGATTCTGAGTGTGAGCGGGGTCGCCTCTCCACAGATCTAACCTGTAACTTGGTCTGGTTTGGTCTCCATGAAGATAGAAAGGTTAAATGCCATACTCTACATTTCAGACTAAGCAGTAAAATCTCCATGGAGAAAAGCATTTGACGGACCCTCCATCAGAAAAGTTACACAATGGATCTTTAGTTTATTAAAGATTTCTTCCTTGGTGTATTGTTATTGTCTCACAAAAAATAAAATAAAATAAATAAA
Source organism: Odontamblyopus rebecca (assembly GCA_030686955.1). Taxonomy (NCBI): domain Eukaryota; kingdom Metazoa; phylum Chordata; class Actinopteri; order Gobiiformes; family Gobiidae; genus Odontamblyopus; species Odontamblyopus rebecca. The sequence goes on from CM060668.1 coordinate 33,592,590, forward strand.
AACACAGTTGGAGACGACTATTCTCTTGCGTTGAGTTTCTGTTAAAGGTGGACTTTGTAACTTTTCTGGAAGGGGTCCCTCCACAAACTTGTTTCCATGGAGATATGACTGCTTTGTCTGAAAGGTTTCTCAGGTTTCATTGAACTCATCTCAAAAATACTACGAAAAACACAACGACTGAGCTCACTTCTTCACAGCTCTGACCTGTAACTTGGCCTGGAGGCGTTGCTGGCTTGTCTCCATGGAAATATGTTTAAGATAATGCCATATTTAATACCATAGTCTGGAACATTCTAGACAAAGCAATACGATTTAAATGGAGACAAGCAAGTGATGGCTCCTCCACTAGAAATGTACACCCATAACTTTGACAGCTGTTTAAATCAGTGCTCGACATCGATCTTTTTCACATATTCACTGCGTAATTTGTTTTAAAATGGCAAACAAACAAAACATTTAAAGTATATTTCGCAAAATGGACTCTTGTGAACTTTAAGGCATGTTAGAATGTTGTTACCTCCTCAAAAACAGACCCGGAGCTGTGTTTTGTTTCATTTACACATGTTTGAGTAACTCTTTATTAATAGTCTGTTTACATGTCCAAAGTTTAAAATGCTCTGTTCCACCTTGTGATGTCATTAAGTGGTAGTTTTCAAGTTAACAGCTCCTTTTACCCCATTTTTTTCGTGAAGATTTTCGATTCCAGGGCTGAAATGATCCAACTGTTTCTAGTAAAGGACTTTAAAAGCACAGTGGAGCACTTCCTGTATCAGCACGTGACATCATGAGGTGGAACGGAGTGTTTTCAGTTTGAGAGAAGAACTCGTGTGAATGAAACAAAGCAAACCGCAACTCCAGGTCTGTTAACGATGAGGAAACAGATCAGAAAATAGCGTCATATGGGCGTTTTAAGGCTTTTATTTCTGTATCGTGGCAACCCATATTTAAACACACTGAACCGTGACGTGTTTTTATTACTTTATAACATTATATTTACCACAAAGATTCTAAAATGGTGTGTTATTCTGTTTCTATTAAATGAAATGGCCTCTTGTACTGTACGTCTAATTACGTTTCCAATTACCGCGGCTTCCATTATTCTCCTCGACATCGTGTAACCTTGTAAAACACGCTGCTTACTTCACATTCACAGTGAAATAATGTGACTTTTTAATGAAATGGTTTATGGTTCGTTCTTATAATTTTAGCATTGTGAGTTTTGTACATGACGGTGTTACTTAATTGAAATGCAAAGTCTCACCCTCGCTGCATTTTGCTATTCCCAGTATGTTTGAAGACCAAGGTAGAACCCATGGGCCATGTTCTTGTAGTTTTCATTAGGCTCTAGCGTCAGACCAGGCCATGGCGACTCAAATACAGCGGACATCAAATATACATGAGCTCTGATTGTGATAAAGCTAACCAGGCCTCTTCCTCTTCCTCTTCCTGGGGTGTGAGACGGATGAAAGAGCAGAAACTGGATACGAAACAAGCGGATCGTTCATTTACATCTGTATTTGAAGGGTCCATATTACGCAATTTTCTGGTCTATGTAATAATGTTGTTTCCTCATCACAAACATTGGGAGTTGTGTTTCGTTTCATTTGTGCAAACCCTGCATAGTTATGGAGCGTTCGATTATCCAGGTCCAAGGATGTTGCCTAGCGATACGCGGCGACACACCCCTTTTCCTCAGACGGCGAAACTTGGAAGTAATCAGGTTAGACCGAGCAAAGTTTCAAAGATGGAATCCAGGATGTGTCCAGTGTCGCTGTTAAGTATGAACTGTTTTCACTATGTTTAGACGCTTGGGTGGTTTAAACGACAATTTCAGTCACTCATATTACTACAATATTTTACTGCATCTGTATCACTGCCTATGGGTATGCTAGTATTATTGCAATATTTTACTGCATCCATACCATTGCCTGTGGGTATGCTAGTATTACTGCAGTACTTTACTGCATCTGTATCACTGCCTATGGGTATGGTAGTATTACTGCAATATTTTACTGCGTCCGTATCACTGCCTATGGGTATGGTAGTATTACTGCAGTACTTTACTGTGTCCGTATCACTGCCTATGGGTATGGTAGTATTACTGCAGTACTTTACTGCGTCTGTATCACTGCCTATGGGTATGGTAGTATTACTGCAGTACTTTACTGCGTCTGTATCACTGCCTGCAGGTACGGTAGTATTACTTACGAAACATAATAAAAAGCTTGAAGTGTGGCCGTGACATCATATCTGACATCCGAACGCACCATTAGGAGTTCTTCTCTCAAGTGCTCAGTTGTGTTTTTAAACTCCACACTTCACTAGAATCATCTGGTTAATTTCAGCTTTAGAATTTTCAATCTCGACAGAACAAAAGGTAAATAGTAGCTGTTAATGTGAAAACTACTGCTTCATGTGGAACAGAGCGGTTTGAGCTTTGGAGATGTAGCCAGGCTAATAATTAAGGGTTACTCAAACGTGTGAATGAAACAAACACAACTCCAGGTATGTTTTTGACGAGGTTATAACATGGCTTAATGCTCAGTACATTTTGCATAATGTAAGACTTTTAAGTAATTCCACCAGTTACCTCAATAGCAGTGATACAGCAATCACATTAATGTCCTAGGGTCTGTGCCAAGTTTGAATTGATTTTGTGTGGTCACCTTTCCTCACACCACAGGACTTTTCTGGTCGGAGGGACCCTCAGCTGCTTGTCTCCATGGAGAGTTTATTGTTTTGTCTGGAATGTTCCACAGTACGTCATTAAACCTTTGATCTTCTTTCTGTGAGTGGGCTCGCCTCTCCACAGATCTGACATGTAACTTGGCCCTGTGGCGTCACCTGCCTTTTCCATAGACTTAAACTTGTAATGCCATACTGTGGAATAATCTAAACAATACTAAATAAAAATGGTGTAACTTTTCTTGTGGAAGGTCCATCAAATCCTTTCTTCTTGGAGATGTTATTGTTTTGTCCAGAATGTTCCACAGTACGGCATTAAACCTTTCGATCTTCATGGAGACCGAACCAGACCAAGTTACAGGTCAGATCTGTGGAGTGGTGACCCCACTCACAGCCAGAATTCCTGTTTTTATAGGTATTTTTCAGCTATAAAACCACCTGTAGTTGAATAAATGTAAGGTAGACGTGTTTAATGTCACACTGTGGAACATTCCAGGCAGAGCAATTACGTATCCATAGAAACAAGAAGGTGACAGACCAACCAAAAAGTTACACAATGCACCATTCACAGAAAGAGAAAAAAAAAAAAACATTCCTAGTGAAATAATTGTCATGGAAATGGAGTTAATCCATAGAAAAATCTCAAGTTTCAAATGATCCTATTTCAATACATTTGTCACATTCCCTGTCAAAACTCCACGTCTAGACAGCGGAGAAACAAAATAACAGCCTCTCAAAGTTTGCACAGCCGAGGTCCAGCTGTCACAGGCACAAATGGCCCCAGGCACGGACCCCAACACCGGGTTTTAATACCGCGCTCTGCCACACTGCTGCAATGCATCACGGGATGGCATTCGCCTAAAGACTCAGAGGGCCATAGACATGTGTCAGGGTGAGGCGCACAGGGAGACCGTGAGGGACGTGTCAGCCGTGGCAGGACGAAAATGAGACGAGGCATAAAAGCTCAGAACTCACCTGGAGCAGAGTGTGAGGAGCTGTCCACAATGTGCCCCTAATGACACTCAAAGGACAAGCACAAACGCCGCCTGTCTGTGGATGAAAAGCTTCGGACTGTAACTGTGTCAGTGTATCTTAGATTGTGTACATTTTGTCTGAGAAATACAGATAACCAGCCAGACTGAATCACAACAGCCTTGATAAAACTTTACAAAAACATCGGTCTGGAACATAGACGGGCAGAAAAAGGGGACTAAGGAAGAGTGACGTCGGCCACAGTGTTCAGCTCCTGTCAAGCTCACGGGATAGGAGTGAAATAAAAACACCAAAACACATCATGTGGAGTGGGTTAATATGAACATTTTAAGACTGAAATGACGAGGCTTAATGTAAAGTCAATTGGAGCCATAGTCAATGGAGCATGTTCATGCTCATTTCCCATAACAAGATATATTACTGAAGTAAATATAGATATAAACGATAATATTATACTGATTTACACAATAACCCAAGAGCAGATTCAAACCACTAACTACATCTACTCTAAATGTATAACGTGGGCATCCATCTATCCATTTTCTTCTGCTTATCTGGGGTGGTCTACACAGGGACTGCTGTTGTTGTTACAGGGGCCCCATCCCGGAGCCAGGCCTGGGTGGTGCTCGACATTGAGCGTTACCTCATGGGGCCCGGCTGAGCAGCCCAAACAAGTGATGTAGGGCCGTACTCCCCTGGGCCCACCACCCACAGGAGGATCCGTAAGGGGGCGTTGCAGAGAGATCTGGGCAGCAGTTGAAGGTGGGGGCCTCACCAACTGGATCTCTGGACATAGAGACTAGCTCTGGGGACATGGGATGTCACCTCACCAGGGGGGAAGGAGCCTGAGCTTGCGCGGGAGGGTGAGCGTTACCGACTAGATATAGTCGGCCTCACCTCCACGCACAGCTTGGACTGTGGAGCTCCAGGTAAAAACCTACAATAAATAATGAAACTTTAGTACTTAGTTTGCATCTGTAATGAGTCATAGAATTTAAGTATTCAACCTTTTCCATGTTAAACCATATCATACAGTAAAATAATTACCAAAAATGACTGAAAGAAAGTGTACACACAATAAGAACTGACCGCTCCCAGCTTTCATATATTGAATGATAATTCGATATAGTAATTATAGTGACAGGTTAAACATGGTGCCTATGAGCAAGAACCCAAAACCCATGAGAAAAAGCACACGACGTTCCAATACCAAAGCTAATACTCACAGCATTACATTAGTTATTTTCATCTGCTTTTGTCACCTGATCATGATGTCTTTAACCACAGCATTCTCACATAAATCCTCCATTGTAGAACCTGGTGTAGTGTTCAGACCCAGGAGACAGGAGTGGGTGGACGCGTTAGCCTAAAGAAGCTAACGGCCGGGCTTTTGTTCAGTCCGGCAGTTATCTCTGTGGGCTACGCTCCCATTGACTTGTGTGTTATCAGCCCCTCCCTGCTCATGACCTTTTCAGACAGAGCCACTGTGAATGTGACGACTGCAGGTGAGAAGAAGACTGGGGACTTGAGCTTTTGCTGTTCTTATCAGATTATCAACACTTCACGCTAAAGGCTAATGCAAGTCAAGTCCAGTGTAAAGTTTACTGTTATATTTCCAAGGGTTTAAGAACGATAAAAATGGCTGTTTCAGAAAACCAAAACCAGTGACTAGTTTGTCGTGCTACTGTTTGGAAATTAACTATGCAATTTTTCTGGTAGGGCATCTGTCATTTGCTTGTCTTCATGGAGGTTTTAAAACATTACCTAGAATGTTCATAGTGTTGTATTAAACATCTAATCTTGAAATACATGCATGCATTATCTGACTACAGTTATATCTCTCCACAGATCTGACCCATGGTATCACCTGTTTGTCTCTATGGAAATGTGGAACATTCCTGTTGAAGCAATAACATTTCCATGGAAACGAGCAGGTAGCGATGACAGGTTAATTTCCACAGAGCAGCAATGAGGTTTGTGAAGTTAGAGGTGAAGCGCCCGAACAAACATGATTCAAACTTCAGCCTATTTTAATGTCAATGCAGATTATTTTCCATCCATCCATCTTCTCCCGCTTAATCCGACTGGGTCGCGGGGGCAGCTTGCTGCCCAATACTCATAGCACCTGAACCCCCCCTATGAACCCCTCTGCAGGTGGTGAGCCCAGGGTGGACATCATGGTCCTTGATGTTAGTTCATAGGGGTGCGGGCATGTTTTGAGTTGATGGGGGAAACCGGAGTACCCGGAGGAAACCCATCCAGACACGGGGAGGAACATGCAAACTCCACACAGAAAGGCCCGGGTGACCCGGGGATCGAACCTGCAACCTTCTTGCTGTGAGGCCTGAGTGTTGCCACTCAGCCACCGTGCCGCCACAGATTATTTTGTCTGTGAAAAACATGGAGAAGGTTTTTTTTGTGCATTTGTGAATAGCTGTGGAAGCTCCCGATTTACCGGTCAAGCTACGTTCCTCCCCTCACCTATGGTCATGAGTACTGGTAATGACCGAAAGGGCGAGATGGCGGATACAAGTGGTCGAAATGAGTTTCCTCTGCAGAGTGGCCCGGGGCTCCCTTAGAGATGAGAGGAGCTCGGAGTAGAGCCGCTGCTCCTCCACATCAAGAGGAGCAGCTGAGGTGGCTCTGGCATCTTATAATAACAATAATAATAATAATAATAATACACTGGTTTTATGTAGCGCTTTTCACAGTAATACAAAGACGCTTCACAATGAAGTAACATTAAAACAGGAGCAGTCATGTGTGGGGGCTGTAGGCTCTGAGGAAAAAGTGTGTCTGTTCTGTTGCTTCCTGGACACCTGCCTCGGGAGGTGTTCCGGTCATGCCCCATCGGAGGGAGACCCTGGGGAAGACCCAGGACACTCTGGAGGGACTACATCTGGGCTGGCCTGGGAACGCCTTGTGGTCTCCCTGGAGAAGCTGCACTGCAAAAATCTAAATCTAGTCAAGCTAAAATGACTTGGATTAAGAAAGTTTTACCATGATTTGAGCACATTTCACTTGACAAGTAAAATGATCTGCCAGTGCAGTGAGATTTTTGTACTTAAAATATGAAAATACATCTTGCTACACTTAAAATAAGAAAAACAACTTTATTCACTCAAAATAAGAAATAAAATCGAATGTTGCTTGAATTAAGAAAAAACACTTATTCCACTGGCAGATCATTTTACTTGTCAAGATAAATCTACTCAAATAAAGTAAAATGTTCTTAATTTAAGCCATTTTAACTTACCTACATATTGTTTTTTTTCCAGTGTGGAGGAAGTGTCTGGGGTGAGGAAGTCTTGGAGTCCCTGCTTAGATCGCTGCCCCCGCGACCCGGCCCTGGATAAGTGAAGGAATCGCTCTGGACAGAGACAACATCTGTTCTTTTCTCTCAGCTGGATGTAACAAAGTTTGATTTCTTGGCTCAACCAACCAGATTCAAATAATCATCCTGACACTCTGCATTTCCTGATCTCTTTCCGTGAGTCATTCCAGAGTGAAAATGGGGGAAAACTCAATTCAAAGTGACACGCACATCAATCTGACGTGAACGTGGTTACGGCAGTTGACTTTCAAACTACTCTGAAAACTCAAATGGAAATAAAACCTTATTCTGTTCTACCTACACCGACTACGGCATTTTTCTCGCTGTCAGTTACCAGTACTTCTTTCACTAGTACAAATTAGACAGCTCGTTTTCAAGGGTGACTAAGAAACAAAACCACTACTTGATCACTTGCTTCTGTAGCTGCCTCTGTTCCCTTTTCTACCTCATTCTGTTTTATTACACACTACTCCACTGCACGACTCCAACCACAACTGTGCACATAGTCCCAGTCTTACCGCTCATTTAAAGTTATCTGTAAAATTAAACCAGCAGTGCATGATTCAGGGCCGTTTTTACCTCACATTACCCACTTTATTTCTACTCTGACTTGAAAGCAAAAGCACTTCACTGTCCTAGATTAATTTATCCTTTTGTGAAAATCCTGTTCTCACATACCTCCTTCGTCCAGTAATTACTTTTATATCCGCGTGAGCCGCTGGTCAAAAGGCAGATGCTCATTTCAGACGTTTTAACAGAGAAAATAAAATACATCGAGGGCCTTTGTGTGTTTTTGAACTCCACACACCTTCACTAGAATCATTTGGACCATTTTAGCAACGGAATTTGCTACGAAAAAAAAAAGAAAAAGTAAAAGGCAGCTGATAAAACGACTGCTTCCTGACAGAGCATTTTGATGAGGTAACTACATTCTCACATGTCTTAAAGCTCACAAGAGTCCATTTTGCGGAATACAGGCAGAATATGCAAGTAGAATATTATCTTGCCCGTAGAGATGTCATATTTTCATACACTGTGGTCCTCTTTACTGACTTTCCTGATGTTTTAAAGATTTGAGTTCTTACTTAGGCCTTGTCCACACGTAGCCGGGTATCTGATAAACCGAAGATGTTTTGCTGCGTTTTGACCTGTCATCCACACGAACACGCATCAAAAGCACGAGTATTCAGGGAAAACTCCGGCCAAAGTGAAGATTTTTGAAAACTCCGTTTATGCCTGTTTGTGTGGACAGAGATAACTGGGGTTTTGCGTTTTAAAACGTCACTGTCTGCACCAAAAAATATGAATCTGCCCTGACGTCAAACGTGCGACATTTGTTTAGGCGACTGCAAAAGCCAAAGCCAAAGCCAAAGCCAAAGCCAAAGCCAAAGCCAGAGCCAAAGCAGACTATGGACCGGAGTCGTGTGTTGAGAGCGGTGGGTGGGTTGTGAGCAGAATTGCTCCTAAACAGGGTTTAGGAGCAATTCTGACTCAATCTGTCCAGACAGAGGAGCTCGGCGATATGTTTTCTTTTGTGTAAGTTTAGGCGAAAGTGACGGCGAAGTGAGGGCTCAATGGAAATAACGCCATCTACAGGTCTGGAATGCGTATGCATGTGGTTGAAAACGCAGATGTTCGGTTATGTGTGGAAGGTATTTTTTTCGAAGACGAGGTGGTGTGGATAAAACAGTTTTTATAAACGGAGGGGGGGAATGTTCGGTTTTAAAAATACCCGGCTACGTGTGTACATGGCCTTAATTTCTGAGTACCCAATTTGCTCCTGGTTTAATCTTTGGGTTGGAGCTAAGGCTGCATTCACACTTGTCCTGGTTCAGTGATGGTTTTAACCCAGTTTAATCCTGGTGTGGACTGGTTTTGGTCCTAATCTAGTCCTGGTTTAGTTCTGGTTTACATGTTTAGTTCAAAATATGAATTTAACTGTAACCTGTAATGGTATAAGACACGGACTGAACTAGAACAGGACTAAACCCAGACTACACCAGGACTAAGTGTGAACACGTATGTTACGGCCCCAGGCCTCCAGTTCTTTGATTTGTTGTGTGCTTTAATTTCTTTTGTCATTTGGATTCCTGCTGGGAGAGCCCTGATCCCTGATTGGTGGGAACTTCAACCCTCGGCCACGCCCACCTCACCTCCAGCCTCCTCCCCCTGTTTAAGAAGATTCCTGTCACCTGTTCGGGGCTGTGGCCTTTGTGGCCAGTCTGCCATTTTGTGTTTGTGTCTCTTTCTGTCAGTCACTTTGTTTGTACTGGTTCGTGACTTTGTGTGTGTTGAGACACTTGGTTAGTTTAGTTCGGTTTTGTGCCTTTTTGTTTTGTCACTTGATTCTGTTTGTGGGTTTATGTGATTTTACTTTGGGACACTTGTGATTTAGTTTTGTTTGCGTCCCTTAGTTTAGTTACTTGTTTTTTTTGTGTGAGCCCACGTGACTCGTTTTTGGCACAACTTGTTATCCTGTCCTTTTTCTGTACATATTTTAGCCTGTTTTGTTTAATTTACCTTGTACATTCCTTTTAATTAAATTACCTTATTTATTCCATTTTACATCTTGGTTATTTTGTTACTTCCGCGGTCCCGAGCAGAGCTGGGTCGGAACAACGTACCTATTGGTCTTTTTTAACTGTTTATACCCAGTGCCACAAATTATGCACAGTGCGTCGGGCAAAATCAGGCTCATGAATCCTCACAAAACTATCCAACTAAAATGGGGAGAAAGACGAGAAGCCGGTGCCAGCGCCAATAGAATCCCCAGAATCTCTCTCTTTCTGTTTCTTTCTCCCTTACTTTCTCTCTCTCCCTCAGTGTCTGGACCTAGAGTCGGCAGATAGTCTTCACAGAGAAATTTTCACTTTCAAATTCTTATTTAAAGTTCCTTGATTGAGCAAATTCTTTTCAGCAATTATTTGTACTTATGTATATTATTTACCAAAGAAATGTGCACATTATTATTTATAATGGTATATACTTGTTCTGTGTTTACAATGTTCAGGTCAATATTCAGTCCACAGCCATTGCGCAAATCTTTGTTTATAATAATGGTGGTGGCACTTATTTATTAACCTCTTTTTATTAATCATTTATTATTTTAACTTTCATGTTTGGTGTATTTGTCTTGGAAATACAGCAAATTGCACTGATACATTCTGAATTATTGTTCATTCTGGGCGGGGCAGGGTGGCGTGGTGTGGTCAGGCGTAGGTCACCCACATGGCTATGGTCCTGTTTATACCTGATGTAGAATCGGTGTAGCTCTGGCTTTCATTTTGTCCTGGTTTATATTTGGTTTATTGTTACACAGAATGGCGTTTACTCACGTTAGAAGGGTGTTACCTCCTCAAAAACAGACCTGGAGTTGTGTTTTGTTTCATTCACATGTTTGAATCACCCTTTATTAATAGTCTGTTACATCTCCAAAGCTCAAAATTCTGTCACTTTGTGATGTCATGACGTGGTAGTTCAGAAGTTAACAGCTACGTTTTTACCTTTAGTTCAGTAGAAATAGCCTTAATACGCATGGTGTTTTAAATATGTGAGAATGAAACAAAACGACTCCAGGTACGTTTGTGATGAGAAAACATAACATACAGTAGATAAAATAGGGGAACATAGTATTAACTTCTTAGGTTCCTTTCTTGACATGTTTCGGCTGCTGCTGCGAGCCATCTTCAGAACTGTCACCGGTGTTGGTGGTGACGTGTCATATATCAGCTGTTGTTACTTCCTGTAGGCGGTAGGTCAGCCTGATGGGACCTGCAGGTCGCCCAGACTGACCACGCCTCCTGTCGCCCGGTGGTCTCTGGAGGAGGGTGTCCCAGGTGTGTGAAAGGAGGAACGCGCCGTCGTCACGGTTGATGCTGTCAGTGCCTCGTTTCCTGATCTCAATGGCCTCCCTGATCCAGCGTTAGGTACGCCTACAGGAAGTAACAACAGCTGATATATGACATGTCACCACCAACACCGGTGACAGTTCTGAAGATGGCTCGCAGTTAGCAGCATGTCAACAAGGTACAAATACACTTGGTTACATTGTCTTAGAAAGGAACCTAAGAAGTTAATGCATTAAGAAGACAAAATGAATATTTTTGGCGTAATAAGGGGAACATAGTGTAATATGGGCCCTTTTAAACAAGACATTGCCTGAGTGCAATAATCTATGACACCCGTGAACCACTGGGATCTGACATCGCCATAAACGTCATCACATCGGAGAAGAGCGAAGTTGTCAGCGCCTCAGAGCTGCAGATCACTTTAGAGTAGCAGTATTTCCTTTCACATGTGCCAAAGCGCTGCAGAGTCCTTCGCATATAACGATTAAGAAAATAAAATTGCAGAACAATGGGAGCACAGAGCAGTGGTTGGATTGGAGCAACGACATCTTAAATAGAGTATAAAGCTCACTCAAACGCGCATGAATCATTGTAAATACAACTTTGAGAGGGTAAATGAGAAGAGGAGACAACTATAACATGGTAAAAAGCTAATTTTGTAAAATATGTCTGCTTTAAAGGCCCCATTTTACCCCATGTTATTCTGATCTATGTTATAATGTTATTTCCTCATCACAAACAGACCTGGAGTTGTGTTTTGTTTCAGTCACACATGTTTAACACACAAACCCTGAAGATTTATGCTGAGTTCTTTTCTCAAACTGAAAACACTCTGTTCCACCTTATGATGACATGTACCAGGTTCAGAACAATAATGGAAAAATGTGTTTCAGTCAAAGGTGTGAGCTTATGGAACAGTCTCCATGAAAGCTTCAAAATCTATTCGTGTTTTTTAAAGAAATGTCAAACATGATATGCTAAAAAAGCATGACATGAACTGTCCTTTTGTGTTAATTAACAAGTATTTAATATTGTGTACCATATGTCACGTAAATGAGTTGCTTATAAATGAAATTGTTGAAATTGTTAAAGTGTTGAAATGTTTTACTTTGCGTGAAAAGGGGCAGATGTTACAAGTCTATATTTCTTTCTGCTCCTTTTCATTCGTATTGATGTATGAACATAATTATTTTGTATTCATCTTTCATGAATGAAACAAACAAAAATCAAAACAAAATTTGACCATTTTCAGCACTGGAATTTCTGATCTCTACCAAAATAAAGGTAAAAATGGAGCTGTTAACTTAAACCACCGCTACATGACATCACAAGTGGAATAGAGCATATTCAGCTTTGGAAATGTATTAAAATTAAAGTTGCCACATTTTCATGAGAGCTTTAATTCCAAATAAAAATAATTTAATTCTGAGTAAAAATTTAATCTGCTTTAAAAACACTTAATTCCTGATGAAAATGACTTGGATTTAAACTTAATTCTGAAGTGTTTGGTTTATTCCGATTTTAAAGCCAAATGAATTTCTTCCTGGATCATGTAAACGTTTATTCTTCTTCAAAATAATCCCGGTGGTTGGTGCTCGTTGGGTCGTCCTTCTGATCCGGCTCCTCCAGTCGTCTCTTGGGACTTTCCTCCACGTCTCTTTGGATTTGTGAGCGGGATGTGGGAGTGGGCTGAGGTGTGGCAGCCTCAGACTCAGTTTGTCTTCTTCCTCCTTCTCTGACACTCTTCCCTTCTCCTCCTCAGCTCACAGACGTAAAGCGTGAGGAGAGAATTCTCCAGCTGCTGCTTCATTCTTATCAGAACCACTGCGGAAAAAGTTTGGATCGTGTTTGTGTCGGCGGAGTAACGACAAACCGAGATGACAGAAAAGCCGGGAGCAGCTGAAGTGTTTTCTTCCCAAAGACGTAAATACGTTTACGTCGCTGTCCAATCAGAACCTCCCCCACCCCCAGACGCTGAGCAGAATTAAATAAAGGCGATTTAACATGTTTTCCATGGAAACCTCAATTCGGAATAATTATTTCCATGTAAACTTGAAGGAGAATATTTGAACTCCAAACTATTTAATTCAGAACATGTGGGAATGAAACAAAACCCAACTCTGAATACGTTTTGAGGAAGTAACAACATTATAACATGGCTTAACCCTCACAAGATTCCATTTTGTGTAATATAGGATCTTTAAAAATAGGTTAGGAGTAGGTTTAGCAATCCTGGAACTGGAATCAGTCTATCATTTCTCCAACTGAACACGCATCATCACACATAACACACGGACAGTATAATAAATTGCTCGCCGCATCTTTGCTTGTTTGATTGTGAAACTCGTGTTGCTAAGACGAAAACAGTTATTCGTAAGCAGGAGAGAGTTCGTGTGCTCGATGGCGTTCCACAGCAGGCTTCGGCGTGAGTGAGTCTGGTGTTTGGGTATGTCCTCGGAGTTTGTTTGTACATCTGTTGTCGGTGGAGGTTTGTTTGGAGTCGGACCTCTTCACATCTGGACTCTTGTATACTCCCCATCGCCACATGACAGAGACCGGCATTCTTCGTATTGACACAAGATGGTCAACATTTACGTACACAAAGTTCTTTCTTCGACATCCAAGTGTATATGTTTCTGCGTATGGATGAACGGACTTAAAGAGCGATTTAGTCAAAGGTTCATCTTCTGCTGTTTTTTTCATTTTCTCATCAAAAAAGGCGGTTTGTTTCATTCACACGTGTCGAACGCACAAATCCTACATATTTAGACCAAGTTCTTCACTTTCACTAGAACCATTTGGTGATCTTAACCTCCTGAGACCTGAGCTTTTGTCTGGTGTGCATTTTTCATTTCTTCTTGCTATTTGGGATAAGTAGGACCTACTAAGTAAGTCTTCTGTATGACACCATTGGTAAAAAAAATGTAAAAACATTAAAATGTATAAATAAATTACAAAAAACAAACAAACAGCAATTAGCTGTTTATTTCAAGCCCTAAACCTGCCAAATGTGACGTAGGTCGACCGTGAGCGGGTTGGGGTTCAGTGAGTGAGGTTAAAAACACACAAAAAGGCCTGAAAATGTGGTCCACAGTTTTAATTTTTTCTGGTTTTCAATCGTTACAAAAAAAAGTAGAGGTGCAAAAAGTGGAGACAGGCAGCAGTTTCCCTATAGCAGCAGAAACGTCCAGCAATTTATAACTGTAAACTCATCTAAATATTCCCAAGTAAAAAAAACAACAACAAAAAAACAACATGTACAATCAATAATATAACATAGTCCCAATGTCTTCAAACGAGGACATGACATTTCCTGATGCTCTCGTCTGCTGTGGTCAATAAAATGTGTCAAATTTTAATGCCAAATGAAGAGACATTAAGATACATGAAGAGACATTATTGTACATAAATACATTGGTTTTATTCATAAATTTTGCATCTAAACTTTACCAGGCAGTTTTTTTTTTTACTTTCGGGAGCTGCTGTAGAGGTTTTTAGTTGATTACAGGTGAAAGTTTAAAATAATTGAAAATCATGGTGCTAAGAGGCAAAAATGTAATGTCCTCGTGTGGGGCCACAGGGTCTCAAGAGGTTAAGTTCCACTATTATTCTAATATTGCATGAGTTGTGTGGTCCTGTGTCTTTTTATTTTTTTCTATTTATTTATAGTTTTTATCTAATTTTTTTAGTACTGCCTTTATTTATTGATTTTATTATTTTTTATTAATTAATTTAATTATTATTATTTAATCTGTTGATTCTAATAATTCCTGTGCTATACAAATAAAGTTGGATTGGACTGGTTTTGATCATTTCAGCCCTGGAATTGCCCATCTTTATTGAACTAAAGGTAAAAGAAGTTAACTTTAAACGACCTCTTCGTGACATCACAAGGTGGAACAGAGCATTTTGAGTTTTGGAGATTTAGACAGACTCATAATAAAAGGATAATTCAAACATGTGTGAATGAAACAAAACAATTCCAGGTCTGTTTTTGAGGACGTAAGAACATTATAACATCACTTAAAGCTCACAAGAGTCTATTTTACGTAATACAGGACCTTTAAATGTCTATCTATGGGTCTCAGCTTTGTGACATTTTGAAAACTTTGCTATTCAAAAAATATATTTTTGGTTTAAACTGTCACACAGCGGTCCTCATTTTTCATAATTTTGAAACCCATGGATATGCAACTTTTCTGGTCGAAGGTCATCCACCTGCTCGTCGCTATGGAGATGGTAGTGCCAAAATTGAAGATATAAACCCTTAAATCTATCAGAAAATGACTTAAAAGTAGTGAAATGATTTGCCCATGCAGCAAAATCATTTTACAAGTTCTCTTAAAAGAAACAACATCTAGACTAGAATGAAGCAGTCTTGGAACTAGTAAGTAGAAAATAAATCTGAAAACAAGATGAATAACCCAGTATAAGGTTTAAAATCTTGGGCAGATCAGAGACTTTTGCAGTGGATGTTCCTTTTGTCTCAACAATAGAAACAGCCTGAATAAGGTAGTAAAATGGGCAATAAATGGGTCCAAAAGTTGAGTCGTGGCTTTCTCCTGTGTCTCTTTCCTCTGGGCAGGTACACACCGGCAGAGCCCATTTGAGAAGATGGGTCCCATCCTCTTCATAATGAATTCCAACTGCTCCATCAGGACACAGGTTTAAAGTACCTCTAAAACCAAGCTACAAAAGGCCCTCTGTTCCAGCAGCTGTAAGTGCCCTGAACAAGTGATTTTATTATATTACTCCTTTGTGCAGCTTTGCGCATATGTCGTGTTTGGATTCTTGTTTTAAGTCATGTTAGAATGTTGTTCCATTCTCAAAAACAGACCTGGAGCTGTGTTTTGTTTCATTCACACATGTTTGAGCAATTCTTTATTATTTGTCTGTTTACATCTCCAAAGCTCAAAATGCTCTGTTCCACCTTGTGATGTCATAAAGCGGGAGTTTACGTGAACAGCTCCTTTTACCTTTAGTTCAGTAGAGATGGGCAATTCCAGGGTTGAAATGATCCAAATGATTCTAGTGAAGGTGTGTGGAGTTTCTAAACACAAAGGAGCACTTCTTGTACAGTGTTGGGGAAGTTACTTTAAAGAAGTAGTGTTTGCTCATTACTTCTTTTACACGTAATCCCTTACTTTACTTAGTTACCCTCTATGGAAAGTAACATTTTGGTGGTAAACTCCATCTGAGGCTAAATACGGCACAAGGCCGATAGTTGACAAATACCATAAATGTAGTTAAAATGATTAACTTAGGTTCAGGAGCAGGACCACACCTCAACCGGCCTCGCCTCCTCTCCAGTGAATCACAGCTCATGTCTACCACGCCTTAATTTCACAGAAGCAGCCTAACCCGGTAAACCCAGTTTGTCCCGAATAACTCGACCCCTCCCTCCCAACCATTATCTGTTTGCTAATACGACACCTACAAGGGGGGTCCTGTTCTGCTGGGCCATGTGAAGATTGAGACTGACCCCCCTCCCTGAGTCTCAATCAAGCCGATCCGCCTCATCTCCATATAATAAACTCTTTTCACTTCGCACATGTGTTGTTGGCGTGGTCCTTGCTAGAGAAGGGACATTTGAAAGAACTTAGAAGAGAAAGTTCTAGAGGACGTGAAACCGTTCAGAGGCTCTGTGCAGTCTTCCCGGAGGATTCAACTCGGTGGGCAAGGGACGGCCTTTCAGCGTGGGAGGATCCTCGCGAGGGACCTCTCCCCGGGTGTGCCTGCGCCCGCTTGAGTTGAAGGTGTCAGGAGGCTCCGGGCTCTTTACAGCTCCCCCCGCCTGGACCTCGCTGCTTCCCGAAGGATCAGTGCCCGCGGCGCCCTCGTACACAGGAAAGGTTGTGCAGAATTGAAAACTGAACTACGTTTCCTTACCAAATTTTTGATAAGATAATCCATTATTGTCTCTGATGGTGGAAATCTGTCTTGGGACAAGGGGTCACAGCTTTAGCATAAAGACAAGACAACACAACAACATCAGCACCACACAAACATCCTCCACAGAACAGAAATAAATAAGAGACCAAATATGACCACGAGCGATACACCAACAGGACCTTTAAGGAAGTCTTTACAGGCAGCATCTTCACATTCCTGCTTTGTGTTCATAATTGCTCATTCCCTAAGCCTATGTGCAGTTTTGATTGCAGTAGTAGCACATTACACTATTACACATTACATTACACTATTTTTACCTGAAAAAAGTAGTTACATTAACACACGTGTTACATCCAATACTGTTCTTGTATTACCGTGTGACATCACAAGGTGGACCATCACAAGGTGTTTTCAGTTTGTGAGAAAAAGGTTTGTGTGTTAAACAAGTGAATGAAACAAAACATAAATCAAAACATAAATTTGTGATGAGGAAACTACATTATAACAGATCTGAACATAGTGTAATATAGGCTCTTTAATCTAAAATGAAATCCTTGAACTCCCAATCCGACCAACTCACACCATCCACTAGCACAGTTAGACAATGCGCCTTTAAAAATGGCTTTTCCAAGAGTTAATTAAAAATATCTGCTAGTTATTACCAAAGTTTTTTGAGACCCATTTTTCTCCAAACAAAGGCTAACGTTACGAAAACCAAAATCGCTTTAGTTTTAAACGACCCGTGTTATTCTTCGGATCACCGCTGCCAAACACAAGGCAATAAGTCCGCCATTAAAGCGAGTCTCCACCAGTAAGACCCTCTCTGCCTCTCCGTTCACACGCCATTAAAACCCCTATGTTCTTTAGCTCCAGTGATTCAAACGAAGACGTACAAACAAATCCGACGGCGACGACAACGGCCTTCCCGGCGAGCATCCATCAGGGCTGTGTTTATGTATACCGATAAGCCCCATCGCAATCAGGCCACCGTAGGACCTCATCCAAACCTATGTAAATATAAGCAGCAGTCACTTTGCCCGTATTAAAGTGTGTTTTATGGCAGGAAGAGGGGAAAACTCGCGGATGGGGTTCTGATCATTGTAAACTATGGCCCAGATGTGAGCAGGTCAAACAGCTAAACAGCGCTGTTGGGCGGTGGAGCTGGAGATAAAAGGGAAAGCCGTATTTATTGGATTTGGGACAATATGAGGCAAAAATGTAAACCAGTTGGAAGTTTGTAATGTCGTAAATTTAGTTTGAGTCCAAAAAAATCTGGTATTTTTAATTCATTTATATTATTAATCGTATTGGCCAAATGCTCTTCTCTGTGAAGATGTTATTGCTTCAGCTGGAATGTTTCACAGTATGGCATTAAACCTTTCTATCCTCATGGAAACCAAACCAGACCATGTTACAAGTCAGATCAGTGGAGAGGCGACCCCGCTCACAGTCAGAATTCCTGTTTTCCTAGATATTTTAGAGCTATAAAACCACCTGTAATTGAATAAATGTAAAGTAGAGCTGTTTAATGTCACACTGTGGAACATTCCAGGCAGAGCAATGACGTCTCCATAGAAACAAGCAGGTGACGGACTCCCAACCAGAGAAGTTACACAATGCAACTGAACTAAATGCTATATGCAACATTTTGAGGACTTTTTCTTGCCATTCAAAAGTAATAATTTAAACTTTTAAATTTTTAATACTTATGGCATCTTGTGAGCTTTAAATCATGTTAGAATGGTTTACCTCATCAAAAACAGACCTGGAGTTGTGTTTTGTTTCATTCACACACGTTTGAGTAATCTTTTATTGTCAGTCTTTCTATATCTCCAAAGCTCAAAATCCTCTGATCCGCCCTGTGATGTCATCAGTTGGTAGTTTTCAAGTGAACAGTTACATTTTAAATTCCAGGGCTGAAATAATCTGCAGGTTTGTGCGTTAAACGTGCGTGAATGAAACAAAACACAACTCCAGGTCTGTTTGTGATGAGGAAACAACATTAGAACATAGATCAGAAAATAGTGAATAATACGAACCCTTTAAAGGACTTTATTTGCAACTGTTTTTCGTTGCCATGGTTATTTACATCTTGTTTAAGCAAGACTTAACTTAATACTTTTCAAATTAGCTAAAAAACATTCTCACTGTTACAAACTGTTGGAGTACAGTTCAGATTCGTAACATAACATGTAGGTAAATTACTCCTAAAAGACACTTTTTTCCCCTGGCTTTCAAGAAGTGAGATGTACATTTCTCTTTGAGTATCTTATTGTTTTCTGTGTTTTTTAGTAGTTGTGTTGTGTTTATATTGTATATTGTGTTGTACTCTGCTTGTCTCTTCTATGTTTGCGTGCAGCACTTTGAAAAACTGAAGTTTTTAAAGTGCTTTATAAATAAAGTTGGTATGGTATTGGTAAAATGGTAAAAGGTGCACTCTCTAACTTTCTGGTGGAGGGTCCATCACCTGCTTGTTTCTATGGATATGTCACCGCTCTGCCTGGAAAGTTCCACAGCATGACATTAAACAGCTGAGGTTTGCCGCCTATTCTGACATCCTTTCGTTACGAAACGTCTCTATTTAGACGTGACGGTTTTCCGACACTTTTACTATCTCTGTTCCGAGATGTAATTTTTTTTTTTTTGAGAGTCTACCGAGAGTCTCTCTCTCTGTTCTTCAATGTTCTTAATTTCACCAACTAACAAGTCACACACAAAACTAACACACGCAGTAGCCAACTTCATAATGACAAATATTTGTAGTCCATATAACAGTATAGTATAATAGGCTATAACATTAATATTATTCATGTCAGAAAAGCGGAATGTTTGAAAAATAGTAAAGTACAGCTACTCCGACAATAAAAAAAAAAGTTGATGTAGTGGGACGCTTGAATTATAATGTTTGACGTCAGTGTGTAAATAGCGGCATGGAGGAATAGCAGCATGGAACCTAAACAGCTCAGATGGTTGACATATGGTTTTATAGCTCAAAAATGCCCAGAAAAACAGGCATTCTGACTGTGAGCGGGCCCGCCTCTCCACAGATCTGACCTGTAAATTGCTGTGGTTCAGTCTCCATGAAAATTGAAAGCTTTAATAGTGTACTGTGAAACATTCCAGACAATACTCATAAACCAATACATACACATCCAACAAAATCTGCGACTGCATGCTGAGTCCAAAGACAAAAATAGTGTAAAAAAAAAAAAAGAAGAAGAAGAAAGAGATCCTCAATGCAGTTCTCTAGAGCTTCCAATTTTTTATTTCAGTGACACCACAATGTGACATTTCAAGCCAAGCACTTATTTAAACATTCCAGACAAAGCAATAACATGAATTGAAGAAAAGCATTTGATGGACCTTCCAACCCAACTCAAAACATGCACTGTAGGTGTGAAAGGTGAGTGAGTGAGTGTTGGTGGTGGTCAGAGGGACCGTTGGCGTCGCTTGGCTTGGCAGCCGTGCCTCCAAAGTCTGCCCCAGGGCAACTGTGGCTACAACAGTAGCTTACCACCACCGGGTCTGGAGTGAATGAAAAAATGCCCTGTAAATTGCTGTGTAAAGCGCTTTGGGGACATGTGTCTGTGTAAAGCACTATATAAATAATAAACCTTACCTTACCTTCCAGAAGAAATGTTAGTTAGTCGAACTGTATTGATTATTGCCAAGCCAATTCAATTTCCAATATGTATGTAGGTGTATGGCGTAAAAATAACCAAAATATGGTGAGATCGTTTGGTAAAAGGTCTCACAATAATATCGTGGAGCATCACAATATATCAAATCACAAGTCTCTTTGCTTAAATGAATAGTTCTGATGCAGAAATAGCTAAAAAAACAGAGGGAACTACATAGACCATGATCCTTTGCTCCGTTTCAGTGCAGACGACATGAAGAAATAACTGTTCTAAGCACTTTGAAATCTTCATTCTTTGGATTATGTCTTGTGAAGGCATTTTTAGAGGGAAAAAGTAGAGCACCTCCACAAAATATTACAATAAATCTGGTATGGTGAGATGTATATGGTGAAAATATCGTACAGAGAGATTTGGATATCGTTAAGTTTGGATATCCACGTCCATAAAAGAAATGTATTCAACTATGTTCGGGAAAAAACAACTTTGACATCTAGGTCCACTTTCATAAAAATTGCATTGTCCCGAAAAGTTGCTCGGCCTTTGCACAATGAGCCTTTTCATTCAAAACCATCAAACAGTGGAACCAGTGCCCCGACCATCTGGAATTGTCTTTTTCTCGAGATGTAAAAAAAACTGTGCCAACATCAGCTCTAATGCTGTGTTTCCTTTTATTGTGTATTTCTCGCTGTGTATTTGTACTGAGTAGTCTTAATATTGATCAATTTAGGTATAGTAACCCTTTTAGTAAATGTTTCTTTTATATGGGAATAGAAGTAAGTATTTTTTAGCTAAATCTGCTCCGAAGCATCTCTTCTCTTTGTGAGATTCATGTTTTTTGTACAATGACAAATAAATAATGAACTAAACTAACTTAAAACATCCCTAATGACAATAAAAGTTGTACCAAATGACTGGTCAAAGCATTTTAGAATGTCACTCTTGTTATTATGTAGATCAGGGGTGTCAAACTCATTTTGGTCCGGGGGCCGTATGCAACCTGCTTTGATCCCAAAAGGGCCGGATCAGAAAACTCAGTTCTCTCTTCAAGTTATTGTATTTTTCTCCGTGTCTCGTAGTGGTGTTTAAGATTATATTCCTCAAGCAACGCCACTTGTTCCAAACACACTGAGCACAGATTTCCAATTCACCTCTGTCATCAAATAAGAATTAGACTATTTCCTGAACTCAGCATCTGCTTTTCTCATTTTTTGACATTTTGCTGATGAGGGTCACGGTCGACAGTCAAAACGATCGTCCTTTAAGAGCGTTTGGAAAGAGGAAAGTCTTCATTTGTGCTGCTCTGGTGGGAGTCGCAACGTACAGAAACGCCGGAGACGCTGCTATGCTAAACGGTGCAGAAAATTAACAGAAAAATCTGAAAATTTTAAGTATTTTAATAGAAAAATCAGCCGAGGGCCAGATTAAAGGTCTTGGAGGGCCGGATCTGGCCCCCGGGCTGCATGTTTGACACATGTGATGTAAAATATTGTAATATTGTGAGCCTCCCCACCATATCATGAGCTTTCCCACGATATCACAATAAATATCGTATTGTGAGACTTGAATATCATTACACCCCTAGTAATAAACCATAATAGCTTCACAATATACAGGAAAAATAAACCCTGAGCACCTCCTGTACTCGCCGTATACAAAACGTCTGATCTGCTCGTCGTACTTGTTCATTTGTTGGAAAAGCCCGTGTTGAATTGCAGTGATGTTTGTTGACAGGGAACACAAAGCTAATTATGCGCGCAGCCCGTTAGTATTAGCATATGTAGATGAGACACGTTTCGATTGACAGGCAGGTTTCTCATCCGTGTGAATTCGCAGCTACGCGGGATTTATCTTTTATTCATCGCAATATTAGCAAACATCTCGAATCCTATAGAACGACACTCCCGGAGATCTTTGTTTCGGTTTTATCAACGCAGTAAGGAAATGGTTTCAAATAGTTTTCGTTGTTTTGCTTTTGTCGTTTTAATCTCCATTTCATGCATAGAGGACGGATTTGCGTACTCCTCGTGTTTAAGGTTTAATTCCTGCTGCTGGTATCGTTTTTCGCGTGAATATTATGATATGGTGGAGGTCAAACAGTCTAGAGACATTCTGTGGTTTAAGAGTGAAGGTTGAATAAGTCTCACGCCGATCTGATTTCAGTGGTTCTTCTTCGTACTTAACTTGCCTTTGAGCTTTTTTAAGTGGACTTTGAGCAGAAAATTGACTTCCTAAAGAGATGTTGAAGTTGTTTCTCCTCACCTCATCTGAAGTTGTACTTGGAATGATTCGTGCATGTTTGAGGAATCTTTAATCACTTATTTTCAACACTGCAGTTCATACACACACTCGTACACAAAGTAATTCCAAGAGCTTTATAGCAGCAGTTCCATTTTTGCGTTTAATGTCAGACAGAATTTACAAGGACTGGCCTTAGGGTGTGGCGGTTAAATCCGACAAAATAAAATAATATGACCAACACAAAAAACGTGGTATTTTGTTAATATAATAATACATGTCTGTATTTTACTCATTTTGAAGCTGGTGGGTTTAATTTTAGCGTTAATGTATCACGTGACCGAGACAAACATCTGGACATGCGTCAAAGAGTGAGTCAGTGTAGGAGTGTGGTATGTGGGGGTGCACCATCCACCCACTTCTCCCGATGAGAGATATGAAAAAATATAAAATTGCCACAACTTAAATGTCAAGCCGGCAATGGTGAAAACAACCTGCATTAGGCTCATGATGTCTGCAGTACTGTCCTATAGTGACCTGTGACATGAGGGGACCAGGACTGAGTGTCAGGACGGACCCAGGGACCCACCCGTGTAGACATCGGGTGATCATAGGACAAAGGACCTCAGAGCTCTGCGCTCCACGGGGCTGAGCACAGCCGTCGCCCGATTGCACTTTGCGGACACCTGCTCCGTGGACTCGAGGTCCTCACTCTCAAGTTCAATTAGTCCTGGTTTAGTCCAGGTCCAGTCCCGGTGTGTGGGTGTGTGTGTGTGTGTGTGTGTGTGCGTGCGTGGAGTTCTGTGGTTGATGATGTTACAAATCGCGTACTCCCACTTAAAAAATTCCCACTACACCACTGGATGCAACGGAGAGAATTCAGTCATTTTTCAAAATAAAACACTGTTCAGACTTGGATATTAAATAAAATAATAATGTAAATGATTTATTCTTTTTGCGCAGCCCTGTACCAAACGACCCATGGACCCATACCTGTCCCTGGCCCAGGGGGTTGGGGGCCTTTACAGAATAAGAAATACATTAAAATCACAGTACAAACTATCCATCCATCTTCTTCCGCTTTATCCGTCTGGGTCACGGAGGCAGCTGTGTGCCGCCCAGTCCTCTGCACCTGACCCCCTTATGAACCCCTCTAATCAAAACATAAACAATCATCATAAAATGAAGATTAAAAGAGGAGAGAGAAGAGTGCGAAAAATAAATAAATAAATAAATCAATACCCATTTTCATTACCACCCACTGTGATGTTACTTCGTACCAATTATGACATTTAATTTTCTTATTTGGTGAAATGCGCAGGATTTGTCAGTGTTGCGTACTATTATCATTTTGGTACAAAATATTAGCTGCTTAGCCTGATCTGCAGCTCTCTGTGGGAGTTTCCAGTTCTTTGTTGTGATGATGATTACAGTGTCAGCTCACATTGGACACCACAGCTTTCTGACACAGAAGTCAGCAGACATTTTTTTTAGTGTTACGTTTAAGTTTATCAAGACAATGTCTTCTTTAACCACAGTGTAATGTAGAATCCTCAACAAAAAGCATGGCCTACCTGCAGTACTGGGTTTCCTCCAATGTCATATACATTTTCATATATAACATTAACTGTGCAGCCGTGCTTGATCCCAGAAAATACAACCCTGTAGTGACTGCCGCCTCCATCTACTTTTTGAAGCACCTCCATATCTGCCAAAAACAACAGTTAATGCATCGATATTAGGAAATTGTTAATACTGAAAATGGAAGGAGCAACAACAAACTAATGGTGCCTATGGTAATTATCGTAAATACCAAAAACCAACATCAAAATTGCACATGAACACCCACTCACGTCCTAATTTCCACGGGAAAACTGAATGATTTTTATGATACACGAGCTGATGAGATAAACTCTGACCTTTCAACATGGCGGAGAGCAGCGAAAGTGTCATAAACAGTAAATTATTTAAAATATACAGAAATATGCAGCACACTATTTACAAAATATACATCACATTATTTAAAATATGCAGAAATATACAGCATGTTATTGACAAAATATATAGCATATTATTTAGCCTGCATATAAAAAATCTAAAATATACAGCAGCATATTATTTAGCTGACTGTTTGCGTTTGATGCATTCTCTCCTCGCTGTAGCAGATGCATTAGTGAGTCTAAAAGTGTTTTACCCAAGTAACAGCTCAGGATAAACTCTGGGTCCTCCATGTTTCACTTCACTATGACAACAAAAGCACTTGAACACAACACACTCGCTATTTCCACAAAAGGATCATCTTTCCCATACCACATGAAGCCAGAATAATCCTGGACGAGCCCATTTTTTTTTGCAGAAATATCAGAGCTGAAGGTGTGGAGCTTCTCATTTTGTTTACCTGATCAGCCTGAATCACACACTCTGACAAAACTTTAAAGATTTACCAATAAATAGATTAACCAGTCAGAGAGACACATGCTGTTTGCATAAAAAAAACTTGATATAAAAAAGGAGAAAAGCTACATAAAGGACTGAAAAACGCTGCTTTTTACAGAATCAACAACTGAAGCACCGAGCCATTATTTGTCTCTGGTTTTTTGGCAACAGAAGTGTCATTGTTCCCCATTCATTCAGACTGAACCCGGACAGAAGAAGCGGAGATAAAAACATTTCCAGCACCAAAATGTCTGGTTGTTCTGTGTGTGGTTGTCAGAATCGATATACTACCGGCGGACTATGGGGGTAGTTTTGTTCCTTTTTTATTCAAACAAAGAAAAAAAATCCAAACAAAATATACAGCTTTGAAAACAAAAAAAACATGTTTACATTTTTACGCTGGAAAAATATTTGATTGAGTTCGGATTTTCTTTCATTTTAAATGTGAAATCTTTGATTGCGGGCCAAAGTTTTGTTTGCAAGTCGAAAAGTTTTGAACCTCAAAATCTTTTGCAAACCAAGAACGTTTGCTTGCAAGTTCAAATGAACGCGATGGGCGGAATCTTAAAGAGGAGAAACTGTGGATTTCTATTGGTAGCTTGCCTCTGATTGACAGTTGGGCTGGTGCCTGCCTGGCCCTCCCGCCAACTCTTCTACTGCCTATCTGCCAAGTTACCCCGCCCCCTGAAGACGGTGTGTGAATGGGAAGAAGTCCGTTGGTGGGAAATTGGAAGGTAAGTCGCTATAATGAAATAGTTTAAAATTCTAAACAGCAAGACCATACGTTGTATTGTAAAGATATTTGAATATAAATGTTTCCCTTGTCAGTGATACCTAGAATGCAGTGGGCATCTGTTTTGCGCAAGCAAGACGGTGCACCAATTTACCTCATTTACTGGGCTAATACTAGAGACGTTACCTAGCTAGCTACCTAGAGAACCCCAGCACGGTTAAACTTAGACCTTGTTGTGTAAGAGCTTCAGCTATTTTGATTTGGTACAGAAATTACTAAAACCCGCTCAGTTAAGAGCGAGCTAGGCCTCTTACATGCTACCCAGCTAACACGGTTACGTTGTCACAAAATTGCAGATTAGTGAATTCATGACCACACATACGTTGTAGCTACGGTACCTCCTGACATGATAGTAACGTTGCAAGTGAAGGAGGTAAATACGTACCCTTGACGTAACTTGCTCAGTTAAGAGCGAGCTAGGCCTCTTACATGCTACCCAGCTAACACAGTTACGTTGTCACAACATTGCAGATTAGTGAATTCATGACCACACATACGTTGTAGCTACAGTACCTCCTGACGTGGTAGTCACGTTGAAAGCACAACAAGCCTTGTCACTCAGTTGTCGCTTTCCTTTCTGTCTGTGAGGTTAAGATGCAGCAACCAGAGCAGATTCTACCCGTTGAAAGCAATACCCAGAAGCCATGTTTTATAAATCCTAGCATGTAAGAGGCCTAGCTCGCTCTTAACTGAGCAAGGATTACGTCAAAGTACGTATTTACCTCCTTCACTTGCAATGTTACTACCA
The DNA here is from genome assembly GCA_030686955.1 of Odontamblyopus rebecca. Taxonomy (NCBI): domain Eukaryota; kingdom Metazoa; phylum Chordata; class Actinopteri; order Gobiiformes; family Gobiidae; genus Odontamblyopus; species Odontamblyopus rebecca. The sequence continues at coordinate 33,619,195 of CM060668.1, forward strand.
CGTCAGGAGGTACCGTAGCTAGCCGTATGTGTGGTCATGAATTCACTAATCTGCAATGTTGTGACAATGTAACCGTGTTAGCGGGTAACATGTAAGAGGCCTCAGCTAAGCTCTTAACTGAGCGGGTTTTAGTAATTTCTGTACCAAATCAAAATAGCTGAAGCTCTTACAACAAAGGTCTAAGTTTAACCATGCTGGGGTTCTCTAGGTAGCTAGCTAGGTAACGTCTCTAGTATTAGCCCAGTAAGGGTAAATTGGTGCACCGTCTTGCTTCATAAAACAGACGCCTACTGCATTTTAGGTATCACTGACAAGGGAAACATTTATATTCAAATATCTTTACAATACAACGTATGGTCTTGCTGTTTAGAATTTTAAACTATTTCATTATAGCGACTTACCTTCCAATTTCCCACCAACGGACTTCTTCCCATTCACACACCGTCTTCAGGGGGCGGGGTAACTTGGCAGATAGGCAGTAGAAGAGTTGGCGGGAGGGCCAGGCAGGCACCAGCCCAACTGTCAATCAGAGGCAAGCTACCAATAGAAATCCACAGTTTCTCCTCTTTAAGATTCCGCCCATCGCGTTCATTTGAACTTGCAAGCAAACGTTCTTGGTTTGCAAAAGATTTTGAGGTTCAAAACTTTTCGACTTGCAAACAAAACTTTGGCCCGCAATCAAAGATTTCACATTTAAAATGAAAGAAAATCAGAACTCAATCAAATATTTTTCCAGCTTAAAAATGTAAACATGTTTTTTTTTTGTTTTCAAAGCTGTATATTTTGTTTGGATTTTTTTTCTTTGTTTGAATAAAAAAGGAACAAAACTACCCCCATAGCGGACTAAAGTTTTAAAGTTTTACTCCCTGATCGCATGAGGATCTGGCAGTTGGACACCGTTTGTCAAAGTCAATTTGTTGAGGAAATATTCTCGATCGATTCTCAAGTCTGTAACGTCTTTAGTAATTTGCTTTTGATTCCTATTTTATGTAATAATACAGACTTTTCCACAGCCTGATATCGTTTTCGCCACTAGTTTTGTGGAGTTTGCTGCCCTCAGATGAGCGGAAATGACGTCCTATAATTACCGCAGAAATAATAATGAATAATTTTAGAAATAAACTCGCACAAATGAAAATTGTCACAGCACAAATGAAATACAAATGTTTTCTTTAATTTTCTGCCTGTTTTGAGCTCGATTTCACATTTTGCGGGGCTGGATGACGTCATGGGCCGAAAATAAAACTGCAAATATCTTAAGAACCACAATTGTACAAACAAAACTATTTGCAGCACAAAACAGCACAAATGAAGCACAAACGATTGACTCCATTTTGGACTGTTTTAGAGCATTTTGAAGCTTCCTGTGGGGATGTCTGACCCCAATTTGACCTATAAAAGAAGCGTTAATTTCTCCAAAAGTAAAGAAGCACAAACAAACCTTTTAGCAGCACAAAACAGCACAAATGAAGCACAAACGATTGCCATAGTTTTTGTGTAGGCTTGTGTTTGATGGGGGCCAACTTCAGGCAGGTGTGGTTGCACCGTCTCAAGTTTAGACAGAGGTTTTTCATGTTCTTTGGTCTCGTTCCAGCCTCTTCTGGATTAAAATTCTAGGAGCCGATCAGCGAGGGACAACTCGTGTTCAATGATTTTGTGAAAAAGTGATAAAAGCCAGACACAAAAGGCGACAAAACACAAAGTGGTCACCCAGGCTTTAGCGCATGTAAACAATCTAATCTAAAAACACAATCACACTTAAAACAGAGAGCTTCTTGAACAGATTAGCGTCAGTCTCTTTCCATGAATCAGCTCTATTTTATTCCTCTGAATCCCGGAGCCGGTGAGAGTTGGTTATTTTGATTTAGGGCTCATATTCATCACAGCACGACGAGGTGTGTGTGTGATTTATGAGGCCGGCGCAGTCTAAATGAACACTGATATGAATCGGATGCACACAGAAATTTGCTGCTTCGAGCAAATCTCCACAATCACAATCCATTTTACATGCATTTACATAAGAGCAATGGCACAGGCACACACAGGGACAAGAGGCAATGGTGAGAGCAGAAATATAAGGAAGGTTATGGTGGGTGACTCAGGCTCAAACAGGAGGAAGAAGAGTCACAGATAGTAGCGAGTAGTCACATGAGAGGTAGTTTTTTAGTCTTTTATCCGTGTTATAGTTTTTTCCCTCACCATTCACCCTTTTGTCGTTGTTCATGCATGTTTGAGGCGTCTTTAATCGCTTATTTACAAGATGTCATATTGCAGATATTATGACACAGCTCTGCTAGGGACAGGGGAAGGAACAGAAAAAAAAACAAGATTGAAAATGGAACAAATAAAGTAGTTTAATTAACAGGATGTACAGGTAACAAAACAAAACATGCTAAAATATGTACACAACATAACCTAAACTAAGAAACAAAATACCGTATTTTTCGGACTATAAGTCACTTTTTTCAGAGTTTGGGTAATCCTGACTTATACTCAGGTGCGACTTATATAATTCATGCATACATAGTTATACGGAGGGCTACCAGTTTGATTCGCTCTTCTGAAATAACAAAGTTGCTCAGTTAAACTTCATGTATGATGAACATATTTTTAACATATTGTCATTTTAAATCTATATAAATGCAAGGATGATTGAAAAAGAACAGCAACAGAATAAAATTACATTTTATATGCAGCTCATTAGTGAGTTGTGCTATTTTTAGAACTGGCCTGCGGGCACCTCATGTAGTCCTTGGGGGTGACCTGGTGCCCGCGGGCACTTTGTTAGTGACCCCTGCCATAGACCATATATAAGAATCCTATCCATCCTATCCATTTTAAAATTTTGGTTTTAGAGACAAATAATAAAGAAAAGAGTTTTTTCGTTTTCTTATTTTTGGCTCTATATTGAAAAACGAATGAACGAACGATACATGAATTCTTCTCTAATGGGTTGTTTTTATTGTTATAACTTCTATAACTTGCCTTTCAAGATGAAATGTCGGTTCTTGGTCTCTGATTTTATCAAATAAATGTCCCCCCAAAAGTGTGACTTATATACTGTATGTTTTTTCTTCTTCATTGTGCATTTTTTGGCTGGTGCGACTTATACTCTGGAGTGATTTATATTCCGAGAAATACAGTAACAGGATTAACATATAACAAGTTGTGCCAAAACGAGTCACGTGGGCTTACACAGAAGAAAGAGTGACTCAACTAAGGGACGCAAACAAAAGTGACAAAACAGAACTAAACTAACCTAACATAAACCGTGTCTCAACGCACACAAAGTCACGTACTAGAACAAACAAAGTGACACAAAATGGGACACAAATACAAAATGGCAGACTGGTCACAAAGGCCAGCAGCCCCAAACAGGCGTGGGGGAGTGTCCTTAAACAGGGGGAGGAGGCTGGAGGTGAGGTAGGAGTGGCCAGTGTTGAAGTGCTCCAACAATCAGGGACCAGGGCTCTCACAGCAGGAATCCATGGGACAAAAATAAGGAATAAAAATACATATGACACAAATCAAAGAACTGGAGGCCTGGGGTCATAACACAGATCAACCCATGTTTTCACCGCCACTGATGTACTCGTTCTCCAATGTCATTTTCCTTAATCAGTAATACACATAGGATTCGGCAGCATTGAGTAATCATTTTGAAACAGAAAAAAAAATCTGCTTTTCGCTCTCGTCATCTGCAGCTGTCCATAGGAGGTGCTGACAACTTCTGATAAACAACAGATAATATTTACGGCAACGTCAGCTCCCATTGGACATCGCCGTTTTCTATGGAAGTCAGCAGGTTTTTTTTTCTTTTATTATGTTGTTCTCAATGAATATTCCAATTTAAAATGTGCAAACTATAACAATGATCCATCGGTGTCCATTGGTGTCATAGATTATTACTACATATTTTAATGAATTAACGAATACCTAACCTAATACAAACCTAAAAAACCTGCACCAGGGACGACAGGTGGAAATGAGTTCTATTGCTACAACATGGCACAATGCATCTCTCCTGTTTCCTTATAAATAAACTAAGTAAATAAAATGAGCCATGAGTCATTTATACAGAGCCTTTCATGACACCCAATGATGCTTTTCATTCAACACCAGTGCACACTCCACTTTCTTACTCAGCAAAGTGGGTGAAGTGTCTTGCCTAACGACACACTGACAGTCTTCCATTCAAGAACGAACCAGGCCCGGCTTTGCTTAGCTTCTGAGATCTGTCAGGATCAGGGTTTGACAAGGAGGTACGGCCATCAGGCTCAAGCACGATACATGTAGTGAATATGATTAGTTCAGGTTCAGGAGCAGGACTATGCCTCAACCGCCCTCACCTTCACTCCAGCGAATCACAGCTCACTTCTACCACACCTCAATTTCCCAGAAGCCTATTTATAGCAGCTTATCCCGGAAACCCAGTTTGTCCCGAATAACTCGACCCCACCCTCCCAACCCCGATCTGTTTGTCTTCAAAACATAAGACTCCTACGAGGGGGGTCACGTTTCTGCTGGGCCATGTGAAGATTGATACTGAACCCCCACCTGGAGTCTCGACCCAGCTGACCTGCCTCGTCTCCATATAATAAATTCTTTTCTCTTCGCACATGTGTTGTTGGCGTGGTCCTTGCTAGTGAAGTCTACTTTAAAGCTACTCATCATCTGTTGTATTCTCATACTTCACCACTAGAGGCTGTCTACTTTACTGCTGTCTGACAGAAGCCTGACAGAGGAAGAACAAAAAGCACAGGTGAGGGGAGGGGCCAGGTGGGGTTTTGGGGAGAAAAGTTTTCACAACTGCAATCTACTGAAAAAGACCTCTCGCTGTGCATTGTGGGCTATAGTGACCGGTCTCGTGTCCTTTACTTTTCAACTAAGCACTGGTGCACTGCTATAGCCAGGCTGGCACCACCTAGTGCCACCGCTCAATTTAATTTCTCTTCAGCAACTAGTCAGGGATCAGAATACATTAGGACAGGGGTGTCAAACTCATTTTGGTCCGGGGGCCGTATGCAACCTACTTTGATCCCAAAAGGGCCGGATCAGAAAACTCAGTTCTCTCTTCAAGTTATTGTATTTTTCTCCGTGTCTCGTAGTGGTGTTTAAGATTATATTCCTCGAGCAACGCCACTTGTTCCAAACACACTGAGCACAGATTTCCCATTCACCTCTGTCAACAAATAAGAATTAGACTATTTTTCTTGGGAAATCCTGAACTCAGCATCTGCTTTTCTCATTTTTTGACATTTTGCTGATGAGGGTCACGGTCGACAGTCAAAACGATCGTCCTTTAAGAGCGTTTGGAAAGAGGAAAGTCTTCATTTGTGCTGCTCTGGTGGGAGTCGCAACGTACAGAAACGCCGGAGACGCTGCTATGCTAAACGGTGCACAAAATTAACAGAAAAATCTGAAAATTTTAAGTATTTTAATAGAAAAATCAGCCAAGGGCCAGATTAAAGGTCTTGGAGGGCCAGATCTGGTCCCCGGGCCGCATGTTTGACACATATGCATTAGGCGGTTTCCAAGGACACTATCCTCCTTTGGACTTCCTTTGTCAAATAATAACTTCGCATTGTTTATCGTACCTTTAATGATTATTATTTATTGATTGATTTGAATGGGGACAATACATATTAATCAACATGTCAACAAACAGCATCAATGTAAATATGCCGGAATTACTTTACATCCATTGTCCGAATGCAGGTCAGAACAGAGAATATTCAAAGCACAAACAGAAGGTAATATACACGTGGTCAGACATAATACCAAATTAATCACAAATCAACAGAAGAAAATCTACCTGTGAGAGCACATTTGATCATTTTTCAACCAATGTTTTTGAGTGTTCTTAAAGGTTGAGTAGGATCTACAGTTCCTGGCATGAGCAGGCAGTGTGTTCCATGACTGAACCTCTGATCGACGTCATCGTTTGGCCAAATTAGGTCCCGTGTCGTCGTATGTTACAGTCTCATCTGGTCAATGCTCTCGTGTTAAGTCGGTTACTAGTTTTTTTTTTACTTAAGTCCATTAACGGTGGAGGAGCAAGTCCATTTAAAACTTTCAAAATAAGACGAGCATCCATAAATATCTGATAACTTTCAAGATCCAAAATGTTATACTTAGTTAAGATATGACAATAGTGATACTGTAAAGGCTTTGTGTCGAGAGTCTTCAGTGTTTTTTTGAAGAGGGACTTCAGGAAAACATGAATTCATTTGCAAGTTCACCTCACAGAAACGACCGTGCTCGTTAACAGACGTGTTCACTGCTTTGTTTGCTGCTGTGCTGGTGTTCTGTTGAAATGCGCTCCCCCGTCAAAATAAGCGACTTTACACTTTTCCACTTAGAGCTGTCTAGATACAAAAAAGCAAACCTCTCCAGTTTTACAGCATATTTCTTAGAATTAGAGACAGCAGGTTTTAAGCTGTTTATGATCACATTTTATACCTCAGTTATGTCAAATTTATATGAATCTGCATAGGTCATTTGGACAGTTGTATTCTGCTGTCAAATAGAGCTCAGACTAAAGGAGCACATATAGACAGGACAATTTAACCATGGAAAAATGATCCACTGTAGAATCACCATTATTCACTCATTTATATGAATATGAGTAGAGGGAGCTCATTCCGACAGGCCTAAATCAAATAAGGCTCCTATATAAGAGAAAGAAATGACTGGAAACACTGAAATCTTTATATTATTAAATATCTATCTGCACATGTCAATATTTACATGCCTAACTGGTCAAAACATACAATAAAACCAATGCACTTTTAAAAAGTAACTTGTTCCTCCACTTCTGCCTCGAGAGCTCTAATCGACGGCATTTAACATGTAACAGCTCCTGAGGCTTGTGTGCATGTGCAGTACCGCTAGGGAGCTCAAATCATTGGGTAGCTCAAATCGACAGGACACTGGTAATTACTTGGACACCACTGAGCGTTCCGGCGCATTACATACGTTACCACCAAACAGCAGCGTTTGGTTAAATCAAAAAAGTACCTGCCTACTGTCGAGCGAACAAACCCTAATGCTGCGAAGTCAGACAGTTTCCACCAAGTGAAACCGGCTGATGAATCAGGCCAGTTCTACTATAGGAAACAGTATGAACAGTGGAACACGGCCTTAGATTATTTGCCGCTTGAAATGAAACTTCTCTATCACCATGGAGACAATTAGAGAGAACATATAGCTACATGTTAGCGCGCTATGTTCATATCAGACTCTTAAACCATTAGCTGGGCGCTCGAGCTGTTCTTGCCGTCATAATGATTTCTCTCCCTGCAGGCGGCGATTTATGACTGAGACATAAAGTCGCAGGCAGGTGATTGGTGGAGCTGTTACTGCCATTCAAATGTGCAATTACGACAGTGTTTTTTAATTAATATTCGGCCATTATTTCACTTGTCTCTGGGTGTAGTGCGGGGGAGGTCTGAAAAGGCATGGTTGGCAAAAAGACTGCTGTTTCTGAGTCCGGTAATGAACGGAGAGGGGCACGGGGAGATAAGCTGAAAATGAATCTTTAAAATGAGCAGTCGTGAAGGCATTATCTGTGGATGAAGACGCTTTGAAGGGCAAAAGACAAAGCTATCGCCCAGTTATAATGGACACGTCTGGAAATGAGGATAAACACGCAACAGTCCGAGAGACAAAAATATGTTTCCTCGATTTTAGTTGTGCCAATTTTCAACGTGTGGTTGTAAATAGCAATTAGATAAGGAGCCAATATTCTAGTCTCTTTGTCTGCGCAAAGACAGTCTGATAAATCCGACTTTGATTTTTTTTTAAAACACAAATTACCACAAATAATCAGAAAACCACAAGTATTACCATGTTTGTTTGTCAGATTTAACAAGTCTGAAATTACTTTTTTCAGCTTTTATCCATGTTGTTTTCTTTTTCCCCTCATCAGATGTGCGGCTACAGTTGTATTTTGCTTAATTCGGGCTGTTTTTGTAATCTATTAGTATTAAATCAGCTTTCTTTGAGCACTCAAAAATGCTCTGTTCAAATTTTACCCAAATTGTTGCATCACAGGTAAAAATCCCATACTAATCCATAGGTGACTAAAAACAGGTTTAAATGGGAATTAAAGATGCATTGCGTATTTTTTCTGGTGGATTATCAGATAACTGCTTGTCTCCATGGAGGTGTTATTGTCTTGCCTGGAATGTTCCATAGTACAGCATTAAACAATAATAAAATCCAATGATTCCTTATGTCAGGGGAGCCCACACTTTTTCCACACCAAGTAAAAATGATCGGCCTACTAAAAAAATGCAAATCATGTATTTATTTATAAATATACTGAGAATCAATCATGGTGGAACAGTTCTTGGATTTAATGATCTTCATGTGGGAAAAGGCCGACTCATATAAATAGTTTTTACACATCTGTCTCCATTTTATCTGATAAATGTTAATTTAAAAGACAAACCAACTGTACTGCACGGAAGCCCCTTTTTGGACCCTCACTCACAGTTTGAGAACCCCTTCTTTAAGACAAGTTCCGCTGGCACTTTACAGTTTACAGTGGTATTTACCAACCAGAGCGTGAAAAGGCGAAGAGCGGCGAGCTGATGTGACGCAGATGACAGGTAGGATGTTTCAAGAAGTTTAACCTGCCCTGTGATACACGCTGTTACACGAGGGTACACACATGTTGTGGACAAGCTGCGAGTGCTGGACGTGTGTGTGGAGATGTGCAGCACAGTGTCCACGGGCTCCATTGCCGACAGCAGCGGCCGTAATGAAATATGATGGCACTCGACGAGTGTCAGAAGACCTTGAGTCCAAGGCAAAACCGAGACCAAGCGCCTTCAAGACCAAGTCCAAACACAGTCGAAGACTGTAAAGAAATGGTCTCGAGACCAAGACCAGTCTCGACTACTACACTACGATCTACTTTTTTTCTACCGACATTACCTTGGCGATTGATGTATTGGGCACCCCTGCCTTATGTGAATAGGGGCAACTCTCCGTAGATCTGACTTGTAATGTAGCGTAGCACTGTAACCTGCTTGCCTCCCTCGTGATAGACAGATTTAATCTATACTGTGGAACATTCTAGACAAAACATTACCGTTTCCATGGAGACAACCAGGTAGCAGAAAAGTTGTGCAGTGCACCTTTAAAGAATGCCTAAAGTGTGTTCGTTAAAATTTTAACACCTTAATATGCCCATGTTTGTGTTCAGACTTAATACAGAGCTGCTGAAGTGTCTTGCCCAAGGACACAATGGCAGAATAATGTTATATAATATGCATATGAAATAATGATGGAAGGAATTGCTGAACTGTTTAAAAGGCAGAATGTGTCACTTTTCCGGTGGAGGGTCTGATCTCTGTACTTATTTGTGTCATGAAAATGTTACAGCTTTGACCAGAATGTTCCACAGTATGGCATTAAAGTGTTCTCTCTCTTGCCTTGACTCAATTACATTCAAGGTGCTTTTATTGCTCAGAAACACTTTGAAAAGCACGCGCCTGTATTGTGAGCTGGCTCCCTCTCCGCAGATCTGACCTGTAACTTGGCCTAGAGGTATCACATATTTGTAATGGACGAATATGTGGTAGATAAACAGATTTTTCTTTGACAAAGCACAACATTCATCATAAAGACACACAAAAACACATTTAAAAAGCACATCACAGTAAAAAAAAACAACAACAGCAGTGTTCTGAGTTGATCTGGTCGAGTTCTAAGGGAAGATGGCATTTGGAATAAAGTATTTTTGTGCATGTTTTTAACCAGACCAGAGGGAGGAATCCTCAGTGATGTGAGTGGCTTTTCTCGCCGCTGAGCGACTGTAGAGTTCAGACAAAGGGGTTTGAAGTGTACCAGTGATTTTTACTTGCCTCATTTTCATTTGGCTTCATGACATACTGTGGAACATCTTGATGAAGACAAGCAGACGGCCAGAAAACGTACGCAGTGCACCGTTAAAACTAAACAAATTCTATATGTTTGAAGGGAAAACAAGGCAATTCTTCTATGGGATTCTGTTTGACCATTGAAAAGTAAATAAGCTGAGTCATTTTGCTTTCATCATAGTTTGTCCTTGCGTTTAATTGGTCACATTTTTATAAAGCGCTTTTCCACCTTCAAGGCAGAGACCTGCACGGGTCTGATTTTGACAAACCGCAGCCGTCCGTACTCGTCATACCTCAATCTGCATCCGTTTTTTGGACAGAATAGACCCTTTTAGTGTCAGCAAACAACAATGACGTAGGCTCAGTTGTGTATTTTGGCAACAGAAGTGCAGCAGAACTCAGCAGCTTGTCGAGCTCTGTGAAAGGATTATCCTCAAAAGATCGTGAATATTTCCTCAACAAGCCGACTTTGACAAATGGTGTCCGACTGCTAGGTCCTTGTGCGATCAGTGAGTAAAATTTTAAAACTTTAGTCTGCTGGTAGAATATTGATTCTGACAACCACACACAGAACAACCAGACATTTTGGTTCTGGAAATGTTTTTATCTCCGTCTTCTTCTGTTCATGTTAAGTCTAAATGAATTGGAATCACGGTGGCTGAGTGGCAACACTCAGGCCTCACAGCAAGAAGGTTGCGGGTCGCCCGGCCTTTCTGTGTGGAGTTTGCATGTTCCTCCCCGTGTTTGGATGGGTTTCCTCTGGGTACTCCGGTTTCCCCATCAACCCAAAAACATGCCCGCACCCCTATGAACTAACATCAAGGACCATGTTGTCCACCCTCCTGTGGGCTCACCACCTGCAGAGGGGTTTATAGGGGGGTCAGGTGCTATGAGTATTGGGCAGCACGCTGCCCCCGCGACCCAGCCGGATTAAGCGGGAGAAGATGGATGGATGGATGGATGAATTGGAATCATTGGGAAACAATACCACTTCCGATGTCAGAATGCACGCTCGGCTTTTTTAATCACTTCCACCCTAAAATGGTCTATTGAAATAAAATTCCGCACCCGATCCAAGCCGCTATAAATGCATACCGGGCACCCAAACTGTCAGACTTGAGTTTAGTCGAGGTGTTGACCACAACTTTATACTCTCCACTCACTAATTTACTTTTCAGCTTCTCCTTAGTTATTTTGAAGCGCAGGACATCGTGTGCTTGGTTTGAAAATGAAAGTGGCACCGATTTCTGGGAATGTGTGCAGCAAAAACATATGAATTTTACATTGAATCATCTTGTAAAAACCATGAGATTTTAGCACTTCACTAAAATACAGCCCTGTTTTTTGTTCACACATGATGTTTTGGAAACCGCAGATTAGACCCGCACTCTCCTGTGTCCGACCTGACCTGAACCTGCATCCAACACAGCACGACATTTTTCACCCGTTTTAAATTTGTGGTTCACCTGTCGGGTTTCTGCAGGTGCCCAAACCCATGCAGGACTCTGCTTCATAAGTGCAATATTTATTTGACACAATGCAGTGTTTTTCACTGGGTTTAATAATGTGTAGAGTATCATCATAGTGCAATATTTGAAAAAGTACAATATTTTTAATATTTTGACTGAGTGCAGTATTGATACCGTGCAGTAGTTGATTGAGTGCAGTATTTAAAGAAGTGCAATATCCTGCTCAACTGAGTGTGTAGTCTTGAGGGTCTCAGGTTACTTATTTATTCTATTGTATACTGTGTGTAAACGTACCATGTATATGTCTGTATTTCTTGGTCCAGAAGCTGCACATGGGATGTACTTGGATAATCCAACATGATAATGATCCAAAACACAAAGGCAAGTGGACCTGTCACTGGCTCCAGCAGAATAAAGTGAAGGTTCAAGGTTCAAGGTTCAAGGTTCACTTTATTGTCAAAAGTCTATGAACATAGAAATTTGAAATTGCGTTTAGCTAGTCTCCAATGTGCAGTTTAAAACATATAAAAAAAACATATAAAGACATAAAAACATCTAAAAAGGACAGGAGTTACACATACACACTATACATGCACACTACACTACACACTATACATACATAGTGCTTTCACTCCAACACACTCATTCAGAGACATACATACACATGTGCATAAAAAGAGTAGCAGTCTGATACAGACCTGTACGATTAGCACACACGCGTACACACACACAGTGTGAGGTAAGACAGAAGTCCAATCGCTCATAGCAACGGGAGTGCAATCAGTGGACAATAAGAGTTTGTGCAATAGTTTGAAACCAATATATAAGGTGCAAACGACATGTTCTTGAATGTTCATGGAATGTTCAACTGTTCATGTTGTCCTCCTCAATGTGTTGAGGAGTCTGATGGCTTGTGGAAAGAAGCTGTTTCCCAGTCTGCTTGTGCGGCACCGCATGCTGCGATAGCGCTTTCCTGACAGTAGTAGGGAGAACAGTTTGTGTGCTGGGTGAGTGGGGTCTTTGATAATGTTCACCGCTCTCTTGGAACAGTGTGATGTGTACAAGTCCTGAATGGCTGGTAGTGGTGCTTTAATTATCCTTTCTGCAGTCCTTACCACCCTCTGTAGTGCCTTCTTGTCTGCAGCTAGACAGCTGCCGTGCCAGACAGAAACGCTGCTGGTCAGGATGCTCTCAATAGCACCCCTGTAGAAGGTGGTCAGTGCAGATGTGGGGAGGTCTGCTCTTCTCAGCCTCCGCAGGAAGTGGAGTCGTGTCTGTGCTTTCTTGACCAGGGAGGTGGTGTTTGTGGACCATGTGAGGTCATCTGTGATGTGCACGCCGAGGAACTTTGCACTTTTCACAGACTCCACAGCACTGCCGTTGATGATGAGTGGGGTATGTGTTGGTTGTTTTTTTCTGAAGTCCACAGTTATTTCTGAAGGTTCTGGAGTGTTCGTCTCTTCTGACCTCAGTATCACTGAGCCTCTGGGCAGATTCAAGCTGCAGTTCAGGCAAGAGCCCAAGAATTTACAGGAACTGGAGCCTTTTGCCAAGAAGAATGTGCAGATTTACCATCAGAGAAAATAACACATCCACAACGATAGTTGTGGATGTGTTAAGACTCCAAAACTGTCATTGGGTCATTTGTGTAGTTTCTGTTCTCATGATTTAAAAAGAGGTTTGATAATAAACGGCTTCACCCAAGCACTAACCATGAGTGAAAGAAAAGTTTTTGTGTTATCATTCATATTCTCTGAAAGATGGACAAGAAATCACTCACAGGGTGTGTAAACTTATGAGCACAACTGTACATGTCTGTATTGGAGAGTAAGTGGCTTTTAATCTTGTTGTGCATGTTTATAGTGACAATAGAAGGCATTCTATACTATTCTATCCAAGGCGCTCAAAGTGTTTTACATCACGGAACCACTCACCCATTCACACACACATTCATACACCAGTGTACGCAGACACTGGGGGCGAGGGGGGTTAAATGTCTTGCCTCTGTCGTCCAGGTAGGATCTGTAGCCAAGGAGAAACTCAATTCTGTCAGCTGGACAAAAGTATTGTGATTGTTTTGCCACTCGTCCAAGCTGCTTCTTCTGTTCTTGTCGGGTCAGTGGATGTGACCGCAAAACCAGTGTTTATGTTTATGTGGAGAGCGCTGTGATGTAGATTGACCGTGAGCGGGACGGGGTTCAGTGAGAGAGGTTACAAACACAGACAAAGAAAATGTGGTCCACAGTTTAACTTTTTTGTTTTTCAATAGTTCACAAAAAGTGGATTTGCAAAAAGCGCACGATGTGATGTGGAGGCAGCAGTTTTCTCTCCAACACAGAATGATGAGGAGCCTTTTATGTGGTCTGTCTGATTGAGCCAAAGTACAATAGCTAAAAAAGGGATGGTCAAAATTAACATTAGCTTAGAATATCGCCCTAACCCTCCATAAAACAAACCCAAAGCCAAATTAGTATTAAAACCCTAAACTACATACATAAAACCCCTAAAACCACACACTAAGTAAACTGTAAAACCCATATTCAACGGCCCGGCCCAGGGGAGTTTCTGAGGGACTCTTTTAGGACCAGGACAGAAGGAAAAGGAAGTAAATACAAAGCAAACACCACTCCCTTCATTAAAACACCATAAAATACACATAAATACTTAAACATTCTGAAACACATATATTGCACCATATACTGTATATTGCACTGCTCAATTTTAAAAGATAATTGGTTAATATATATTTTTCGGACTATAAGTCACGCCAGAGTATAAGTCGCACCAGCCAATAAATGCATAATGAAGAAGAAATAAACATGTATAAGTCGCACCGGACTATAAGCCACACTATTTGGGGGAAATTTATTTTATAAAATGAGCCAACATTTCATCTTGAAAGACGAGTTATAGAAGTTATTCAGTTGTGCTCATAAGTTTACATACCCTGGCAGAATTTATGATTTCTTGGCCTTCTTTCTTGGGCTCTTGTCTGAACTGCAGCTTGAGATCTGCCCAGAGGCTCAGTGATACTGAGGTCAGAAGAGACGAACACTCCAGAACCTTCACTTTATTCTGCTGGAGCCAGTGACAGGTCCACTTGCCTTTGTGTTTTGGATCATTATCATGTTGGAATATCCAAGTACGTCCCATGTGCAGCTTCTGGACCAAGAAATCATCAATTCTGCCAGGGGATGGAAACTCATGAGCACAACTGTATTAATAAAACAATCCATGTATCATTCGTTCATTCGCTTTTCAATATAGAACCAAAAATAAGAAAACAAAAAACAACTCTTTTCTTTATTATTTGTCTCTAAAACCAATATGAAAAAACGGATAACGATTTGTTTTTTTCATTTTTAATTCATATATAGTATTCGTATATTCATGTATTCATCAGGAACCACCCAAACCCTGAAAAAAGTGTGACTTATAGTCCGAAAAATATGGTAATGTCTCCTTTCCCTCCAGGGCCCAGCAGCTGTCAAATAAATTTCCACTGTGCCTCAGGATAATACAAGATGACAATAAATACATAAAAAAAAAAACAATTATGTGCAATGTCTTGTGTTTAAAGTGCTGTGTGCTGTCAAATGTGCTGTTTTAAATTGTCTTAGTGAAGAGTGAAGGTGCTGAGTGTCAGTTATAGGTTGTTGCAAGCCGGATTCAAACCACCAACCTTCAGATGGATTGATGAATGTATTTGCTCACAGGTATATTCTGATATTCTTCCACAGACAGTCATATTCAGCATACACAGAGCGAACAGGTGGAGGCTGAAGTTTGAGCTCATTATGCTTTTACCTTTTATTCCTTTGTCAGAGCATCGTCTTGAAACCAATTTATCTTCATAAAGACAGCGAGAGCAAATAAACAAATCAGTAACAGTACAGGAAATTACTATCGCACAAACTAAGCATCATAATTCATGTATCTGCCCAGAGTTAAAAATTTAACCTTTTTAAAATGAAAGAGAGTAGTGCACAATTTTAAATCTTCTGTACAGTTGTTCCAGAGCTCCGCCCCTTTAACCCTGTAAAGCCCACACCATTAAATAATTGGCAGAAAATTCCAATTCTTTGAACTTGGAGCCTTTATTGGTCCCTCTAAACAAACAAACAAAAAATTCAAATATCATTTTCCATATATTATTATTTATGGCAATCTTGTATTGTCACTGGAGCACCCTCTAATCAGTGAATCACACCCACTGTTGGATTATTTGTGCACTGCATGTATCTGATTGTATACATCAGGTTTTTCAGGGAAAAAAATGTCACACTGCTCATGTGGAGGGCTGAAAATCTCATGTATCAAATATGATACGTTTGGCGTTATAGGGTTTAACACATACACACAATTTTATAATGATTCTTCTGATTTTCTTTGTGTTAAACATGGCCGTACCTCTGAGCTCCTATCGGCTATTTTGGATTTTGAACCTATTCTGTAATGATTTTGACAAGAGATTGTTGGTTACTTTGAATATGATTTTCAAGTGTAAAGGTAGACGAAATCATAAAATTTCTGAGTTTGAAGGTTTATAAATAATGCATTGGTTGGTTCATTATAATAAGTTGATAATGTGATTGGCAAAGATTGGATTTATATTGGTCTTATATGTATTGCCCCAAATCTCAATACAGTAGGTTATGTAGGACATTACCAGCGAGTTTTTATTTAGGATATATCTATATTTATTAGGGATGTAACAATAACTGAATTATGGTGATATAATATGGTCAAAGGTCTCACAGTAACATCGTGGACCATCACAATACATCAAATCCCAAGTCTCTTTGCTTAAATGATAAGTTCTGATGTAGAAATAGCTAAAAAAAACAGAGGGAACTACATAGACCATCATCCTTTGCTCTGTTTCAGTGCAGACGACATGAAGAAATAACTGTTCTAAGCACTTTTACATCTTCATTCTTTGGATTAAGTCTTGTGAAGGCATTTTTAGAGGAAAAAGTAGAACATTCACAGTTTTGTGAGCCTATGATGGGGGAAACCGGAGCCCGGAGGAAACCCATCCAGACACGGGGAGAACATGCAAACTCCACACAGAAAGACCCGGGGATTGAATCCGCAACCTTCTTGCTGTGAGGCATGAGTCTACGCATCAGCCACCGTGCCGCCGGATAATTTTTTTATTCTAATTTAATTCTAATTTTATTTATATGTGATTTCCAGTTGACAGTTTACCAGCTGAGCTACTATGGCCCCTTGCAGCTCCATGTTTTGATGAGTTTGAATGCATTAGTTTAGTATTGTACTGTACAGTTGATGACGCACCTAGGCTACGAAACATTACTAATTAAACTATTACTTACTATAATAACAGTAACACAAAACCTCTCTTAACTTCTCTTTCTAAACCGCGTCATCAGCGTCACTTTCCTTTTGTGCACAGGTAGCTTCAATTTCAAAACTTGTAGTAGGTGGAGGCACGATGTCCTCGCACAAACACCACTACAACTGCAATCTGAGTCGCGGGGAGGGGTCGCTGAAAGGAACACAGCGTAGGAAAAAATGGCGGTCCCAGCCTCACGCACAAAAAAACCATGCTCTTCCTTTCTTCTTCTGCACAAAAGTCCTTTTTTTCTAACTCCTCCACCGAGATTTACTCCTCATTATGTCCTATTTTGGCTTTGCCCCGAGCCAACAAACAGCTGTAGCGCCACAACAAAAGGACCACAAACGCACACACAAACACACACACGCACAGATCTATGGCAGGGAATCAAATGTTCTCTTTCTCTCGCATTCATTCACACACACGGGGAAGCATAGGCAGATCTGGCAGCACCTGAACGCCTCGGTAACAATGGAGGGACAATACCAGGACAGAGTGAACAGGTGCAGGCTTTGTGCGCACAACTGTAAGTGACTGAGATGTGGGTAAGGCCTTATGTTTGTATCAACGTGAAGAAAGAGCTGGGCAAGGCTGGCCTGACACCACCTGATATGTGGATGTCAAAAGCAGCTGCCACTTAAAAGGTCCTATATGACACAAAGCCTACACTTGTGAGCTTAATAATGTTATAATGGTGTTACCTTCTCAAAAACAGACCTGGAGTTGTGTTTGTTTCATTCACACATGTTTGACTAACCCTCTGTCTACATCTCCAAAGCTCAAAATGCTCTGTTCCAACTTGTGATGTCATGAAGAGGTAGTTTTCAAGTTAACAGCTCCTTTTACCTTTGGCTGTTAAAGATCGGAAATTCCCAGGCTGAAATCATCCAAATGATTCTAGTGAAGGCATATGGACTTCAAAAACACAGTGGAGCACTTCCTCTTTTACCACCTGACATCAGAAGGTGGAACAGAGTGTGTGAGAGAAGAACTCAGCCTAAATATGCAGGGTTTGTGTGTTAAACATGTGTGAACGAAATAACAGACAACTCCAGGTGTGTTTGTGATGAGGAAACTACGTCTTAAAAGTCATTTCGTTGGATAGTGATCAGAAGGAAGGAACTGGCCAGGGCTGACCATTTTGTGTCCAATCAGGGGCTTTGTTTGATGGGAACCATGTAGAAACAACCTACATAACAACAACTCCATATCCTGCATTGTTCACATCAGAGTGACAGAAGAGACTTAGGGCGATTTCACACCGACAGCAGTTGGTGCACCAAACAGTCCATTCGAACCAGTAGCTCTTAGTTCAGTTAGTTCTTCAGTCAAGCTTCAGTCACAATCAAATCAGCGCTCTGGATCAAGTGCGGATCCGATTGATTCTGCACTAAATTCCAAACTTTGGTGCGGTCCCTCTGGTGAGAACGCCAACTCGGGTCCAAACCAACTATTCCAACTTTAGAACAATCTTCATCTCATTGTCAGCATGACCATATCCATGAAAATAGAGCGTCTCCTATGCCTGAAATAATGCCCTGTACGTCTCCGGCAATTCCAGCACAAAAACAGATTGTTCTCCAGACGCAGCCGCGACTCATTTTGTCAACAATGGCCAATACAGAGAATGTAATATATGGAGATCAGAGCGAGTACCAATGTGTCGCTCCAGAGTGAGGCAAAACTGGAGCTTATTTCTACCAGGAGATAAACATTGATGAAACATCAATCGGACCAATTCTGTCTGCTACAGAATAACAATTTTATTGCCTGGTGCAGACCAAATAACCAAACTAGCATGTGAAAGAGCCCTGAGTGGACAACAGATGAATGTATCATGTTGCTTTACATGTTCACTTGGATGGGACCCATAGCCTATATACTGTATATAAACTATAGACTATATACTATATATAAATGGACATAGCTAACCCACTAGCTGCCGCATTCCAGATAGGAAGTGACCATGGAGGTGCTCCCAGCTCCAGCGACTCTGGCTCCAATTCAACATAGTTCCTCCTCTCTCTGTAACTCCTGTGGTGGCCCTCCTAATAAGGAACTCGGCTCCACATTTGCCTGCTTCAGTGATCTTCATTTGAGCCAAACACTCCCTTAGTCCACTTCTTTATACACTCTATGCAGTAACCTGATATTTCAAGAATCAACGTGTGCATACAGTAGAATATGTCCACAACAAGTCATAGTTTAGTATGTAAATTTTGGTTGCATTTTACAGTTGCATTTGGTAAATTCTTTGGGTTCTCTGTGAGTAAAAAAGGGTTTTCTATTATTTCCATGGAGACAAGCAGGTGGGAGTACCAAGCCACCGAGCCACCATCTGTGAAGACAAGTCCACTCAGTAACTTAACCTAACATATGGTTTTCACTGTATTTTTGAGCAATAAAACCACCTACAACTGAATAATAAGTGTAAGACAGGAAGTATTACATCTTCAATCTTTCATGTTTGGAAATAGGGCTGTTTTTAGGGCAGAGTTGTGAATTTTTTGAATCTTTTTATGAATAGTTTCTCCCCAAATATGCACCTTTTCACAGTCACAGTCTTCAAATCCATCTTTGAGAAATTGTGCAATTCTAGTCGCGTGGAGCTAATAGAGCACAGATTTTTGTAACTCAAACACAGTCATTTGGGCACTTTGATCATTTACCACATATTTATTTAAAGGGCCCTTATTATGCCATTTTTCTGATCCATGTTATAATATCGTTTCCACATCAAAAACATTCCTGGAGTTGTGTTTTGTTTCATTCACACGTGTCTAACACACACACACCCTCCATTCTGCGGCCGAGTTCTTCTCTCAAACTGAAAACACTCCAACTTGTTGTAATACAGGAAGTGCTTCACTGTGTTTTTAAACTCCATATGCCTTCACTAGAATCATTTGGATCATTTCAGCTCTGGAATTGCCAAATTTCTACTGAACTAAAAGATAAAAGGTAGCTATTAACTTGAAAACTCCCTCTTTATGACATCACAAGGTGTAACAGAGCATTTTGAGCTTTGGAGATGTACAGCGTAATAAGAAAGGATTATGCAAACGTGTGAATGGAACAAAATACAACTCTGGGTATGTTTTTGAGGAGGTAACAACAATTTAACATGGCTTAAAGCTCACAAGAATCAGTTTTGTATCATATAGGACCTTTAAAAATGATGACCATTGCCATAACTACTCACGATTTAACTAAATGTGTGTAGAATCCCCCATTCGTCCAGGTAGAATAACTAAATGTTATTACTTTTGAGCTTGGGCAAAATGTAAGATATAAACACTTAAAACTATCAGAAAATGACTTAAAAGCAGTGAAATGATCTGTCCATGCAGCAAGATCATTTTACCTGACAGGTTCTCTTCAAATAAACGACCCCTAGACTGGAATGAAGTGTCTCTGGTGAGTGCATTTTCATGGCCTGAGCTCTCAGATGCCAAATTCTAGATAAAATGTTTTAAATTCTAGATAAACTTGCTTAAAATAAGTTTATGATTAGTGTTCACGCTCTTGTCATGTCCCTGGTTGTGACCTGAGTCTGAGTCTGCTGGGAGCACCTACTCTACATCTACAACCAAGCCTACTACAAAAGCCCAGCTCTCCTGCCAGACTCTGCCAGATTGTTTTCGTCGGCCGTGGGCTTTTGATTCTTGCCTTGTTACTGTTTTTACTTCTCTACATCTCCTTTGTTCCTAGCTCCTGTTTTTGAAGACTTTTGAAGCTGGCTGCCCTCGACTTTCACCAATCCTCCAGAGTTAGTAAATCCTTGTTACTTTTTGCATTTTTGCCTCACCTCGAGTCTGTTATTTGGGTCCACTTCTGTGTAGTATTAACACTGATAATAAATTCAAAGATGCTAAATTCTAGACAGAAGTACTTAAATCAGTCTTACATTATAGTATTTCGTCGTAAGTCTTGTATCAAGCAAATCTGTATCACTGAATCTAAAAACAAGTGAAGTGTTGCAGATTGTATCTTCTTTTAACATTTATTGCCTAAATTTAAGATTTTCTGACTAGTTGAGTCATGGAAGAAATATATGTGACCATTTTTAAGATGATACAACCAATTCAGAACTAGGAAGTAGATAATAAATCTTAAAACAGTGGTTCTTAACCTCGTTGGAGGTACTGAACCCCACTAGTTTCATATGCGCATTCACCAAACCCTTCTTAATTGGATTTTTTTTTTTTCAAATTCAAAACATAGGTATATATATTTTATTGGTGCACACATGTGAATCCATATTGTACATTTTCGTCCGACCACTTTCTTTTTTTGCTCAACATAGCTAATATGTAGGGAAAATATTAAGAAAAAAATTACACAAGACCATCAGAACAGTCACAAGACTATTGCGCGCACAGAATTTCCTGCAGCCAATAACGGCCAAACAGGGCATGTCATCATGAATCATATGAGCTGGATGTGAGTTTGACCCCTGAGACTGTCTCGCCGAACCCCTGGGGTTCCATCGAACCCAGGTTAAGAACCACTGTCTTAAAACATGATGAATAACCTGATATAGGTTTTTTAAATCTTGGCCAGATCAGAGAAATTTGCAGTGTGAAGAAGACAAATAAATCAAGAATTACTCAAATGTGTGAATGAAACAAAACACAACTCCAGGTCTGTTTTTTAAGAAAATAACAACATTATAACACGGCGTAAACCTCACAAGAGTCATTTTTGTGTAACATACAACCTTTATTTATAGAGAAATGTTGACAATCGCAAGATATATTATCAGAATTTATGTACGTTTCTGTATTTTCTGATGTTAAGTGACGGCTAAGAGGCACTTCACAAGTACCCACAAAGATACCAGAGATAAGGACGCTGTGTTGAAAGAAAATCATCGTTAAAAGGACATAAACCGGCCTCTGCGGTCCAGACATTACCCGGTGCTGTCTTATAAATGACCTTGCTTTGTTTGGCTTTAATGTATCCCCGCTTCTTACAGGCCACGCCCTCTTTCCCCCTCTTAACCAATCGGATCCCGGCAAACATGTGGAGGTTTCAGGCAGCCTCGGGGCGTCGCATCCCCAAGATGAGCTCACATTCCTGGGTTGTTTGCGTGGCTTTACCTCTCCTCTCCACTGGATCATCCCCCGCTCTTCTTCTTCTCTTCTTTCCCCCTCCTTCTGGTTACCTTCTCCTCCCCCTCATTCACTTTCACTTATCGCCGTGGAGATGCTGCCTTAATGCTCCGTCAATAGCACTCCACACATCGGGGATTTACGGCAGTGCCTGTATTCTATTAAAGCTAAAAATACGGCTTCGCTTACCACTCTGACTTCTATGGAGATTTAGGGCGGCTACATGGAGACCTGCTGAGAGTGTATTCACCGCCAAAGGAAGATTAAAGCTCTTATATTACCCAAAATTGACTCTTGAGAGCGTTAAGCCATGTTACGAGCCTTTATTATTAGTCTGTCTGCATCTCCAAAGCCCAAAATGCTCAATTCTATCTTATGATGTCATGTAGAGGCAACTTTCAGTGATTTTTTTTTACCTTTGTTCACAAAATTGGCGATTTTCCACAGCTAAAATCAACAAAAATGATTGTAGTGAAGGTGTATGGAGTTTAAAAACACAGAGGAGCACTTCCTGTTCCCTCTAACGGCTCATCTATATCTATATTTTTATCTACAATTCAAATCGAAATTCCTTGGAAAGCACCCATACGCTCTGTTAAATATTTGCAGGTAATGTTGAGAACATTCTGGAGGTGTGAAGCTAACTGAAAGCACTGCTCTGTTAGAAGATCTGTTACTCAAGTTAGTCTTAATCCAGGCTTTTTTTTAATGCAATCTGACCAGAAAAAAACTGACTTGGTTGGAACTACAATACACATAATACCACAATAGTTTTTCAGTTAGTCAGTCTCACCTTTACCGTATTTTTCAGACTATAGGACGCATTGAAAATCCTTTAATTTTCTCAAAAATCGACAGTGCACCTTATATATTAATTCTGGTTGTGCTTACTGACCTTGAACTGATTTTATGTGGTACACGGCGCTCAAAAAATCTGTCAAAATGGTTTAGTACGATGACTTTGTTAAGATATGACGCCGCACCGCTGGATGGATTGTCGGAGAATTACGGCGACCGTAGTCAGGAGCCTCGTGGAGTAACATGTACTGTGCTTCAGCATCATATTAAGGTGTGTATGAGGACCTCAACATGGTCCCTGTTCAGAGAAATGCTGACTCACACACTCAAGTAAAGCAAACTGATTCGGTGTTTGCTGTCATTCCAGGTGGATTAACCAAAGAACTCCAACTGCTCGATATCGGTGTCAACAAGTCATTCAAAGTGAAATTGAAGCAAACTAGCGCTTTGTGTTGCATTTTTTGTATGAAAAGCGCTCTATAAATAAAGTTTGATTTGATTTGATTAAATGGCGAGCTGCATGGGAGCGTCGGACGACAGACGGTGAACTCACATTCACCAAGACAGAGGCAACGCCGGGCGAGTTACACCACAATCTGACAATGGATCGTGGACGCCCGGACTAAGGTCTCAGTGTCGCTTAATGCGCCTTATAATCCGGTGCACTTTATGTATGAAAATGGACCCCTTCATTGATAATGCGCCTTGTAATCTGGTGCGCTTTGTAGTCCGAAAAATATGTCAACTGAAAATCAAATTCCCAAACAGGACCATGAACACTCCATGATCACAGAAAATGTGCTGTTTAAATCCATTTTTCATGCTTTTTTTCTTGACTTTTCAGACGATCTTAAAACGTCCTCATCTGTATTTGCTAATGTGTGCATTGTGTCACCATGGTAACCGCTGAAAACTCCTCCAGTAGAGCTAAATGTAGAACTCCCCCCGGCGTGCCAGTTGGTTTTATACTGGCGATTTTATTTTTTTATTCTCGCGCAGTCGTATTTGCAACGGGGAGTCAGCCCGGTCAGACGAAGAGACTGACCACTGAAATGAGATCCCGGTTCAGTGCACACACATTTTGGTATCTCAATTAAAACATAGATTGGATTAAATTGATGGGAAATTCACTAGCGTTAAAAATAACACATTCTGCAAAATACTACTAAATTAGAAATGGTTAGGAAAAGTACTCGCAAAATAAATGAGCACAGATTGAAAATGGAATGAAGAGGCCTAATTTGCATCGGTTACAGATTAATTTAGGTAAATACAGATGTCTTATATTGCCAGCAATTTCTTTATGACACTGCAAATCTGTTATGTACATCACCATACACACATTATGGGCTCTATAGGCTCTATCCGCGCTTACCAGAAGAGATTTGGAAACACGCGGATGACGACTTCCGGTGTAGTGACGGACACTGATGTGATAAAACTGGATAAAACTGTGGATTCAGCAGCAGCGTCTTCACAACCTGCCAAAGTTTTCCACGGGGGACGGGACTCTAATCGGATCTTCGCAGCTGGTTGGAACTGTTGATCTGCTGAACATAATGGAATTTTTTTTAATGAAGTTGGACAAATTATACTATAGGCAACTGAGAAGAAAATGATGAAAAAAGAAAGAATACAATGACATCTAGATGAAAAAAAAAGACACCTAAAACCCCATCGCAAAAGAAGTCATCATCTGTATGTTTCCAGGTTTTGTGACCTAAGCGTGAACAGGATTTATTCACACTTACGTCACAAACCGAGAAGACGTTTGGAAACATGCGCATGACGACTTCCTTTGGGCTCTGTTGGCGATAGGAACTCTGACAGAATCTGGCCTGGTTTTCTTCATCTAGATGTCACTGTGTCTTTCTCTTAAAATTTTAAATATTGCTTATTAATTTGCGTATTATAATTTGTCTAACTTCATTCACTGCAAAAAACAAAGCTAAAATGGACTTGGATTAAGAAAATTTTGCCATGATTTGAGTAAATTTCACTTGACAAGTCAAATGATCTGCCAATGGAACAAGATTTTTGTACTTAAAATAAGAAAAAACAACAACTTTCGCACTTAAAATAAGAAATAAAATCAAACTGTTTGAAGTTGAATCTACTCAAATAAAGTAAAATGTTCTTAATTTAAGTTACTCACCTAGATATTGTTTTTTTTCCAGTGTAAAATAAATAAAAATTGTCATTGTCGTGTTCCATTATGTTCGTCAGATCAACAGTTCCAGCCAGTTACCTGTGCGTGTCATGGAAGACGTGACTAGAATTCCGTCCCACATGGAAAGCTTTGGCAGGTTATGAAGACGCTGCTGCTGAATCCACGGTTTTATATTTTATCACATGCCCAGTGTCTGTAACTACAGCGGAAGTCATCATGTGCATGTTTCCAAACTTCTTCCGTTAAGCGTGAATAGGGTTCCATGCCGCTATTCCGACATGCCGCTATTTAGACATTGACGTCGAATTGTCGGAGTAGCGGCGTAAACATCATATTTCAAGATTCCTACTACTTTTTTTCATTGTTGGAATAGTGGCGCTTTACTATTTTTCAAACATTCAACTTTTCTGACATGAATAATATCAACGTGACAGCCTATTAGTCCAGAATCGACTACTGCAATAGCATCCTCTACAGCACACCCTCAAAAACACACTGCAATATATACAAAACTCTGCTGCCCGCCTCCTCACACGTACCCGTATGAGCGAACACATCATCCCCGTCCTCCAAAACCTTCATTGGCTCCCCATCCCTCAGCGAATTCAGTTCAAAGTTCTTCTTATTACTTTCAAAGCTCTCCACAACCTGGGCCCCTCCTACCTCACAGATCTGCTCCACCGCCACACCCCATCCCGCTCCCTCCGCTCCTCCAACGCAAACCTCCTGTCCCTCCCCTGCAGGACCAAGCTCCGAACCTGGGGAGACAGAGCCTTCTCCGTTGCTGCTCCCACCCTCTGGAACTCACTCCCACAG
This sequence comes from Odontamblyopus rebecca, assembly GCA_030686955.1. Taxonomy (NCBI): domain Eukaryota; kingdom Metazoa; phylum Chordata; class Actinopteri; order Gobiiformes; family Gobiidae; genus Odontamblyopus; species Odontamblyopus rebecca. Next base: position 33,644,814 of record CM060668.1, read on the forward strand.
CCACTCTGATGATGCACTGACCTCACCACCTTCAACAAACACCTTAAGACTCACCTGTTTAAAGCTGCTTTTAATCTTTGACTGTTATGAGGACTGTTTTTAATGTTTTTTACCTGTGTATTTTTTAATTGCTCATCTGTGTAAAGTGTCTTTGAGTATCTTGAAAAGCGCTATATAAATAAAATGTATTATTATTATTATTATTACTACTACTACTACTATTATTATTATTATTATTATTATTATTATTATTATTATTATTATTATTATTATTATTATTATTATTATTATTATACTTTGCGCTCCCGTATATCATAAGACGCTTGGGCCTTGATCGGATAATACTTCAGCCACAGACGATATCAGACAGTGGGAAAGTGTCCTAACTGATCGCCGTGGGAAACGATCTCGTCTAAAATGGAGGCTGCATGGGCCCTGTGTGCTTCATTCATTTGGTCATGTACAGTAGGCGATCTGCGAAGAACGCCGTCCATGTACACCATCACATCACCTAGATAAATAAGCAATCAAGTGGCTACAGTGTGTGTGACTCGATAGTTGTTGACATTAAGAACATCGAAGAACAGCGAGAGACAGGTCTAGGTAGATTATCGCAACTCTCAAAAAAAAAAAAAAAAAAGATGTGTCGGAATAGCGATACTAAAAAGTGTCAGAACACCCCTGAGCTCCCTGCACCCTAAATCGACTGCGATTCATGCTCCCCTGTCGAAATAATCTACCTTACGTTTTTTTGTTTACATTTGTATAGATCTAGTAAAGTGAACCTCTCCAGTTTTACTACATATTTCTTTGGATTAGAGACAGCGGGTTTGATGCTGTTTGCACATGGTGATCACACTTTAGACCTTAGTTATGTCAAATTTCCACTCATTTACATGAATATGCTTAAGTAGTTCATTTGGACAGTTGTATTACGCTATCAAATAGAGCTCCGACTAAAGGTAGCACATATCAACAGGCCCGTTTAACCACTGAATAATGACCCACTGTAGAATCACCATTTCATCACTGATTTATATGAATTTGTGTAAAGGTAGCTCATTTCGACAGGCCAATATCTTCTATCAAATAAGGCTCCCGCTGTATAAGAGAAAGAAATGACTGGAAACACTGAAATCTTTACATTAATATAATATTTAACACAAATATTTATTTATTTGAAAAGGGACAATGCACATTAATCAACATCAGAACTATGTAAATGTGCCCGAGTTCGCTGATAAGAGTTCATTGGCATTGGTAGTCCCTTTGCCAGATGTCAAAAAGGCATCCTAAAAGAAAATACACTTAAAAAGTTACACATCAAAAATTGCAAAAATACAATAAAAGTTTTAGTGTTCACACATTTACGTTTCTAAAAGCCACTTTTTAGCATTCTTTTTAAAAGCAGAGAGAGATGTTCTGACTGATGGGACGGTCTGATGGAGAGAAAACACTGACCAAATACAGTTTTTCTATGAGGAATAATGCTCTCTGGTCACTCTGCCCTCACTAGATATCATAGGCTACAGTGTGAATTTCATATTATAATTGTATTCATATGGCACCTTTTTAATCAAAATTCAAACATTTTCTACACATGGAATCAAAATAAAATATGATGTAATGAAAAAGATAACAATAAAATCAAATATTAAATCCAAACTATTCAACTATCTAACGTAAGTATTCAAATCTAACCTGCACAAATCAATGCTTAACCCAAACACTTTTAAAATGTCACTTGCTACTCCACTTCTGCCTCGGGAGCTCAAATCGACGGAATTTAAACTGTAACAGCGCTTGGGGGTTGCGGGTATGTGCAGTAGCGCTAGGGAGCTCAAATCGACGGGACATCGGCACGTCGTAATGAAGAGATGTTGGCTGCTGTGCTGTGCAGATATGAAGACCTCCCCAACTACTACCAGTCTAGTCACTCTCTAAATACACAATTGTGAAGCAGATTAAGGCCGGAATTTCTATTTTTCTATGTTATATATGGTAACAAACTGATGTTCCTCACTGACCATCTTGCATATGGCCCCCGCTAAGCTCCAAGGGCCGTGCATGAAGCTCCAGAGAGCCGTTTTATTTGTGCCTTTGACCTTAGCACCTGTTTGCGCACCTGAGCCATCCCACGCTTCATTAATCTGATCTATTATTAAACCACAGACAGCAGGTTTGATGGAGCAACCAGTCACCGGGAACCACAGCGGGGCCCCGTCTCTCCACCACAACAATATGGATCAGTACACGCGCTGGGATTAGCCACACGCTGTTTGTGCAAAAGGAGCTAATTGGACCACTAATTAAAATCCTACGGTCGATCCGTCATTAACGACTGGCACAGCATCTTAACACAATATGAGCGGAGCCGTGAGGGAACGGAGATGTACACTGGAGCTGGTCTGGAAGCATTTTGGTCGATCTGGACAAATAGAATTTTGGCCACTTTCCAAATACGTGTTTGTTTTACTGTATGTTTTGAGCCATTAAGCATGTAAGCAATGACTTGTGCATGTTGGATTTATGGCAGAATACTTGTTAGATGATTGAATAGTTTGGATTTAATATTGAATTTTGTCGTTATCATTTTCATTATATGTATTTTATTTAATTTCCATGTGTAGAAAACATTGTAACTTAGATTTAACGCTTTCTAATATAAAGATTTTAATGTTTTCAGTCATTTCTTTGTCTTATATAGTAGGAGCCTTATTTGATAGAAGATATAGGCCTGTCAAAATGAGCTACCTTTAGTCAAATTCATATAAATAAGTTAAAATGTGACATAACTAACGTATAAAGTGTGATCACTGTGTGCAAACAGCATAAAACCTGCTGTCTCTAAACCAAAGAAATATGATGTAAAACTAGAAAGGTTTGCTTCATTGGATCTATACAACTGTTAATGGAAAAACATAAGGGAGCTTATTTCGACAGGGGAGCGTGAAATCGATAGATGTCACTGTTGATTTAGGCTGTGGGGAGCTCATTTCGACAGAACACCGGCTCCATCAACTCCACTTGAGAAAATGACATCCTTTTATCAGGAACTGCTGTGAGTGTCATCATTTTGGTCTTAAAATGTTCATATTAACCTGCTATACATGATCCTGGTGTTTTTATTTAGGTATTTTGTCTGTAAATAAATTCCTAATTTGCTCCCATCGTGAGCTTCATTTGAGCCAAACGCTCACACAACTTTCTGGTCCAATCTGGCAAAGGCTTTGGACAATGGTGATCCTTCTCCAGATCTTGAGCTAGGTTTTTTGTTTGAGTAGTAACTAAAACACACACACACACAGCCAATCCCTTCTACACAACCACAGCCACTAATTGATAGCATTTCTCTCAAAGGCAGAAGATATCTCCTCTCAAACATTCTCGTAACATTCCGAACAAAATACATCACTTCTTTTACCTGAGATAAGTCATAGTTTGGTGCTTCAATGGCTGAGAAAATCCATGACATTTCTCGGTTCTTTATGTTTTTAACACAAACAGAATGAGTGTCTCTCTGATTGGTTAATCCGCCTGTCAATCACGCTATCTGAAATCAGGGAGACAGATTATAGATCCACTCGTCTTTGAAAAATTTTGTCAGTGTTCTGGATGGACAGGGAAGCATGGTTTAGGTGTGAGAGATATTAAGTCAAATTTGACATAACACAAGTGGATTTGTTTTTGCATATTGTTTCACTTTCTGTTGGTTGTCATTGCAAACTAAAGTAATTTTGCAAGTTTTATGCCCAATACAATCCCCTCACAGCAATGGTAATGGCTTGCTTGGGTTCAAAGTGAAAAAATACATAGCCCACTCAGATGGCCAATGTCGAAGAACTTTTTTTTTTGTTTTTAAATTACGTTTCAGCAAAAATCTTTTGTCAGATCATTTTTCTTGCTTTGGACCACAGTACACAAAATGCCAGCCCAGGTGCTCAAATCCACCTCCAATGAATGGGAGGTCTAAAAGTGAGGTGACCCAGGGAGATGAACTCACTCTACAACAAGAGTGGTTAGATGATGTACATACACAGATGTACATAAAAAAACATTCTCAGAAAATACAAAAATAGTTTGACCATGTCACAAAAAGCACCTTAGGTCAAAGCCCACATTAAGTCCATGAGGAGTCTTAAGTTGCTCTGCAAATTTCTCTGATCTGGCCAAGATTGATTTATTTATTTATTTATTTATTGCCCCACTGAGCTCACTAATCTCTTTTTCAAGGGAGTCCTGCCACACACACTCCACTTTCATACTAGGCAATGTGGGTGAAGTGTCTTGCCTAAGGACACAACAACAGTTTTTGCCACTGGCGCCCCCCTGTGGCACCTGGAATTCCCGGTGTCTCCCATCCAAGTACTGACCAGGCCCTGCTGAGCTTCTGAGATCTGACGGTAAGGGTATCTTGTTTTCAAATGTATTATTTACTGGCTAGTTCTGAGTGTTAAGAATGACAACTTGTCAAACCAGATATGCAGACAAAAACGTTTTTTTATAAACAAAAATAGTCTTGGGGGAGAAGAGGATTCTAGGTCAGTAACAGACAGGAGGTAGGTGGTGGGTCGGACTGACCAGAGGTTTACAGAACCGGAGACAAATGAGATGAGGCTGACTCCACCTGAAGGTACTGATAAACAGACAAGAAAAAACTGGTAAGTCTGCAGAATATTCAACTTCCAAAAAAAACAAAAAAACAACAACAACCCTGAATTCATCACTTGGATGACGGAACGATCTGGCGCTGGAGAGAAGGTCAGCAGGTCTTTTATGGCAGGAGATGACTGAATGATGAAGATCAGGAGTGGAGCTCAGCAGGAAACTGGAAAACACGCAGGAAACTCCAAACAAGGAAATAAGAGAAGGGGAGATGGAGCAGGAAAGGAAGGGCAGGAGCAGCAGGATGAAAACCCTCACACTGAAACTGCTTCATTCTAGTCTGGAGGTCGTTTATTTTAAGACAACTTGTCAAGTAAAATTATGTGTCCATGCAGCAAGATAATTTCACTACGTTTAAGTCATTTCCTGATTTAAGTGTTTATATCTTAAGCTTTTTTGTAGTGTGGGGAATCCAGAAGTGCTCTTTTTTAACAGGAGTATTTCCAGATTCTCACCTCTAGGAGAAGTTTTACACGTTCATTGCCATTATACTGTATCTTAAAAGGAAGAGATAGGATGGTTGAAATCTGTTTTGCTCAGGGACACAGCAACATTATGCATATTTTGGCCATACACTTTAGGTCAGTCATTCCCGATGTGTACAACCAGGCCTTTCACAGCCCCCGACAAATTCACAAGGATTATAAAAGGTCAACGTCGCTGGATTTCTGAAAGGGTTAACCTTACTAATTTGGTGTCTCTACTGATTTTGAGCTGGTTAATTCTCTCCCCACGGGCTGCATTAGGAGATAGCATAAAAATGGCATTCATTAATATGTATGGAGCTGTGTGAGTGATTTGTGCGGCGCCGAGAGCACGTTTACATCCTCCCCGCTCTCCGACATGTGCTTAGAAAAGAATGGGTTTTCCAAGGGACTCAAAGCATGACAACTATTCTCGTGTGGAAAGGCTCACTTGATGTTCTGTGACCTTTTCCAGCTCCGGTGTGAAGTGCATTCCCGGCGGTACAATGGCTGCCGGTGTAACGGAGGCCTGTGCTCATGCTGGGTTAAGCACAGGAAGCACACAAGGTTCTATAGGAAGAACGGAGATGGGAAAAGATTAAACTCCGTGAGACAGGTTCTGAAGATTCTCTAATTTCTACTTAAAGGTGATTTTCTTGTGGAGTGTCGGCCATCTGCTCGTCTCCATGGTGACGTTATTGCTTTGCCCGGGGTGTTTCCACATGGCGTTAAACAAATAGATCTCGTATTTATTCAGTGGCAGGTGTTTTTATTTCTCAAAAACTACGTTCCCTCTCTTGATTTTTCAGACTGCGCATTAAATAATAGCTCATAGTTTTTTTTGTTGTTGTTCTCCAACGTGATATGTGCACAGAACGGACTCACCATCAGCAGAATATCCCTTTGTCACGGAAAGAACACATACGCTGCAGAAAACAAAATCTAGTCAGGTTAAAATGACTTGAATTAAGAAAGTTTCAGCATAATTTGAGTAAATTTCACTTAACAAGGCAAATCATCTGCCAGTGGAATAAGACTTTTTGTAGCAATGGGCAGAGATGAATTTGTGAACTGGACAAAGGTTTTGGTAGAAGACGTTTCGCCGCTCATCCAAGCTGCTTCTTCAGTTCTGGTCAGAATGCTGGAGGACACTGACATTCTGACCAGAACTGAGGAAGCAGCTTGGATGAGCGGCGAAACGTCTTCTACCAAAACCTTTGTCCAGTTGACAAATTCAACTCTATCCGTTGCCATGGATTCTACCTCGACGAATGAGGGATTCTGCAGAAGACTTTTTGTACTTATATATGAAAATACATCTTGCTGCACTTAAAATAAGAAAAACAACCACTTTTTGCACTTAAAATAAGAAACAAAATGTCGCTTGAATTAAGAAAAACACACTTATTCCACTGGCAGATCATTTGACTTGTCAAGTTGAATCGACTCAAATAGAGTAAAATGTTCATGTTAAATCTCAATTTAAGTCTTTTTAACTTACAACATGATATTGTTTTTTTCCAGTGTATAATCCACTGTCCTTTAGTCCGACAGAAGATGGGCCAAGCTGTTTTTTTTTTTTATTCAGCACAGTTTATGCAAATGAGTCATGTGTTTTAAGTTTCACTTCTGTAAAATGTAAACAAATGTGCCAAAGCTGAATTATAATATCAAAGGGGCTGATATGGCTCTATAGTGGTTTATATGTTGTAAAGTTGAGTTTATTTCTTTTCAGATTTGATAAGATTTTAATGAATAATCTGCTGCAGTGTAGAACTTGTACAATCATGTTTGGAAATGTTCGGTTTGATCTGTGCAGTGGATTCACAAAGAACTGTTGCAAAGTTACTTAGACCGGCCCAGACAGTATTTAATCCTGTGTATAAGATTCTATTTCATTTGGACTTAATGTAAAGACACTGATAGAACTATAATGGGGGATTAAAGGTAATTGCCAACATTTGAATATATTCAATGCATGTTTTGTGTCACAGTTTCAGAGGTGTGTCATTTCCCTCTATCTTTGCCTGGGCTCCTTTAATTTGTGGAACATCTTTGGAACGTCTTTGGAAATAAACCAGAGCCGACATATTGACATGGTTTGCATGTTCGCAGAGGGATAAAAGTGAATATGTTTGTAGAATAGGCTTTCAGCTGATTATACAGAGGATAAACTCTTAATATTCCAACACAGCACAAAACAAAAAGCAAAAATAATACAATAAAAGATTAAAAACTATGAACTGGTTGTGAAGCAGGCCGCAACCAAATAATCCAGAGTGTACGGTAGACAGACAGGGCTACTTGAAAGGCTTTATCGAGGGAAATGTTAGGGCAAAAATGATTGTTTCTCAGTCTCAAGTATTGAAATAGTAGACATATACCTTGTCAGTAAAGCCCCTTTCACAGTGGCTGCCGTATTTGCGATGCGTTGACGACCGCAATATCGCAAACACCTTGTCAAGACATCGCTAGTGTTCCTCTTTGGCAATATATTTATGATCTGTTGACGATACTTTGCGACACTCTGCGATGTGTTAATGATGTCTTGACGAGGTGACTGCGATGCAAAGACGTTGTTACGACGTCTTGATTAATATTAACGAATATTGGCGACTGTTGGCGAACTGCTGGAAACTGTAGACGAACTATCGGTGAGGACTTGCAATGTGAATGTGATTCAATAACGACCTCTTGGCAACTCGGCGACTGCTTCACGAAATACTGGCGACATGTAGTCACATGACCTTTGGGCATATATAAAGAAAATAGGATGATCTCTGGACCAGTCGCAGAGTTCCACTTCTTCGTCAGTCAAACCCTCGGACGGTTCCTTCTCGACTGACATGTCTGGATTAAGATCATCTGCCGTGATCTGTGTGTGTCTTCTGCAGCTTGTCTGTGATGTAGCCCAGAAACCCATATATTCATTAATATGTCAGTTTAATTTCAGATGTGAATTGAACGTGTTTGCAGGGTTCGTCAATCTTCGTTACTGAATCGCTACTAAATCAATCAATCAGTCAATAGCAATTCAATAGCGAAAGCTGGAGAATGTTAACGATGCCTTGGCGAACCTTTACCGAGTGTATTTTTCTGGGCGACCACTGATGAATATTTTGGACATTTCAAAAAAATCGTTAGAGGATGGCAAACTTGACGAGGTTGTGGTGAACGTTTGCATTCACATAGCGATACCTTGTGAACCATGGCGATTTCCCCCATAAAAACAGTTTGCAAATACATCGGTTTTGCAGAGCCTTCCAGTGTGAAAGGGGCTTGATTGTAAATAGAATTCAATTTACTAGAGTTTTGGTCCATGTTTACGTCCATGTCTATGATTCAAGTGCAGGTTGGGTTTGTATCGATATTTTACAGCTGATGTTATCAACGTTCCATGGGGGTGCGACACTAACAGTAGGCACTACTGTGTCTGAAGCTCTATTGCTGAAGTTTGACTTTAATCTGAGATTTGTTTTCACACAATCTGACCAGAAAGAGCTGATTTAACTGGAAATACAAAAGGTGAAATGATGTGTGCTGTTAAACAAGTCGCTCTCAAATAAAATTACAAGCTACAGGGTTTTTTATTCTGCACTCTTCTCTCTCATTTAATCGTTCTCTCTCTTTTAATTCTACAATGATTATTTATGTTTTGATTTGTTCGTATTGTGATTTTAATGAATGTATGTTATTCTCTAAAGCACTTTGAATTACTTTGTGGACAAATGTGATATACTAGGGTGACCAGACGTCCCTATTTACCCGGGACAGTCCCAGTTTTGAGCCCTGTGTCCCCTGTCCCAGCAGATTTATCCAAAACCACTGATTTATCCCAGTTTTCTACAAGAAATATCCAAGGTGTCCCTATTTTTGACCAATTTCATCCCCACCAACAGTAAAGAGAGGCGTACATTGTCATTTGTTTGGATAAAATACAGAAAAGCTGCTTAAAAATGACCAAAACACAAAGAAAATGTGACTTTACTGACTCATAAGTGCTGAGTGCAGAACAGTTTTCTTTAATTGACAATTTTATTATTACCAACCAACCCAGGATGTCCCAGTTTTTTTTTTTTTTTTTTTGAAAATCTGGTCACCCTATGCTATACAAATAAACTTGCCTTGCCCTAGTCGCACTCACCTTTTTATTTAAAATCAAACACCTAAACAGAGCCGCGAACGCTCCTATTGATCACAGGCTCCTGAAAATGTGCAGTTTAAATCCATTTAGTGGTTTTCTTGAGTTTTCAGACTATACTAAAGCTTTTGGCAGTGTTTGCTAATGTGTGCATTGCGTCACCATGGTAACTCCTGAACATTCTGCCAGATACATACATATAAAACCCCCCAGCGCAATATCACTGCAAAGTATACATTTTAAAACCTAATTAGATTAGATATTCGACGACAAGGACTCACATTAACATTTTATTACAGTAACATTGCACCACATCAGCATAATGTTATAAAATAAAGTCTAGTTTTGTCCTCCAAATGGGTCCGTGTACCATTTGTTCTTTTGAATATCAATTAAGAACAAAAAACAATAAAATGAAAAAAACGTTTATTTCATTATATTCACTCATTATATTTTGTACTGTCAAACAAAAAACAGATTTCGACCTCTTAATTTCAAGTTTATTACAAATGACACCAATCAATAAACAGTCTTGGCGTCTATTTCAATTTTGATGCTTTATTCTCTCTGGTTTATTTATCCCGGAAGTTCTGCTGCTTAGTGCACCACGTGTCAATTCTGTGTCAACCATGGATCTATAATAACAAGAGCTCCGCCAGCGGGGCAAAATACGCCCGTACTACACCTAGGTGAGACGGTTGTCGAGTTAGAGCGCGGACAAGAAATTGTCCACAGACAGACGGACAGACAGACGGACGGATAATCAATAGGGAAATCTGGCTCTTGCAGTAGGAGTATGAGTATGACATCATCACATTCTAGAATCGGAATTCCACCAATCAGATTGCAGCAACAGAACTTAAAGACACTACAAAGCTTTGAAGTGTCCACAGACGGATGGACAGACGGACGGACGGACGGACGGACTGCGCCATACCATAATACGTCAGGTTTTATCACGGGCGTATAAAAACTATGTTTATTAAAGATCTATGGAGTCATGTCGTGGACCAAACAGAAAGGCAAAGACAAGGTACATAAGTTTAAATATTGTAAAATAAAAAAGTTGTTTAACAGAGGCTCAAATTATGTAAATCTGGGGTAACGTAAATCAAACTGAACAGAATAAAATCTAACCCACTCAAACAGAACAGGTGTGACGGCCAACGAAACTGAACACAAGAGGGGGAATTACATTAAATGATTAACTAAAACTACTAAGCTGATTAAAGTAAGAAGATGAGAAATAATTATAACACAGAAAATAATAATAGTGATAACAAAGTCACCTTAAACAAACTAATGAAATACTGCTCCCTTCCTTTGCTTGGTGTGATCTCTACCAAGGGGCCTCCGTCTTAGCCAGGCTGGCGCCCCCTAGTGTCTCCGCTCAATTTCATTTCTCTCCAGCGACTAGTCGGAGATCGGAATACATTCGGCGGTTTCCAAGGACCCCAGGAGTTGTAGTCGGCGCACCGGCCAATCAGTGAAGTGGTGTGTTGGCCAGAACCAACCCGAGTTGCGACAGCAGACTGCAGACGCTTTCCTCCTTTGGACTTCCTTTGTCAAATAATAACTTCACATTTTTTATCATACCATTAATTCGCAAGTTCGCCTTGCAGAAACAACAGTGCTCGCTGACAGGTGTGTTCACTCTCTGCTTTGTTTGCTGTTGTTGCCACTGAGTAGTCCAGTGCATTACAGACATCACCACCAAACAGCAGCAATTGGTTAAATTAAAAAAAAAAGTACCCACCTGCCGTCGAGCGAACAAATCCTAATGCTGCGAAGTCAGACTACCTCAGGCTATCTCCATCTGGCCACTCAAACAAAAAAAAGAACAAGTGGAAGCAATAATTCAGACTAAAATGTGTGCACCCAAAATTAGAAAATATGTCTAAATAAAGTAATTAAATTAAACTATGTGCTCTAATTAACTAATGCAAATGTAAATAAAATAACATGAAATACTATGAAGTGGTGGCAGAGGGATCCACCGCAAGTCGACTGAACAAAGGAGAGTTTATTGCCGCTTCTTGTTTCTCCTCGTGGAGTTGTGATAGAAATTTATATTGTGGAAATACGTGTAAATGAATGTGATTTCCACCTGAGACCAGAGCATCATTAACGTGTAAAAGCTCAGCAGACACAAATGTCCCCACAGGCAGGAAGTCCTGTATTGTCTTAGCTGTCCTCAAATGTAAGTGAAGTTGATTGATTAGGTTAGCACTGATCTGTGAACAAAAGTCTGCTTTGATAAATATATAAATACTCCGAGCTCAGAGGCTCTGGGGGAGATCCTCTGGGCTGGTGTTGGAGGGCATTGGAGGTTGGTGCTGCTGGAGGAGGGGCTGTTGGTCTGTGGCCAGGGCAGGTCGAGGCTCTGTCCATATCTGCTGTAACAATAAACCTTTGTCTGTATTCCAAAAACTCATCGGGCTTTGCAAATGGATTCATTACTTTTTCTTCAAGATCTAAATAATTTCAACAATGACTTTCTAAGACATGAAAGTAAACGTGTCGCTAGAAAAGAAGACGACATGTTTGTCCACAAAATTGCAGCGATTTTTCAGGTAAATCCTTCTGCAGCAGAACTTCTGAGGCAAATAAACCAGAGAGAATAAAATATCAAAATTAAAATAGGCACTGAGATTTGTTTTATTGATTGGTGTTATTTGAAATCAACTTGAATTTAAATATTGGAAATAGAGGTCGAAACCAGTTTTTTTTTTTTACACTAAAATGGAATAATGAAATGATAATAAATAACTGTTTTCCCCTTTTATTGTTTTTCATTTTTAATTGAAATTCAAAAGAACAAATGGTACACTGAGCCAAATGGTCCTTTTTATGTGTACTTTCTCTCTTTAGCTTTAGCTTTGCCTTTAGCTTTGCAGGTGCTACATTTTATCTCCAGCCGTCTCCATAAAGCAGGTCTGAAGGGGTTAACCGGCCCCCACATTCCTGCTGTTCGGGCTTCCTTTGAGCTGACATCGCGCCGCACTTAACCTCCTCCCGCTCACCGCCTCGTGCACGCTCGCCGGCTCGCGCTCAGCTTCGTCTTTGCACGCTCTGGCCCCGTGGGAGTCGTAGCTCAGCCTGTACGCCCCTCTAACCAGCAGCAGCAGCAGCGGCGCTCTCCGGGGAGAGGTTCACATTGACCTTGGCCCGGCTCTCCTCATAAATCCACCCCTGCCTCCTCCCGCCCGCATCCGTGTCCGGGGCTCACATCCTTTTGTTTCGCCGCGGCAGATTCGGGCTTTTAATGTCATCGAGCCGAAACAGGCCTTCAAGGAGTGTGCAGTCTTTGTAGCGGTTAGCACGGAGAGGCTTAATTATATTGCTTATTTAATTGGGGGAACTGGGTGGAGCCATTAGCGGAGTCCAGAAATAAAACGGACAGAGGCCTTTTATAGAATGCCGTTGCTATTTCAAGGACAAAGGAGCACTCAGACCAAAGATCGTTACTTGCTGGTTCAAGAAAAAACATTTTTTGACCATTTGCAATCACAATTTAAGCCTATTCATTGGAAAATACAAGAAATAACATCTGATTGTTAATTTTGCATACAACATTTTTATAGAAATTGGTGATTTAGTGTCATATCTTTGTAGAATTTCCAGTTGACGCGATTACGGTATTTTCTGATCTGTGCTATAATCATGTTTCTTCATCACAAACCGATATTTTGTTGTGTGACTAGATTTTCAAAAGTCTAAACTGGGACACACCCGGGTTGGGACATTTGGTATAAATAAAAGAGTGAAAAGAGAGTGTAACATTGTGGATTCTTGTGTCAGTCATAAATTAAGGGGCTTCTGAGGCTGCATTTTTAAAATTTTGATTTACGGTCATTTGCAAATTATTTTCTGCGGGCGGGAGCGCGACCGCACGATGCGGGAGCGGTACTGAAGAATGCAAGAGCGGGACTGAAAATTGTGTCCCACGCAGACCTCGACCGTGCTGCTGCACGTAAGCTTGGCGGTTTCAGCGAAGATGATTAAAGTGACTTGTGGTTTCACTGCACAGGAGACATGAAGGTCAGTTCCCAGTTCTTTTCTGTTTTTGACCTTGTTTTAATCAGCACGATTGCTGCCATGTTAAAAGACACTGTTCGGAAAGAATCTGTTCAGGTACATAAATGTACATTTACAGTACAAAATCATTCTGTATATGCAGTAAATATCTCATTTTTCAACATAGATATCAGCAGCTTATAGCCCGGTTGCGGCTTGTATTAACTTTTTTTTTTTTAATTTAAAAATAGAGTGGATGCAGCTTATATCCCGGTGTGCTCTATAGTCCGGAAAATACGGTACTCTGAAAAATGCCAGACAAAGCAATCTACATGGAAAGTTACACAACACTTTAACTTAAAGTTTCTATCGAGGATTTTCCAACAAAATAAAAATACAGCAACTGTTTGTCCTTTTTCCGCAGCTCCCTAAGTAGAAACGCCTCCTCCCTACTCTAGAAATCATAGTTGTTTACAGCCTCTGTGTGTTCAAAATCGCTGTTGAAGTTTCCTGCCAAGAAGTCGCTTATCGACCAACGTGTCCATCTTTAGACCCTTCGTCTGCTTCCATGCACATCATCACTGGAAGGAATCGCCAAGAATCACCTTAGTTTGTCTTCTCTCCTTTTCCCCTTCTCCTCTTCTTTCATCGACCTCAAAGATGGACTTTCTTTTGTGGCGAACTGGTCGTGGATTCTCGTCTGCCGTCGCAACAAAACTGTGCAAACTGAGGTAGTTCGGAAAAGCCGCTAAGAACCTCTGCGTTAATAATAATAATAAGAAGAAGAAGAAGAAGAAGAAGAAGAAGAAGAAGAAGAAGAAGAAGAATTCACTAACAAGAACCAGGCCAACAACACATGTGCGAAGAGAAAGAGTTTATTATACGGAGATGAGGTGAGTCGGCTGGGTTGAGACTCAGGGTGGGGGTTCAGTATCCATCGGGATCCCCCTTGTCGACGTCTTATGTCTGGAAGCAAACAGATCAGGGTTGGGAGGGTGGGGTCGAGTTATTTGGGACAAACTGGGTTTCCAGGATAGGCTCCTACAAATAGGCTTCTGGGAAATTGAGGTATGGTAGAAGTGAGCTGTGATTCGCTGGAGAAGAGGTGAGGATGGGTGAGACGTGGTTAGTTCATTAATCATATTAACAGCATTAATACATTTTATTTATTAGGCGCCTTTTTGGCACTCAAGGTCGCCTTACAACATCATAAACATAAATACAATAAAAACATACAGTTAAAAGCCTACAAAGCATGCGTTGGTCAAGTATGTGGAATGCATGAGAGGGGAGTCAGTTACACTAGAAATGTAGGGAGTTTGATTGACAACCTAATAGTCTATAGATAACGATGTTAGTGTGATTATCTATTGTCTAATGTTTTGCAGGCCCCACCACGTCCACAGTCGTTGGATTTTCGTTCTTTTTTTTGGTCATCATAATTACAAGGTTGCCGCACCTCTATAATGCTAGTTTCATTGACAATTTGAAACAAAAAAAAAAACCTCCATACAACCATTAATGTGCATTCAAAAGTATTCTGACACTACTGAGAAACTTGCACTTGACCACATTTCACCGGCAGGTTTTGGTCTTTTTCCTCTGTCGGCTCTTACATTGTTACGGCTGATGCATCTCTATAGAAATTTTGCACAGCTGAAACAAACATGGAGGATATTGCCAATAACATTTGCTCCCCCTGAGCGCTACAGTTTTATTGGGCTATAGCCACTTCAATTAAATTAATACAGCAGGAAGATGGCTCATGCTCGAAGCTTCTGAGACAGTGCAGAGACTTAAAAGTGCTGGATGACGCAAACTGGACTCAAGTGATCTTTAATCCATGTTGAAATGTCATTGCCTTTGTTTCATTCACATGTTTGGGTCATCTTTTATTATCCTTACATGTAACAATTTCAACTTTTTTAACTATTCAAAAGTAATGATATTTAGTTAAATTGTTAGTAACTATCCAAATCCAGAGATAAAACAAAAAGAATGCCAAAATTTGGTCATACCAGTCCAACAATAAAACCAATAAAATCAAATTAAAGCAACACCATAAAAATCACAAAGTAGCGCTGAAATATTTTATTTCATCAAGAGGGACAATGCACATTAATTAAACATTACAACAAATGTAAATATTTCCGAGTTAGTTAGTAATAGTCATAATAATACACAATAATAATACTAATACAGTGAGAAATTCATGAAAAACAGGACATTTTGTAGAAGCAGTAACATTTTAAATATATGATACACACAAAGAACAATAAAATACAATAAATGAAAATAAGATAAAATAAATAAGTAAAATCAAATAAATAAAAGACACAGAGGAGCACACAAACTCACGTGGTGTTAAAAGCCAGAGAGTAAAAGTGGGTTTTGAGGCGAGACTTAAAGCACTCCACTGTGGGGCTGTTCGGACATGGGGAGGTTTGAGCGTTCCACAGTTTAGGGCCGGCTACAGAGAAAGCCCGTTCCCCCTGGTTTAAAGTTTTGATTTTGGCACCACGAGCTGGAACTGGAGCCCTCGGACCTCAGAGAACGTGCGGGGGTGTAAATCTGGATGAAGTCCGAGATGTACTGTAGGGGCTGTCCATTCAAAGCTTTAAAAACAAACAATTAAATCTTAAAATCAACGGACTGGAAGCTAGTGCAATGGTGCTGAAATTGGGGTAATGTGCTCACGTGTTTTGGTTCCAGTTAAAAGTCGAGCAGCAGAATTTTGGACAAACTGTACGTGAGAAAGGGCATGAAGGCTGATGCTGGAAAAAAGTGCATTACAGTCGTCTAAACGAAAGGAAATGAAAGCGTGTCTGACCTGTTCAAATGATTAACAAGATAAAAAGGTTTAATTTTAGATAAAATGCTATGGCGATGGTCCTATTTAAAGGTCCTATATTATACAAAACTGATTCTTTAGGGCTTTAAGCCATTTTACATTGTAGTTACCTCCTCAAAAACATACCCAGAGTTGTGTTTTGTTTCATTCACACGTTTGCATAATCCTTTCTTATTACTCTGTACATCTCCAAAGCTCAAAATGTTATGTTCCACCTAGTGATGTCATGTAGTGTGTTACTTTTTACCTTTTGTTTAGCAGAGATTTGTAATTCTAGGGGTGAAATTATCCAAATTATCCTAGTGAAGATGGGGTGGCAGTAGCTCGGTTGGTTGAGCCTTTGCCCACTGATCCGAAGGTTGGCGGCACAGTGATTCCAGCTCCCACAGATGAATGCTTTTGTTGTGTCTTTGGGCAAGACGCTTACCCCACCTCGTCCCTAGTGTCTGCGTACACTGGTGTATGAATGGATGAGTGGTTCCTTGTTGTAAACCGCTTTGACTGTCTTGAAGATGGAAAAGCGCTGTATAAAAATGTGACCATTTACCAAGGTGTAGGGAGTTTAAAAACACAATGGAGCAGTTCCTGTATAGCCGCATGACGTCGCAAGGTGGATCAGTGTGTTTCCCATTTGAGAGAGAAGAACTGAGCGTAAATATGCAGGGTTTGTGTGCTAAAAACGTGCGTGAATGAAACAAAACACAACCCTTAGTATGATTTGTACGGAAGCTGGGGGGGCTCATAACAAATGCAAACGCCGCAACACAACAAAAAGCCACACCAAAAAAGGCCACAACGAAAGTGGCCACGGGACTCTGTTTTCCTACCCAGGATGACTCACAACAAATACAAATGCTACAACACAACAAAAAGCCACAACACACCAAAAAAAGCCACAACCGAACTGACCATGGGACTCTATTTTCCGACGGACCAAGCGAGGAGGATCAAGCAGGAAGTGAATGGGAAAAGTTGAAGAAGAATGTGAAAAGTAAAGGAACGGAGAAGTGAACAAAGTTGGAAGCGTAAGTAAAAGTAATTTATTATTTCTTTCTATGCAACTGTCTGACCGTTGTAAATAATTTCCCGCTTGATTCTCCTCACCTGGTCCGTGGGAAAAGTCCCGAGAGAAGTGACTTCAGAAAACAGAAGTCACTTCTGTTGTGGCTTTTTTTTTTGCCGTATTGTGGCTTTTTGTTGTGTTGTGGCATTTGCATTTGTGTTGTGGTGTTATTTGTCGTGAGCCCTCCTGGATCAGAAAATAGAGTCCCGCGGTCAGTTCCGTTGTGTTTTTTTGGTGTGTTGCGGCGTTACGTTTTTGTATGAGCCCTCATATGAGCTTGTAGACTTGTAACGAGGAAGGGATTTGTATTGCATTTTTTGTATGAAAAGCACTCTTTAAATAAAATTTTATTTATTGATTAAAACAACGTTATAACAGATCAGAAAATTGCGTAATACAGATTGTTTAAATGAAGATGTTTTTCAGTGTGAGAAGATGAAGAGAGGTAGATCGTAGATGTCCGAGAAGAAGAAAAAGAATCTCAATATTAGAACGCCAAATTAGCATCCCAATGATTCACAAATCCATATAATGATTTTTTTGACCATTCCACCTTGATTTTTTTGTCTCTACTTCCAGCTGTACATGTGTTTTTTACCGGACAGAGGTCTTCATCGACGTTTCTTCAGGTGGATTCTCATGTACAAGGTCAGACGCTGCCGCCGGACCAGACTCCCTTGGATCGATGTGCGTATGTGTGCCCCAGGCGGTGGCTTGGGCATGCTGAGAAACGCGGTCCTTTTGTATAGGCCCAACACAGCCCTCCTGCTCGGCACGCCTCATTGAACGCTGTCTGGATTTCCTACCGCGCTTAAACACATCATCATTATTCAGCGGCGATATAGGCCACATCCAGAGGGCTAAAGCTGTCCGTTATTTACTCGCCGCAGGGACGTGTTATGAGATCCGGAGCCGCTCATGACTGGACACTCATTAAATTTGACTCCCGGCTTTTGTTTTATTGCCCTTTTTAAAACAGGACTTGGGGCGAGGAGATGTCTGTCTGTAAGAAATGCACAGACGCGCGCAGCACAACCAAACTTAGAGGTCTTATATTGCACAAAAATGGTACTCTTGTGAGCTTTAAGCTATGTTAGAATGTTGTTACCTCATCAAAAACATAGCTGGAGTTGTGTTCTGTTTCATTCACATATGCTTTGAGTAACCCTTTATTATTATAGGGAAACCATGGGGATCACAACAAATATAAACGCCACAACACAACAAAAAAAGCCACAACACAACAAAAAAAGCCACAATGGAAGTGGTCATGGGACATCGGACCGAGCAAGGAGGATAAAGCAGGAAATTATTTAAGATGGTCAGTAGGAATGTAAAGGTACACAGAAATTACGGTTTGGTATGTACCTCGGTTTTGGGGTCACGCTTTGGTTCATTTTTGGTACAGTATGGGAACAAAATGCAAAAATGTCACATGTTTGAATGATAAACTGCAGCACTTCTTTTGCCCCAAAAGACCTTGTGTCTGCTACAACACTGCACAATACTGAATACTCAGGGAAATGGTAAACAAACCGTGAAAATCATTATTAATAAAAACGAATAATCATTACCAATAAAAACTAATAATAATAATTAGAAATATTACAATTATAATTGTTTAGATCTGGTTTGGACCTGGTTCAGTCCTGGTTTAGCTCTGGTTTAGTAGACAGTCGCTCCTGGGGCTGAGACAGCGCTGATCCCTGCAGGCAGCAGGGCGCTTTACAGCTCCTCTCGCCTGGATCTCGCTGTTTCCCAGGGCCATGGGATCAGCCGCCAGCGACACCTCGAGGAAATGCGCCCGCACCGAGCGGCCGTACTTTCGCCGCCGAGTTAGACAATATCGCTCTGATAAATTACGTGCAAACTAGCCCCACCATATGGTCTATGAGCCCCACTTGCACTAATTTATCACGCTTTAACTCTGCTATTTTATATAGAAACAAGACGAAATTCTGAGTCGGGGATGTAGTATTATATGTCTGCCCTGTAGAGCAGGGGGAGCTTGAATGAAATTTGACCCTATTGGACAAAATCCATCCGTTTTATTTAGAGTGGCATCTCGTTGCCACAAAGTCAACACAAATTGTGCGAACTCACTCATGCACCGAAAAGAGCGACCCGTACTGAAACGACCCCTAATGGTCAGACAGTGACATCGATCCTGGCCACAACACAATAAATTTCTTTTATTTACATTTCCAACTTCGCTCATTTCTCTGTTCCTTTACCTCTTCAACTTTTCCCATTCACTTCCCACTTGATCCACCTCGCTTGGTCTGTCTGAAAACAGAGTCATGCGGTCACTTTCGTTGCGGCTTTTATTGTTGTGTTGCGACGTTTCCATTTGTGTTGTGTCGACGTTTGCATTTGTATTTGTTGTGAATCCTCCTGGGTCAGAAAACAGAGTCCCGCGGTCACTTCCGTTGTGGCTTCTTTTGTTGTGTTGTGGATTTTTGTTGTGTTGTGGTGTTTGTATTTGTTGTGAGCCCGCCCGGCTTCCGTATTATTAGTCTGTCTACACGTCTACACTACAAGTGGTAGTTTTCAAATAAACAGCTATCCTTTACCTTTTATTTAGTACCACAGAGATGGGAAATTCCAGGACTGAAATTATCAAATGAATTACAGAATTATAACTGATTCTAATAAAAGATGCATGGCGTTTAAAAGCACTATGGAGCATTTCCTGTTTTATCGCATGACATGACAAGGTGGAAAGTCTGTGTTTTTTTGTTGGAGAGAAGAACTCAGTCTCAGCATAAATGTGCGAATGAAACAAAACGCAACTCCAGGAATGTTTGTGGTAAGGAAACAACATTATAGCATAGATCAGAATAGTGTAATATGGGCAATTTAAATGAGAATAAACCCACTGAGTGAAACCAAACTTAGTGATGATTAGAAAGTAGTTGGAATATATAATAACATTTGCAGTGTATTTATCCCTTAGCGTCTGGTCTCCTGAGGCTGGCAGGCTCTGGTTTCCTTCACCAAGCCGTTATGAAACCTTAGACAGTTATTTTATTAAAGAAAATATTGTAAAGCGCTTAACGGATGATACGCCGACATACAAACCCTCTAATACACTTAATGATTTATTTTGGCCACCGTTTCCAACATCCCAGATCCTAAATCACATAGCTGCTGGTTCATTACAATAGACTTGCAAACAATAAGATGGAAAAAGCAGTTTTGTATGACAATGAAAGAGGAGAAGACAAAACTGAGGAAGGACGTTACCATGGAAACGCACCATGTTTCTTTTGTAGTTTAAAATGCTCCTGGAGATATATAGAGCTCGGGATTGTGAGGTCACACCGTAGATAGTGAGCATGGGGGCGCTTCCGGCACCTTCTGACCCTCGCTTCTATTGACTTGACATTGGAATATTGTCGCCCTTTTCTCTGTAACTGCTGTGAGCCTCGTCATTTTGGTTTTAAAATGTTCCTGTTAACCCGCTCTACAGGATCCTGGTGTTTTTTTATTTTTTATTTTTTTATTCTGCTACTGTTAATAGATTCCCATTTATAATATGGAATCTGACTCCAAATTCACCCCTGTAAAAAGTGGCCTCTGTGAGCTTCATTTGACTGGAGCTATGGACGTCACACTCCCTTAGTCCACTTCTTTACACCGTCTATGAATCAGACAGAATTTTCAGTGAGCTTCATGTTAAAAGAATGGCGATTTTAAGATGATAGGTACTAGTCTTAAGGCTGAAGTATAGTCCTGCATCGACTCATCGCACACCGCTGTCATTGCCTTGTCGCCATCGTTTTTGATTTATGGATCTGCGCCGATGTCTATACGCCGAGGAGTAATTCACCGCCGCAACCCTAGGCATTTGTGAACAAAATAAAGTGGGAAAGCGTAGTACCGGAAATGCGAACACCGTGACACAAATGCAAACATAGTAACACAAATGCGAACGGCGTAACACAAATGCGAACGGCGTAACACAAATGCGAACGGCGTAACACAAATGAGTACGGCGTAACACAAATGAGTACGGCATAACAAAATGTGAACGTTGTAACACAAATGCTAACGTCGTAACACAAATGCGAACACGTAACACAAATGCAAACGTAGTAACACAAATGCAAACGGCGTAACACAAATGCGAACGCCATAACACAAATGCGAACGGCGTAACACAAATGCGAACACGTAACACAAATGCAAACGTAGTAACACAAATGCAAACATAGTAACACAAATGCGAATGCCGTAACACAAATGCGAACGCCGTAACATGAATGCGAACGGCGTAACACAAATGCGAACGCTGTAACACAAATGCGAACGCCGTAACACAAATGCGAACGTCGTAACACAAATGCGAACACGTAACACAAATGCAAACGTAGTAACACAAATGCAAACGTAGTAACACAAATGCAAACATAGTAACACAAATGCGAATGCCGTAACACAAATGCGAACGCCGTAACATGAATGCGAACGCCGTACCACGAATGCGAACGGCGTAACACAAATGCGAACGGCGTAACACAAATGCGAACGGTGTAACACAAATGCGAACGGCGTAACACAAATGCGAACGCTGTAACACAAATGCGAATGCCGTAACACAAATGCGAACGCCGTAACATGAATGCGAACGCCGTAACATGAATGCGAACACCATAACACAAATGCGAATGCCGTAACACAAATGCGAACGCCGTAACATGAATGCGAACGCCGTAACACAAATGCGAACGCCGTAACATGAATGCGAACGCCGTAACACGAATGCGAACACCATAACACAAATGCGAATGCCGTAACACAAATGCGAACGCCGTAACATGAATGCGAACGCCGTAACACAAATGCGAACGCCGTAACATGAATGCGAACGCCGTAACACGAATGCGAACGCCGTAACATGAATGCGAACGCCGTAACACGAATGCGAACGCCGTAACAGGAATGCGAACGCCGTAACACGAATGACCTGAGAGTACCCTTATTGTCTGCATCACTTTCCCTTGCTTTCTTCGTAGGTTCAATGCCAAGTTACACAATTTCAGAGGTGGATTTGACGCACAACCATAAATTGGGCTTTACCGTCCGTTCAAATGTTTTCTGACACATTAGCGACCCAGCAGTTCTTATTTAACTAATGTTGTGTTGCACTACTACTAATGAACGTGGACGATTTCAGCCAGTTTCTGATGTTCCAAATTTAGCATTTAACACGGAACACCCTTGTGGTTTGAAATTGTTGACACTTTGCGGTGTGTGATGCTAACTGTAAGCATTGCTCTGTCTGAAGCTGTTAACCAGAGCTTTAATTTAATGAAATCTACAACTGCTGACATGACTGACTAGAATTAGAAGTCTGTCCAACGTCAAATTACAGTCAGAAGCTAGCTAGCATTATCTAACAGTTTTTCAGTTAGTCATTTTCACCTTTTGGTTGAAAATTACATCCCTAAACTTTTTTTTTTTAATACTATGCGTGTCTTGTGTTACCATGGTAAATTTTGAACAATTCTGCCAATACACATACATGTAGAAGACCCCAGCGTGACGTCACTGCAGAGTATCAGTAGAACAGTGCTGTTGACTGACGGGCCTCTGATTTTATGGCTGACATTTTGAATCACAATAAAAACAGTAATGAGAAAGTGTTATTTCCAGAATGCATTTGGCAGTGAGCATAAACACATGGTGCAGTTTATCTACGAAAAACTCTGAGGCAAAAGCTTTACAAACGCTGTGGGAGCCAAATAAAGGAAAGATAAATGTGAGTCGGCCCATCTCTACTGATTTAATACATGCAACACTTGAAATGATTTTAATGCTATAATTTGGGAGCTTAACTAGAGATGCACTGATCCGGCGTTTTTAGTTCCAATATGGAATACTATAGTTATAGTATAGTTAGTTATAAGTATCTGCCGAAGCCCGATATCAACCAATCCCAGTGTTTAAACAAAAATAAAATAACACCACACGGATCCAAATGGGTTATGTAGCTGCGATTTATTTCTCAAGCAACTACAGAAAAATGTTGTAAATAAAAGTCATTTGACCGTGCCTTTTCCTTCAGTATCAGCGAGTGAAGACGCTGGACTTTTGCTCCGTATATGGACTTGGGATACCAAAACTGAGACCAAACCTACGCCCTTGACCAGGTCTAAACCAGGACTAGACCAGGATTAAACCAGGACTAAACCAGGTTTAATCCAGGATTAAATCAGGACTAAACCAGGACTGAACCAGAACTAAACCAGGACTGAACCATGACCATGAGGTTTAATCCAGAACTAATCTTGGACTTGAAAGCGAGTGATCTGGCGACGGCTGCACAGCCCCGTGGGGCTCTGCGCTGGTCCTTTCGCCCGCAGTCACCCGACGGTCTACATGGGTGCACCTCCGGGCCTGTACCGACACTTGGAACCATCACCAAGTCCGCCGCAGTCTGGAGGTAGATTGGCTCAGACTCCCCCCGCACGATAAATGAGCCACAACCCAATGATCGGGCACTGGAGTTACTTTTCAGAAAGCCACGTAAAATGAGGTGTTCTATAGGGTATATACACCAGATAGGCGAATGCTGTTTCATTATTTCATTTAGTTGCATTGTTGTACCTTTAGTAGTTTCTTACGTCTATACATACTTGTTACATTATACTATTTATTTTGTTTTACAAAAAAATAAAACTGTTCTGTATCTATCTATATCTATGTAGCGAATGAATCATGTTTGAAATCGTAAAGCAGCTCTTCTTGTCTGGAACCGTATGACAAAAGAAGTTTCATACAAAAACACAGCATACCTGCTTCGTTTTGGGAACTGGACATTTTTCAGTTTGTACATCGCACATTTTGCTCCCTCTTGTCACCTCTGTCTGAACGCAGGCTGCTGTGATGGTGCCGGCGTTTGGCTCCTCAGGTGACGCTTTTGGCACCTCACAAGAGCATGTGCAGCCAGGAGCTCGCGATAGTGCATAAATCTGAACCTGTAAACAGCGCATCTGCCCATCACACAATGCTTCAGCACATACATACAGGAAAACAGCTAGAGATACTTCCCCAAACCATTAGCCTGTGGATTTGTGGGTAAGAGTCTCCACAGTCACACAGATCCAACTGTTTATTATGGCAGTTTGTCTGAATACACCTGAATAAATGAATTAAACATTCAAAAGTACATTAGGTAACTTTTCTGCCGGAGTCACCTGCTTGTATCCATGGAGATGGTCCACAGTTAAACTCATCTATCTTGCATTTATTCAATTACAGGTCTTTTTGTTGCTGTAGCAATTAACAATTTAAAGTACCTGACAGTATTGTACATGGTGCAGTTTTTTCTGGTGGAGGGTCTGTCAAATGCTTTTCTCCATGGAGATGTTATTGCTTTATCTGAAATGTTTCACAGTATGACATTAAACCTTTCTATTTTCATGGACTAAGTAAAGTAAGTGTTTATTTTTATAGCGCTTTTCACTGACATGTCACAAAGATGCTTTACAGAGCATTATTGACAGAGCATTATTCATTCACTGGCAGCACAGTGGCTGAGTGACTAGCACTTATGTCTCACAGCAAGAAGCCTTTCTGTGTGGAGTTTGCATGTTTTCCCCGTGTCTGGATGGGTTTCCTCCGGGCACTCTGGTTTCCCCATCAACCCAAAACATGGTGGCATCCCTATGAACTGAATGACCATTACGTTGCCTCAGCCCGAAAGGACAACGTGGGTCCACCCTCCTGTGGGCTCACCACCCACAGAGGGTTTCATAGGGGTCGGGTGCACAGAGGACTGGGCGGTGAACTGCTGCCCCCGTGACCCAGCCGGATAAAGCAGAAGAAGATGGATGGATGTTCATTCACTCCATACGCGGTGGTGGTAAACAACTGTTGTAGCCACAGCTGCCCTGGGGCAGACTGACAGAAGTGAGGCTGCCAATCCAATCAGCGCCATCGGCCTCTCCGACCACCACCAACGCTCACACACACACCACTTTAATACTAGGCAATGTGGGTGAAGTGTCTTGCCTAAGGACACAACAACAGTTTTTGTGACTGGCGCCCCCCTGTGGCACCTGGAATTCCCAGTTTCCCCCCTATCCAAGTACTAACCAGGCCCTGCTTAGCTTCTGCGATCTGAAGAAATCAGGCTTTGACAAACCAGTATGGAGACCAAATCAAACCAGGTTACAGGTCAGATCTGTGGAGAGGCGACCCCACTCCAATTTTCTAGGTATTTTTGAGTTATAAAACCAACTGTAATAAACGTAAGGTAGTGCTGTTTAATGTCATACTGTGGAACATTCCAGATAGAGCAATGACATCGCCATAGAAACAAGCAGGTAATGGACCCCAACAAAAAACCTACACAGTGCACCTTTAAGATAAAAAAAAGCCAGTTTGGTAGGTTTTTTTAAAGTTTCAAATGTTACTTCATGGATGGAAATTATGACACCACGTTATTGAATTCCATAAGTGTTACCATATTGTACACTGTGCCAAACCTCCACAGAGATTATTGTTATTTGACAAATTCAATCACAAGAAAAACAAACAAATCTTTATTCTGTCCAAATCAAAGTATCAGAAAACCATGTCTCTTGTGTAACGTGTGCAGCTGCAGGCAGGAGGTAGCGATAACGCATAACTCTCCCCTATAAACAGCGCACCTGCCCATCACACAACGCTTTAACAAATAAATCCAGGAAAACACAGGTACTTCCCCAAACCGTTAGTCCGTGGATTTGTGGGTAAGAGTCACCACGGCGACACGTTTGGAAAGGCCCCCCGGGGGAAGGCATGACGGACCACCTCCTCTAAGCTTCATATAACAACAAAGTGTCCGTTTTATGGGCCTTTCCTGGCTGCTTTATTCGCCGCCGGGGGAAATAAACAGTGTCTGAGCTGGAGGTCGGGGGCCCGTTCTGACACCGCAGCCTTCAGTGTAACGGCTAAGGTTTCATTACATATTAGAACGGACGGATGAAGGGAATACGAGGTGAGGCGAGGGAGACAAAGACCACTGATTTTATCTTAGGCTAAACAAATACAATGTGCATGTGTCAAAAAAGTATTGATATTTTTTAGTGACATCGTGACCTCCGTGAAGTTGGCCCCATTAAACGCAAACCTACACAAAAACTATGTCAAGCGTTTGTGCTTCATTTGTGTTGTTTTGTGCTGCAAAAAGTTTTGTTTGTGCTTCTTTAGTTTTAGAGAAATTAACGATTCTTGTATAGGTCAAATTGGGGCCCCTGTATGTACCAGTGGACTGTATGGAACAGTCTTTAGTAATTTGCTTTTGATTCATATTTTATATAATAATACAGACTTTTCCACAGCCTCAGATCGTTTATCTTCACTATTTTTTCAGAGTTTGCCGCCATCAGATGAGTGGAAATGACGTCCTATAATTACCACAGAAATAATAATAATTCGCACAAATGAAAATTGTCACAGCACAAAACAGCACAAATGAAATAGAAATGTTTTCTATAATGTTCTGCCTGTTTTGAGCTCAATTTAACATTTTGAGGGGCTGGATGACGTCATCAGCCAAAAAATAAAACTGCAAATATCTTAAGAACCAGAACAAACAAACAAAACTTTTTGCAGCACAAAACAGCACAAATGAAGCACAAACGATTGACTCCATTTTGGACTGTTTTTCGAGCATTTTTAAGCTTCCTGTGAGGCTGGCTGACCCCTTTTTGGTCTATAAAAGAGTTTTTGTGTAGGTTTGCGTTTGATGGGGACACGGAGGTGACATCGTGCTGGGGATGTTCTGCATGCACGTGCACTGATGGAATGTTCGTAGTATTTAACACCAATGAGATGATTTGTGCGCTTTAACGAGTCTCTCACATGTAAAATTACACTCACGAGCAGATAGTCATCCTGTATTGCAGGGGTGTCAAACTCATTTTGGTCCGGGGGCCGTATGCAAACTACTTTGATCCCAAAAGGGCCGGATCAGAAAACTCAGTTCTCTCTTCAAGTTATTGTATTTTTCTCCGTGTCTCGTAGTGGTGTTTAAGATTATATTCCTCGAGCAACGCCACTTGTGCCAAACACACTGAGCACAGATTTCCCATTCACCTCTGTTAACAAATAAGAATTAGACTATTTTTCTTGGGAAATCCTGAACTCAGCATCTGCTTTTCTCCTTTTTTGACATTTTGCTGATGAGGGTCACGGTCGACAGTCAAAACGATCGTCCTTAAGAGCGTTTGGAAAGAGGAAAGTCTTCATTTGTGCTGCTCTGGTGGGAGTGGCAACGTACAGAAACGCCGGAGACGCTGCTATGCTAAACGGTGCAGAAAATTAACAGAAAAATCTGAAAATTTTAAGTATTTTAATAGAAAAATCAGCCGAGGGCCAGATTAAAGGTCTTGGAGGGCCGGATCTGGCCCCGGGCCGCATGTTTGACACATGTCCTGTATTGTAATTGTGAGGGACTCTGTAATCCTCAGTGATTTCTTTCTTTATTTTTGGGTCTACCATATCTGACCAATGTGGACGTTTACGTGATGTTCTTTTTAAAATTCCGAAATAATTGCTCTGAATTAAATAGTTCAGAATTAAAATATTCTCCTTCGAGTTGACATGGAAATAATAATTCTGAATTGAGTTTTACATGGAAAACAAGTTCAATCTGCTTTATTATTTTTATTCAGAATTAAAGCTCATAATAGCAATAGCTGGCCTTAGTTAAATCAGTGACCATTAACTTTTGATTAAAGGTCCGATATTACGCAAAACGGACTCGTGTGAGCTTTAAGTCAAGTCATGTCACCTCGTCAAAAACGGACCTGGAATTGTGTTTTGTTTCATTCACACACGTTTGAGTAACCGGGATCCGCCGCCTATTCCGACATCCCTTCATTACGACATGTTTATTTAGATATGCCGGTTTTTTAGTATCGATATTCCAACACGGAATTTTTTTTTACCTACAGCACAAAGGGCCCATGCAGCCTCCGTTTTAGATGAGATATTTTCCCGAAGGCCTATGCACTTTTTTAAATGCATGACTGTTTTCCATGGCGTTCAGTTAGGACATTTTCCCAGTGTCTGATCCTCCGTGACTGAAGTCTTCTCCGATCAAGGCCCAAGTATCTTATGATATATGGGAGTGCAAAGTATAATAGGCTGTAACATTAATATTAGTCATGTTGGAAAAGTGGAATAAAAAATGTAAAAGTGCAGCTACTCTGACAATTGGACATCAATGTCTGTCTATATAGCGGCATGTCAGAATGGCAGCATGGAACCAGACTAACCCTTTATTATTAATCTGTCTGTATCTCCACAAGCTCAAAATGCTCAGTTCCACTTGTATTTTTCATGTTAACAGCTCCTTTTGTCCAGTAGAGATTGGCGATTCCTGGGCTGAAATCATTCATGATTGTGGAGTTTGAAAACACAGTGGAGCACTTCCTATATTACCGTATGCCATCGCAATTTGAGAGAAGAATAAAGCCTAAATATGCAGTCATGTTTTGATGAGGAAACATGATAACATATTCAATTCAATTCAATTAATTTTTGTAGCGCCCAAAATCACAACAACAGTTGCCTCTAAGGGCGTTCCAAGATTTGGATGAGTAAAACATACACACAGACATATCAAAACAGGAATAAACAACATTCATGTAAAGCAGCCAATGAAACATCGTCCAGTCATCCCCTGTCCTTAGACCCTCTTTCTCAGCAAGGAAAAACTCCAAAAAACCCAGGGTCCTGGGAAAAAGAAGAAACCTCGGGGAGAACTACAGTGAAGGAGAGATCCACTCCCATGGACGGACAGGCTATAGATGTCCAGGCCCGTGGGCCAGTTCAGTATGACCACAGCTACCCAGGTGGAAAGGAGCCGGGGAGGAGCCAGGCGAGGAGGAGGAAGCCGGGCAAGGAGGAGGAGCCGGGCAAGGAGGAGGAGCCGGGCGAGGAAAATATTCAGAAAATATTGACCCTTTAATGCTGGGGTCATCAAACTTTTTTCACTAGGGGCCACATTATCACTCCTGACGGTGACTCTGTGGCCGTATAACAGAATTGTATGACCCACACCAAAATGACCAGCAGGACTCATTGTGTAGTAGAAATGAGCAGCCTGGCACAGCCATCCACCATGCTGTATCATCACAGAATTCCTGGCACATATTTGTTTATCGTTACTAGTGGTTTGCAAAAGTAGTAAGTCCTTCACACTTTGTTTTAATTTAAAATACCACAGATATTCCATCGATTTATTTTTCACTGTTACTGTCACTGTTTGATCTGTTTGTCATGTGACGAAAATTTGGCACAAATTCAGCAGCAAATATAAAGTCATATACCGAATTTTCTGGCCGCTACTTTTTACCCAGGCTTTGAACCATGCGGCTTTTACAAAGGTGCAGCTATTCTGTGGATTTTTCTTCCACCACTAGGGGCGCTCTAACCAGAATTTCAAAAACAAGATAGACAGAAAATTAATGCAAAGGAGAATATGCTACTTTTTATTTAGCACATATAACACGCACAACAAATTACAAACTGGTAACTATTTATAAATCCTCACCCCTTCATCATGAAAAGCACACGAAGGAGTTTGTATGATGCAAGTTTTAAGTTGAAGGCATCGATCTTGTTCCAGGAAGGAAACCGTGCTGTAGAGCCCTGCACCCGCGGGACCCGCGGGATCCAACACAAAACAGTGCGGCGCGGGACACATTCTGAAAGCTTATTGCAGGCAGGAGCGTGACCGCGACTGAAAATTCTGTTCCTCGCAGACCTCTACCGTGCTGCTGCTTGGCGTCAATGGTTTCAGCGAAGATGATTAAAGTGACTTGTGGTTTCACTGCACAGGAGAAATGAAGGTCAATTACCGGTTCTTTTCTGTTTTTGACCTGTTTTAATCAGCACAGTTGCTGCCGTGTTAAATGGCACTGTTTGGAAAGAATCTGTTCAGGTACATAAATGTACATTTACAGTACAAAATCGTTCTGTATATGCAGTAAATATCTCATTTTTCAACATAGATATCAGCGGCTTATAGCCTGGTTGCGGCTTGTATATCTTTTAAAAAAAAATAAAATAAAAATAAAGTGGATGCGGCTTATATGCAGGTGCGCTCTATAGTCTGGAAAATATGGTAATTATTTTAATATAATGCTAAATACTAAATATAAATATATTTTTTATTGAAAAAATCAACAACATATAAGATGCAGTCATGTTATTATTTGCCAAAAAGTAATTTTAAAAAATAGGCCATGATGACAACTTTTGAGGACTGCCTCATAGGGCCAGTTCAAGTGGTGGAGCCAGAGGGGTTGGGGGGCTGGTCAAAGGGGTTGTGGTGGGCCGGAGTCGGCCTGCGGTCTTTAGTTTGATGCTCTAAAGTGAGAAGTAAAGTGGTAAATTCAAGTGGATTAAATTATTTAAACTAGTAACATAGTACAATAGTGCCTTTGCAAAATAGTGTAGTATTTATAATGTCGATGTCATGTCTCCACTAGGCCTATTTAAGCTTAATATGGGGAGTTTTCAGATTCTAAAATGTGATGATGTCATACAACATGCACTGTAGGTAAGTAGTGTGTGCGGGAATAATGTGGTGGTCGGAGGGGCTGATGGTGCAGATTGGATTGGCAGCCACACTTCCGTCAGTGTGACTCAGGGCAGCTGTGGCTACAATAGTAGCTTATGTTAGCAGGCTCCTCAACACAGCATTTAATGTGATCATTCAAACACAGTGCACACGTATATACTTTTTGTTGCTCACCACATTCCCCGCGGGCACACATTCATTTTTTTATTCACACAGGTGGAGGCCATTCATAATTTTCTTCACTTCACGTGACTATAGTGCGCACACTCTATTGGATAGAAATCACTTGGTGCTATACAATAAGCAAATAATAAAATGAGAGCACATTCCAACAGCTTACCACCACCGGGTCTGAGTGAATGAAGAATGCTCTGTTAATAACGCTCTGAAAAATGTCTTTGGGGACGTGTGTCTGTGAAAAGCGCTATAGAAATAAACACCCTTACCTTACTCCCACATGGGGGGCAAGAGCCAGCTTTTCCTATTGATTGTAGTTTGGGCTGGAATATCCAAATGGCAAATTGACAAAAGCTGAACCTGGTATTTCCTATTATTGTCCAAACCCAAGAACTTACTGTATTACAACATATTTGGCATTTCTGTATTCATTAATATTGGCCTATAGAATGCTGTGATGTCAACTGAAACCCAGCGATATGTATATAAAAGCTTAATATACATATATAAAAGCTTAATATATGGATATAAAAGCTTAATATAGTCCTACAGCAGCCTGTAATGATCACATGACGACATGACGTAGATCAGACAGTTCTTCAAATGAAAGGCTCTTCAAACCTCATCACGGGGTCCCTATACACCGGAGTCTACCCCCAGCTGTCTCTCAAAGCACTCTCCATATTGTGAAATGATCCCGGGGGCAGTCACAACGCTGCTTTATGGGAATACTTTAGCCGTGGCCCCGGTGGCGAGGGCCGCTTTCTCCGCCTTTAATTGCCGAGTTATTAAAATGTAGCGCGCGATGTAGCTGGAGGTGCTAATTACCGTGCTGTGCTGTGGGTCGTCGCGTGCTAATGCTAATGCTAATGCCGTGGCAGAATCCTGATCACCGCCACAGCTGCCGGGCCTTTCCTTCAGAGACACGGGAATTACACGGAACGCCATCTTCACGGTTGGTTAACGCCAATGTCAAAACTACTGCGGCTGGTTTTACACAGTTATGGTTTTACATGGGGATCCAAGTGTTTAATTACGGACATTTGTCTGAATACACTGGAAAAAATTCATTAAACATTTAAAAGGTCCATTATGTAAGTTTGCAGCTGGAATCACATGCTTGTATCCATGGAGATGTCATTGCTTGTTTCGAATGTTCCACAGTTAAACTTATCCATCTTGCATATATTCAATTACAGGCCTTTCTGTTGTGAATAAATACCTTGATTCTTACTGTGAGCGAGTTTTGCCCCAGAACTGAACTATCCATGGGTTTCAGATGAGAGAAAAGGAGGCCTAGACTGCAAAAAGCTTCAAAATGTAAGATATAAACACTTAAATCTATCAGAAAATGACTTAAAAGCAGTGAAATGATCTGTTCATGCAGCAAGATCATTTTACTGGACAAGTTCTCTTCAAATAAATGACCTCTAGACTAGAATGAAGCTGTCTCAGAACTAGTAAGTCAGTAATCATGGCAATACACAAGGGAATTCCATAACTGTTACCTAGCAACCGTGTACACAGATTATTATTTAACCAATTTAATCACAAGAAAATACCTTTACTTTGCTGAAATCATGTTTAAAGTATCAGAAAAATGTGTTTCTTGTGTAAATCAATGTGTAAGTTAAACTTTTAGACTTTTTAGACTTTTTTAAAATTTTCCCAGTGTGATTTCATTAGTAGAATAGAGCGTTCCTTTTCCTGTAATTTCCAACATATTTTAAAACTTTTCTTCACAAATTGCTTCTTTATTGGTGTTAAAAAAACATTCATATTTCAAACAGTTATTATCCCACCAAATTATCAGAATCTGTTTTATGCACTTTAAGACAAAATATATTTTATAATTTGGAATAGTGAATCCTCCAAATGTCCAACAGAAAGTCAAACACATGAATAACTTAAATAATAATAATAATGCATCAGTTTTTATATAGCGCTTTTCTGGACCCTCAAAGATGCTTTACAGAGCATTATTCATTCACTCCAGACCCGGTGGTGGTAAACTACTATTGTAGCCACAGCTGCCCTGGGGCAGACTGACGGAAGCGAGGCTCCAATCTGCACCATCGGCCCCTCCGACCACCACCAACACTCACGCACACACCACTTTCATACTAGGCAATGTGGGTGATGTGCCTTGCCTAAGGACACAACACCAGTTTTTTGCCACTGGCGCCCCACTGTGGCACCTGGAATTCCCAGTGGTCTCCCATCCAAGTACTAACCAGGCCCTGCCCTGCTTAGCTTCTGAGATCTGACGGGATCAGGCTTTGACGAGCCGGTATGGCCATGATGATGCAAATGATGGTATCATTTGCATGTCCCCGTGATAGATCCTTCAATGCCATCCTGTGGAATATTCTAGAAATCAAAACAACACATCTATATAACATCTATATGGAGACAAGCACACTAAGAAATGTTACTTAGAGCACCTTTAACATTAACAATGGTATGGGTATGATCAGGTTTTTAGAGTATCCCAGTTTCATCACGGTGCATGTATACGCAGTATCCCGGTTTCAGTATTCCGAATAAGCCAGTATCCCGGAGAAACCAGGATATTGTAGCAGGTATATTCGAAAGAAACCAGGATACTGTAGCAGGCATATTCTGATAGGAATACTGTGGCATGTACACACAGTATCTCGGTTACTGCAACATAAGGTTGAGTGTGTATGGGTCCAAAAGGCACACCCTTTTCAGTCACACCGGAAGCCAAAATAAATGAAGTGACCAACCTAAATACAGTAACCATACATGAGTGAAATAAAGAGCTGCACTAAACCTGCACATGTACAATCTGCACTTGTACGACCTGCACAGGTATGAGCTCTGAAAAAGGAAAGAGTATTATCAGTCGAGGAGAGAGGGGGAGTATTTAAACTGAGATGTAGGCAGTATGCTAATTATAATAGTACACACTGCTGATTATAATTGTAGAGCAAATTGAATAAAGTTAAATCCCGTCAGCACGCACATGTTTTACACCGCCTGAGGAAATGGAGCAAAGATCACACTGTGTTTCAAAAACAATGTATTTAAGAGAAGAAGAATAAATGTATTATGATCATTACTTCACAGAAGGTTTAGAGGAAGATCATTTATGTCTACGGAAATGAAATAAAATCAGTTCAATGCAGCTTTTTAAACATTTTTTATAAGACATTAAATATGCACGATGTAACTTTTCTAGTGGACAGTTTTCCACCTGCTCGTCTCCATGGTAATGTAACTGCATTGACTCGAATGTTCCACAGCCATTATGGCCATTTAAGCCGTTTTAATATTTAAATGCTAAGCTGGATATGTACTGCAGATATCTCTAACTCGGTTTTGCCTAGTCAGAAAGAACATTTTGGATTTCCACGACATTCTTCCTGTCTGTAATTGTCCTTTTACATGCCCACAACCACATTTTTCTCAGGGCAAACGACATCATCTTTGGCATTAATTTCTATGAGTTTTATAATTATTCATATCCACAATTCAGTTTGAGATTCTTTTAGATATCTTATATTAAGTTTTGACTAGGCCAAATGACGTTGTAGATATGGCTAACTGGAGTTATAGCTTGTCAAAATGACATTGTAGATATCTCAAACTGGAGTTTGGGATAGTCATAATATAGTTGTAGAGTTCTCTTATAATGCTGCAGATGTCGTGCAATGAATTTTAATTAGAGATATCTGAAACTGGAGATATCCGTAAATTTCATTGTGCCTAGTCAAAATATAATCACAGATATCTGGAACTGGAGTTTTTACGGGGCAAAATGACATTGTAGATGTCTGTATGAAATAATCCCACTTCAGGAGTGGAGTATTTCCACATGGCACCTGCAGGCTGTTAAAGGAAAGTTAATTTACCAGTAAGATGTCGGAGCAGTGGAACAAAGATGGGGTTTTTATCCACCTGTTTAACACAGCAGCAGAGCAAGAGAGAAGCTGGCAAGATATGACAACCTTACATTACCTGCATTAACCAGACGCCTGTTTCATAGAGTGCAGTTTGTTTTTTATCATTGGCACTCCGAAGGTGCTAGTTTGGGTTATTTAATATCACCATAACTCAAAGCAAAACTGCTGTTTGGGTCTTTTTGTTAATGCCCTCTAGTGAAACGTTCACTGAAAATTATATTAACGACAAAAACAAATTGATGGGTGTTTAGCTTTAGGATCAAATGGCTTTTTGGACAGATTGGTGGACCTCTATGTGGTGCTTTCCTCCCCTCTGCTGTATGTTAGTCGATGCCCGATTAAACAATAGCAGTGTTTTCTGTACAGTGTACGGTGTTTCGACCATAGACTGTATAAAAGAACTCAAACATTAGCATTGTTTGTGATCATTTACTGGTTATGCTGGTGATGCATGCAGGCGATTTGAGCCAAACAAAATCCATTGTTCCATTCATTCCTACGGGAGGTGAGTGATGGTGGCAAAGCGGAAAGGAAACAGTTAAGAGAAGTTCATTCTTGAGCAAATAAGGAGGAGTGAATCAAATCAGTGAGAGTTTAATTCAGTTTGCCAACATCCTTATCAAAGTCAAATGCTGTAAATCTCTCGTAAATCTTGCATGAATTTGCATGATCATAAACATATAAATGACACACCCACGGTCGTGATGTAAACACAGAATCATTTTAGCCAAGAATGACAGGAATGTATTTGTGTTCATATGAGGATCTGGTGGGCAGAAGGAAAGCCTTATTTGGGCAAACAAACTGTTCCTTCCTGCAGGGCCAAGTAATGATGTTCTGCTGCCAACAAAAGACCTCAAAGACTTGAAGAAACTTGGCTTAGGTAAATGTGAGTTTAAATGACATAAGAATTGGTGTTATTTACTTTCACATCATTTTCTCTACGATGCAAAGAAAATTACACAATGAGGTTTTCTGAATTTTCTGTTGCCTTGAGCCTGTCTTGTCACATTTGCGATGCTATATATATATATGCTATCTCTGTATAGGGAAACATTTGACCGTTTAGATACATCTAACATTTCTTGTAAGGATATTGTAGAGCAGTTTACTCTGATGCTTTTTCAGTGTCCATCAAGTCTTAAAATGTTACACTTGTGCAACACTTTCATGCCAAGGCATCAGTTTGAAAGTGAACTGATTATACAGACTGTACTTTGTTCTTTATATTATTTATATAATAATAATTATATATATTTTAGGAAAACCTGTGCATGAGTCAACGAAAGCTAGATGTATAAACTCTAAGATTGTCCGAAACTGGAGTTTATCTGAATTGAACAACTTTATTGGTCAAAGCTCCCCTTACATCATTAAATTTAATTAGCTTTGAATTGGCAAGGACAGGCAAAAGACGCAAGATCCAGAAGTTATAAGTTATTTCTGTAAATGAGCTAAAAGCAGTTGTTGGCAAAAATAGACTGTACATCATGCCAAGAGCCACGGTCCTGCAGGTATGGAATTAGATAAAAGTGTCCATGTCCATGTCTATACCTTTTGTTCTCTGCAATGTGGTCTGTACCATCAGGTAACATCACCACCCTCTGCCATGTCCCAGAATTCATTCCCAGCACTCTCAGCTCCTCCCGTAGATGAGGCCTCACAAGTGGTTTCAGATCAGGTTCATATTACAATGATTGCACATCTAATGATTGTTATGTTCACTGTGCCCTTTGTAGTGGAAAATACAAATATAAGCAGTGTTTTATTGTTTTGTGCATGTGTGTTCTCTTGTGTGTGTAACTACAGGTGGCATCCACATCTTCTACATCCATGAGCACATTCCCACCACTCTCTTCTGCTCCAGGACAAGACGTGACTGTGGCTGAGAACACAAGCACACAGTGTGGCTGCAAATCAGGTAGCCATTGTTGAGACTGTATAGAATCGATTTTGTGTACTATTTGGTGTTGATTTGTGAGAGATGCTATTTTCTATGTTCTACCTAAGGCTCTTCATGAATGGCGAGTAATACATGTTCACGAATATCATACAAGTTTGTCATCGGATCAGGAGAAGGTAATGCTCCCAAGTTCTATTTATAAATGATTTGCATTCTCAACAATGTGTGCATAGATTCTTATTATTTTGAATGGTCTTCTTTTGTTAGGAGTTGAAGAAACAAGCACATCAGCCCTGTGAGGAAAGACGTCAAAAGGTTTGTGTTTGTGATATATTGGTTTGATAAACCAATGATGAAGTTGATAAAAAGAAAAATAATGAGAGAAATCATATTTCAGGCTTTCGTGGAAAGGCATCAGCAAATGTCTGCATGTGAGGAATCCTGAGGTGAGGTGCTGGTCCAATTTAAATATCCAAATGGACACACTAAAAGGAGGAAATTCATCTTGTCAGATCCAATCCAGGTGATGTGTTCAGCTTGAGGAAATGTCAAGTGTCTTCTGGTGTAACTCTGTTTCACATCTTTTTAAATATTGCTTGATTTTGTGGGACAAGAGGATATAGCCAGTGAAATCCTTGTGGTGCACAAAGCAACATAATCAAGATTAACTGAGAGCATTATCACTGGGTCAATAATGGATCATGGCAGAAAAGCATCCTCAACTCTAAATGTGCTCTGGCTTTCAAATCAGGATGTACAGGTACGTGTCATTTCCTGTCTCAACTGAATCATGTGGAATGAGCTTTAGTCTGTGGAAGTTCATTTCCTATGCCTGTCTTCAGGAAATTCTCTCACATCAACAACACGGCGGTGATTGTGCCCTACCCCATACATCTCATGGTCAGTCACTGGGTGAGACCTCCACCCAGCCACAGAGACTGAGACCTCCACCCAGCCACAGGAGACTGAGACCTCCACCCAGCCACAGGAGACTGAGACCTCCACCCAGCCACAGGAGACTGAGACCTCCACCCAGCCACAGGAGACTGAGACCTCCACCCAGCCACAGGAGACTGAGACCTCCACCCAGCGAGAGCAGACTGAGACCTCCACCGACTCAGTGCTATCTGAATCTCACTACTGGCCACCACTTGCATTGTTCTCACTACCAGAAGAGATCCAGGAACCAATCATTACTCTTGATGAACCGGATGAAACTGATTTTTCTGTATCAACAAGTGACCTTGGACCTGTGGATGAATATGTTTTTCACATCATCTTGACTATGTTTGGTTTATTTAGAGTTTTGATTTTTTTTTTTATTTTAAACATTTTTAAAATATCCTATTATGTTCAATTAAGCAGTTAAAACTTGATATATTTGGCCTATTAATCGTATACAGGAACTGGTTGCAAGATTGATCTGCAGACCATTTTGAAACAAATGTTCAGCCAAATTGAAACAAGCTTCTGTCCAACAAGCAACCAAATCAACGTGTGTAGGAGGAATGTTTTCCAGTGTAGTCTGCAGGCATTTAAACGGAGGTTCTTCTACCCTGAAGCAAAGTTTGATATCGTAGTTCTTGATTAGATTCATTTCTTTGTCTTAATATACTGAAACACATTTTCAGATGTTTTGAAAGGTGCAGTAAAATGTTATTCATCGTAGCATTAATATCAATCAAAGCATTTTAAGGTATTACATTTGTAAAATGTACAAGAAGTTTACAAGAAGGGCCAGAGCCGCCTCTATTTCCTGAGGAGGCTGAGGTCCTTTGACATCTGCAGGACGATGCTCAGGATGTTCTACGAGTCTATGGAGGCCAGTGCCATCATGTACGCTGTAGTCTGCTGGGGCAGCAGTCTGCGCGTGAGGGACACTAATAGACTCGAGAAGATCATTAGGAAGGCTGGACATGTTGTGGGGGAGGAGCTGGACTCTCTGGCGGTGGTGTTGGACAGGAGAATGCTGGACAAAATCTGGACTATCCTGGACTCTCCCTCCCACCCCCTCCACAAGGTGCTGGCCAATCAGAGGAGCTCTTTCAGCCATAGACTGCGGC
Organism: Odontamblyopus rebecca; assembly: GCA_030686955.1. Classification (NCBI taxonomy): domain Eukaryota; kingdom Metazoa; phylum Chordata; class Actinopteri; order Gobiiformes; family Gobiidae; genus Odontamblyopus; species Odontamblyopus rebecca. The sequence goes on from CM060668.1 coordinate 33,683,672, forward strand.
TGCCGCTGCTCCACTGAGAGACACAGGAAATCTTTCCTGCCTGTCGCCATCAAACTGTTGAACGCTGCACTTTAACTCACAAACTACTCAATCCTTTTCATCCTATTCCCTGCTCACACATGTATATAGTCATAAATATGTCACTGATGTAAATAATTTCCCAGAGAGAGCTATTTTATCTTTTATCTTATTGTATTTAGCTTATTTTTGTAACTTGTTCGATGTACATGCTCTTGGTCGGTTGCATCTGTAACAAAGAAAATTTCCCCTCGGGGATGAATAAAAGTAATTCTGATTCTGATTCTGATTCTGAAAAAGCATTGCAGCAGAGCAATATTTTACTTTTATGCCTTATAATTTGAACTTTGCAGACTAAACTTTATACACGGATGAGCAAATTGATTGGTGTGTGTGTCGTCCATGGAGGAGTCTTTCTTTACTGAAAGGCTTTTCAATCAAATCTGAGAGATACAAACACCCCCGGCCATGGTGGATGAAGTTGGTGACCACACTTTCAGAAAGCAGTTGGATTAAACAGGAGAAAGGTGATTGACGTTTGCGCCCATTAAAGTTTTCAGTTCGGCGAGACTCCTTTTGAGTTCGTAGTTTGTGTCAGGTGACAGAAAATGTTCTATTCTTTGCATATTTCTTTCGCAGTTTTCAATTGAACGACATTCTCACTCTCAACTAATCTCTTATATCAGGGCTTGTTCTATTCCATGCCATTTTCTAGTGGCTTTTTTGATTACAGCCAGTGCCACTGCTGCTTCTAACAAGAAAGGAGAGCGATTGTGGCGGGCAGGGAAAGTGACACAATTAAGGATATCTAAGCTAGAGCTACTTCATGCACAATAATGTGTACTTGCCATAATGGCGTTTGAGATATCTTTAACTTTCAATCTGCCCAGTCAAAAGTGAATAACAGATATTTGCAGTTGTAATTTATGATGTGTGACGAGTTGAATGTTGTTTTTAATTTTGTAATTGCAGCTGTCTGTAATTCTGTTTTACCTAGTCAAACCTGAATTGCAAATATCTCTCGTTCACTTGTATCATTGTTGTTTTGTTTAGTAAACGTATGTTACAGATATCTCAAATGACAATTCCACCCATCCAAAAAGAAATTATGCCGAGCTGGAAAGACGTTGGTGATATCTACAATGGTAATTCCTGATAATCAACCTTAGTCTTTAAGTGTTTCCCCTCTCTCTGTAACTGCTGCTGTGAGCCTCGTTTTAGTTTTAAAAGGTCTGTATTAAGTCTACATGATCCAGGTGTTTTTGTTCACTATTTTCTCTGTCCAAAAAATTCTATTCACACCTTAGGCATTGCATGCTATGGGTGACGTCCATAGAACTATAATAAAATCTGGTAGATTAATCCAAGATGGCGCTGTATTGTTTTCAGTGGTCTGTGCTCATTAGAGGTAAGATCGGGCCTAAAAAATCCAGCCCGACCCAACCCGACCCGCGGGTATTAAAGCCCGACCCGACCCGAGCCCGACCAATTAACTTGATTTGCAGGCCCGAGCCCGAAGCAAACCCGAAATTTCATATTTTATCTGAGGACTCGGGAGGAGGAAGGGTGATTTATGATAACAAATTAGGTTCACGTGCGCAGCCGCAGAGCATGCTCTGGCTCTGCGGCTCCTGTTGGCATGCTCTGCTCTGGCTCATGCTCTGCACACGAATTTAACTGCTAAACAGGAGTCTTGTTTAACATATATTTATTTTAAAAAAGTCAGCGAGAGAGAAGCCCGACTTAAGATCTTACCTCTAGTGCTCATTGGCGCTTGATCGCAAGAATACTTCCGCAGCCCAACATGTGGCATCAGAAATGCAGTTCTGACCAATCAGAGCGTGAGCGGCGAGAGCAGCACCAGGTGCTTTGACGATTTAAATGTTTTTTGAAGTTTATATTGTAAAAATACAGAAGAATCCCTACAAAATCCAGCCTTTATGAAAGCTGTGGATGCCCTGTCAGCCGTAGCCAGCTCTTATTATACATCCATGGTGGCGTCACAGTCGCTTAGTCCACTTCTTTATATTTTTCTTTATATTTTTGGTGCCATACAGTGAGTTCTTGTGTCTGGATACTAATAGAAATGTCCAGGTTCAACATTTGTCCATTTACCTTCTGGATATTTCATGGTAAAGTACAATGTAATCAGTAGTTGGGAGTGCAACATCATCAATCTGAAAATACCAATTATGCATGGAAACAAGCAGGGGGGTCAGATCTGTGGAGAGGTGAGCCTGTTCAAGGTAAGAATGCATGTGTAATTAAACAAATGCAATAGTTTAATGCCAGTGACTGGAACATGTTGATAAAGCAATAATATCACCATGGAAACAAGCAGGTGGTGGACTTTTACATAAAATTACACAAGCTCATTTGCATTACCCAACAGCTCTCACAGCCTCCTGATCACAGCCTCCTGAAAAGGTGTTTAAATCCATTTTCTATGTTTTCTTGAGTCAGATCATCTTAAAACTTTTTTGAAAATGCTTGCTAATGTGTGCATTGTGTCTCTATGGTAACTGCTTAACATTCCACTATAGAGATACATGTAGAACAACCCCATCCTGATGTCTCTGTAACATATGAACACTGTGACATCAGACATTGCAGTCATACACTAGTATTTACCCCAGTGCTTCCTGACAGGCTGTTGAATCATCCTCTGCTTTAACTTTTCCTGTATAGCGCTCCAACTTTAGATACAAATATGTCCTGGGGGTTAGATTTTTATGACCAAATGCGGCGCTAGGATCAGCTCCGGGTGGGGTTACCTTTCTATTCATTCTCCCTGTGACTTCATCCTGTAAGAATTGCTGTCCACATCTGCAGTAGTCGTTAAAGCTCAAGTCTTATTAATACCACTGTCTCACTGCTCAAACACTGAGCTACTAGTAAATATCATGTGCACTACATCATTGAAACGTATCCTGGCCAAACACAACAGAGACGGCCCATAAGAGCAAGAAGCAAGTGCTTTAGAACAGACTGGAGACTTGTGAAACTTAATATTTCTATTGCCCCAATTTACACCAAAGCAGTAAGAGTGTGTGAGCACAGCATACACGCTGGATACGGGCAGATAATGCTCTTTATTTGAACTGGTCAGACAATCTACACCAGCAGGGTCATAGTGTGTGTCGAGCAGCCGTCATTACGCTATGCGCCATTTTGTTGGTGTTTTAGTTTAGTTTAGTTTATTTATATAAAGGACAGTGTGCAGTAACATTAAAAAGATGGCTGCACCAGATTTAGCACAATGCTACTTTCCATCTGCAGTCCTTCACAGACCAACATTTAACATACATAATAAAAAGGAACATTTAAAAAGGCAATTAACCTCACAATACAATAAAATACCATAAAAATACAATCAAATACCATAAAAAATACCAACACAGCAGCATTTTCTTTAGTGCAATTATTAAATAAAGTGCATCAGTTTTGATTTTAATGCATGACACATAGTACCCTAGCTAGAGCAATAGCTATCGGGTGTACCCACGAGGATAGCACCCGATAGCTATATACCTGAGTGGTATGTAAAGTGCTTATATAATAAAATTATTGCATGATCTAGTAATCTGGTAGCCATCAGATGGTACCCACGAGGGTATCATCTGATGGCAATATACCCGTATGGTATTTTAATGTGCGCATGACTGGTGCTCCAAGAGCCAGTCTTTGTTCTGTTCTGTTTGAGAGAAGAACTCATGCAGGGTTTGTGTACTGAACGTGTGAATGAAACAAAACACAACTCAGGTGTGTTTGTGATGAGGAAACATTATGGCATAGATCAGAAAATAGGTTAATATGGGTTAAAAGTATTCATCCATTTTCTTCCACTTCTCTGGGGGCGGGTCGCGGGGGCAGCAGTCTCAGCAGGGACTCCCAGACTTCCTTTACACTTCCTCCAGCTCCTCCGGGGGGATCCCGAGGTGTTCCGAGGCCAGCCCAGAGACATAGTCCCTCCAGCGTGTCCTGGGTCTTCCCTGGGGCCTCCTTCAAAGGTGAACTGTGTAACTTGTCTATGTTGTTGCAGATGAAATACCAAGAAAAACAAGAATCCTTACATCACACTGAGGCGCCTCTCCATAGATCTGACCTGTAACTTGGCCTAGTTTAGTTTTTGCTTATCTTCATGGAGATAGATGAGTTTAATGCTTCACTCTGGAACATTCTAGGCAAAACAGTAACAGCTCCATGGGAACAAGCAGTTGCCAGACCTCCCCAAAAAAAAAGTTACACAGCACACTTTTAATCAGGACAGTCCCAGTATATTAATTATGTGATCACACAGTCGTGGGACCCCGTGCTTCCAAATAGAGATCTCGTGTCACAAAATCTCACCAGACAAATTTGCCACAAAATCGTGCACACAAGAGAAAAATTATTCCATGAGATTTTTTTCCAAGTGCGGATTGGACAAAAAAGTTACATGTTGGCAGGCCCGTCGACAGAAATTTCAGGGCCCGGGGCAAGAAGCGTCACATGAGCCCCCTCTAATATTAATTATTAGGCAGAGGTTCCAATTCTGGCCCCCAGTCTCCTGCCCTGTGTGTTGGTGAGTTCCATCCCTTTCAGTTCCAAAAAGCAGTGCTGGAATAGAAACAAAAACATGAACTCCAAAATTGTGAAGCCAAAATTTGAAACTGAACCTCATGAAATGTACAAATAAGGAATTATGCTCTGCTCATCTAACATCGTAGAACGTTTCAGGTCTAAACCAAGACTATATCAGATCTGTTTCAGATCTAAACCAGGTCTAAACCAAGACTATATAAGGTCTGTTTCAGGCCTAAACCAGGACTACATCAGGTCTGTTTCAGGTCTAAACCAGGACTATATCAGGTCTGTTTCAGGCCTAAACCAGGACTATATCAGGTCTGTTTCAGGTCAAACCAGGACTATATCAGTTCTGTTTCAGGTCTAAACCAGGACTATATCTGGTCTGTTTCAGGTCTAAACCAGGACTATTTCAGTTCTGTTTCAGGTCTAAACCAGGACTATTTCAGGTCTGTTTCAGGTCTAAACCAGGACTATATCAGGTCTGTTTCAGGTCTAAACCCGGACTATATCAGGTCTGTTTCAGGTCTAAACCAGGACTATATCAGGTCTGTTTCAGGTCTCTTTCAGGTCTAAACCAGGACTATATCAGGTCTGTTTCAGGTCTAAACCCGGACTATATCAGGTCTGTTTCAGGTCTAAACCAGGACTATATCAGGTCTGTTTCAGGTCTCTTTCAGGTCTAAACCAGGACTATTTCAGGTCTGTTTCAGGTCTAAACCAGGACTATATCAGGTCTGTTTCAGGTCTAAACCAGGACTATATCAGGTCAGTTTCAGGTCTAAACCAGGACTACATCAGGTCTGTTTCAGGTCAAACCAGGACTATATCAGGTCTGTTTCAGGCCTAAACCCGGACTATATCAGGTCTGTTTCAGGTCTAAACCAGGACTACATCAGGTCTGTTTCAGGTCTAAACCAGGACTACATCAGGTCTGTTTCAGGTCTAAACCAGGACTATATCAGGTCTGTTTCAGGCCTAAACCAGGACTATATCAGGTCTGTTTCAGGTCTAAACCCGGACTATATCAGGTCTGTTTCAGGTCTAAACCAGGACTATATCAGGTCTGTTTCAGGTCTCTTTCAGGTCTAAACCAGGACTATTTCAGGTCTGTTTCAGGTCTAAACCAGGACTATATCAGGTCTGTTTCAGGTCTAAACCAGGACTATATCAGGTCTGTTTCAGGTCTAAACCAGGACTATATCAGGTCTGTTTCAGGTCTAAACCAGGACTATATCAGGTCTGTTTCAGGTCTAAACCAGGACTATTTCAGTTCTGTTTCAGGTCTAAACCAGGACTATTTCAGGTCTGTTTCAGGTCTAAACCAGGACTATATCAGGTCTGTTTCAGGTCTAAACCAGGACTATATCAGGTCAGTTTCAGGTCTAAACCAGGACTACATCAGGTCTGTTTCAGGTCAAACCAGGACTATATCAGGTCTGTTTCAGGCCTAAACCAGGTCTAAACCAGGACTATATCAGGTCTGTTTCAGGTCTAAACGAGGACTATATCAGGTCTGTTTCAGGTCTAAACCAGGACTATATCAGGTCTGTTTCAGGTGTAAACCAGGACTATATCAGGTCTGTTTCAGGTCTAAACCAGGTCTAAACCCAGACTATATCAAGTCTGTTTTAGGCTTCAACCAGGACTATATCAGTTCTGTTTCAGTTATAAACCAGGACTATACCAGGTCTGTTTCAGGTCTGTTTCGGGTCTAAACCAGGACTATATAAGGTCTGTTTCAGGTCTAAACCAGGACTATAGCAGAGGTTCCAATTCTGGCCCCCAGTCTCCTGCCCTGTGTGTTGGTGAGTTCCATCCCTTTCAGTTCCAAAAAGCAGTGCTGGAATAGAAACAAAAACATGAACTCCAAAATTGTGAAGCCCAAATTTGAAAATGAACCTCATGAAATGTACATATTACGAATTGTGCTCTAACATCGTCCCCTCCGTCCTCTTGTCCCTTCCTGATATGATAAATCCTCTCTTTGCTCGTCCTCTTGACCCCCTTAGACCTCTGACACATATTTCCACTCTCAAGGTCAATTCTCATTTATTTAAAGCGCAGAGGGGCTCATATTTTACCTCAGTAGAAGAGACTATTATTATCCGCTCCATCCAAGTGTGAACCGGTCTAGAAATGAAATATACTGTAGGAGCTGATAAACTAATATATAATGTATCGCAAAAACTGATAAAAAATGAATTAAAGGGCCCAGTTTTTACCTATTTTCTGATCTGTGGTATAATGTTGTGATAGTAATACTTAATTTCCTTAGTTAAGTAAAAGTATCACATGCAAAAAAGTAAAAAAAAACAGTAAAAAGTAGTATAGTAACTGTTTAAAAATTACTGAAATCTTAAAAAGTAAAAGTATTTTGAGCAGATTTTGACACTGAATAAAGAGAAACGGAATTGAATCGATCATTTTAGTTTAGCAGGTCTTATTTGGATATATTTGCTCCAATTATGAACATACTAAAAAATAAACCTCTCAGCCTTTCCAGCAGGGCTCACACTATAATAAAAAAACGGCTAAAAAATCTGGTTCAAAAATGTAGTAGAGTAGAAAGAACAGATACGGTACCTGCTCTCAAATTTAGTGAAATAAAAGCAAAAAGTATCCACTGTAAAATCTACTTAAATAAAGTACAGATACCTACAATGTGTCCTTAAGAAGACCAATGGTATACGATACCGAGGAATATGTTTTCTATAACCACGCAGAACTTTCTAACCATAAAAGACAGAAACTTAGTCTTTTTCCCCTCTGAAAGTGCAGACATAGAGGTTTCCGTACATTTCTGGGGCTTTATCCCACGTCACACTCACGCTGTGTGATGAACTGCGCAGAACGAGTGTCCAATAAGAACTTTATTCTCTGCCAAACTCATGCGCTCCGTCCATTTTGATCGACCCAAACTTTGCCAAAGAGTGAAGTGAGTCAAGATGGTCGACTCCACTGACTGTGTGTGTTTATAACAATTGAAAAAGACGCTCTAGGTGCAGTTATTTCTCAAATAAATGGCAAATTATGCATCTTGGACTGCGAAATTGCACATCCCTTGATATTTTTATTTGAAAGGTTCATTTCAGTCAAAATGTACAAATCCAAATGTAATAATGCAGAAGTGCTGTGGCTCTGGCCCTGGAGCTGTTTCCATGACTGTACCAGAAAAGTAATGGGGGCGATTGCACTTTTTTTTGTTTTTAGGGCAATAAGGAGATTTTTAATCTACTTACAGACTTGATATTTTGCATTTGTGTAGCTAAGGCCCTAAATTAAGCATTTTCTATGTCCAAAAAGTTGTTCATACATGTTTCCTGTGTGTTTTGTATAAAAGAATGTGAATTTTATTTTCAGTATTTTTTCTCAACTCTATTTCTGGTCCTGTAGCTTTTATTACAGCCACATGACATAACTACAGCAGCAGATTGTGAAATAACAGGCTGTACTGAACAAAAGGATGTAGAACACTTCATTATAGGGTAAAAGGGGCAGTTTTAAAAGGAAAATTAAGAAAAAAAATCCAGGCGAGGAGAAATGTACTAAAATTGCCCTGAGGTCTTACAGTACTTTAGCACTTTTACTTCGTTACCTTCCACCACAGATCACAAACATACCTGAAGTTGAGGTTTTTTTCGTACACAAATCCTGCATACTTAGGCTGAGTTCTTCTCTCAAACAGAAAACACTGAATACAGATACACGCAGAACACCCCCAGCACGATGTGATTGCAAAGTATCAATAGAAATGATTTGGTGTCAAGATCAGCACTAAATATCACTAAAGCAAGTTACTAGTTTGAGAATGACATGAATTATTGTGACGCCAGATGACTCAATTCAAACAGAATCTGCGTCTGAACTCTTTGGCTGGACTCTTTGTGAAACTGAGGCTTCGGACGTTTGGCCTCTGCTGTCTCCAACTGTCTCTCATTTTAAGTGGGAACAAGTTCGACACAAAGGAAAGTCAGATTTCAAATTCCGCCTACATACAAGCCCTATAAAGGCAAAAGGCAGTAACAGTGTGGTCAAAAATGAGTAAATGTCATTTTGGGGGGGGGGGGGGGGGCATTTTAGACCACCTGTTTCATGTGAATAAATATCGTGAATTATATTGAGTTCAAAATTGACCTTTCACCCTTATTTGGCAGTTCCTGTGCTCTGCCTTTGTATCGTGGGAGAAAAATATTGAGTCCTGCAAAGGCAAAAGGCAGTAACTGACGCTGTTACTTATTTTTGGGACCTGTTTAGGGTGACCAGACATCCCTATTTCCCTGGGTCAGTCCCGTTTTGGAGCCCTATGTCTCCTGTCCCAGCAGATTTATCCAAAACCAATGATTTGTCCCAGTTTTATACAAGAAATGTCCCTGAGGTCCTTATTTTGGAACAATTTGATCTAAACCAGGACTATATCAGGTCTGTTTCAGGTCTAAACCAGGCCTTAACCAGGACTATATCAGGTCTAAACCAGGACTATAACAGGTCTGTTTCAGGTCTAAACCAGGCCTTAACCAGGACTATATCAGGTCTAAACCAGGACTATAACAGGTCTGTTTCAGGTCTAAACCAGGACTATATCAGGTCTGTTTCAGGTCTAAACCAGGACTATACCAGGTCTAAACCAGGACTATATCAGGTCTAAACCAGGACTATAACAGGTCTGTTTCAGGTCTAAACCAGGTCTTAACCAGGACTATATCAGGTCTAAACCAGGACTATATCAGGTCTGTTTCAGGTCTAAACCAGGTCTTAACCAGGACTATATCAGTTCTAAACCAGGACTATATCAGGTCTAAACCAGGACTATATCAGGTCTGTTTCAGGTCTAAACCAGGACTATACCAGGTCTAAACCAGGACTATATCATATCTGTTTCAGGTCTAAACCAGGACTATATCAGATCTAAACCAGGACTATATCAGGTCTGTTTCAGGTCTAAACCAGGACTATACCAGGTCTAAACCAGGACTATATCATATCTGTTTCAGGTCTAAACCAGGACTATATCAGGTCTGTTTCAGGTCTAAACCAGGACTATAGCAGGTCTAAACCAGGACTATATCAGGTCTGTTTCAGGTCTAAACCAGGACTATATCAGGTCTGTTTCAGGTCTAAACCAGGACTATATCAGGTCTAAACCAGGACTATATCATATCTGTTTCAGGTCTAAACCAGGACTATATCAGGTCTGTTTCAGGTATAAACCAGGACTATATCAGGTCTGTTTCAGGTCTAAACCAGGACTATATCAGGTCTAAACCAGGACTATATCATATGTTTCAGGTATAAACCAGCTCTTAACCAGGACTATATCATGTCTGTTTCAGGTCTAAACCAGGACTATATCAGGTCTGTGTCAGGTCTAAATCAGGTCTAAACCACAGGAGCATAAATTACATTTGTTCAGCCAAAATCCAGAAGAAGTGCTTCTGTATTTTGTCTCAGATTATAGACTGACCCACACGAGTCGAGAACGGACAGTGCCACACGCTTTTCCACATTTGTCTTTATACCTTCCGTCCCCGTTTTGTGTCCCAGCTTTTCATTTTGAAATCTGGTCACCCTGCACATGATACAAAGGCAGAGTACAGGAACTGCACTGGCGAGTTAAGGTCTTTTGCATTTATAGGGCAGAATAGTCTCTGGGAATGGTCTGAGAGATGGTAAATTGAGCATTTGTTGGGCTTTGACAATTCCTGTCAAAGCTGAAGCAGAACTCACTAAACATGAGATTTAGAGACTTGTAATGAGGCAAAAAAGTCCAGGCAGAATCCATATAAAATTTTTGGGTTACAGTCTTTTATTGCAGGGGTTACATTCTAAAAATAACCCGACATATGGTGAAATCAGTGAAGTCGTCAGCTTTATTTTTATTTTTTAATTCTTATATATGTTTTAAGACTGTAAAAACCCTTCACCAAACACTACACTTTTCTCAGACAGGCTCCACGATCTAAACTGAGAATCGGGGGCACTGTCGTTTTCCACTGAAGGCCTTGTGGTGGGAGTCGTTTGCTTCGTTTTCTGTTGTGGTCTATTTAAGCTAAAGAATGTATTTTATGGGTTGAGAGAACTGTTCACTCACAACTACTAAAGCATTTCTGTATTCCTGCTCACAGAGATGGTGAAATCTACTGTTCCTAGGGCATCTCTCTAAGGCAGGACATTCTGCTCTGTCTTTATCCAGTATTGTTAAAACAGCAGGCGGTCGCTTTGTTCATTCTTATCGTTTAGAATAGTAGGATCCCTGGGGGCTCTGATCGATGCCCAGCCAAACCAGACAAGTAATCTCTGTTTGGAGGTTGTTTAGATATACTGTAGTATGTTTTACCTCATTTTGATTTTATGACGTTTGTCGACTGTATAAGCAGCCAGTTTTTGTTATGCCATTCAGATTTGGAAGAGACGGACCTCGCGTGAGGCACAGAAGGTTTCGTTTTCGTTTTCTCTATAATTGTGGGATTGTTGTGGGATTGTTTTAATAAATCCAGACTCTTTGATTTAAGACAACTTTTCTACAGTTTTTATTCTTCTCACAACAGGCCTTGGTGCAGGTGTCTTTATCCGAGTGAAGAACATAGTTATGGGGAGTTGTTGGCACTGTTTTTTCTTCTGGGTGAGAAGATTGTGTCACCTTTGATTAAGCAGAACAGCCAATCAATTCAATTCAATTCAATTTATTTTTGTAGCGCCCAAAATCGCAACAACAATCAGGGCGTAGAACACAATGCACGTTCATACCCTGTTAAAAAAAGCATCCAAAATTGCACAAAAAACCCCCGCAAAACAGTGCGGCTGCGAAAGGTGAACTGCGTTATAGTGAGGGATGACTGTATTTTTAACTTTCGCATTTGGGTTTATTTGGCTGAAAATAAGGCCATGTACACACGTAGCCGGGTATTTTTAAAACCGAACATTTCCCCCCCTCCGTTTATAAAAACTGTTTTATCCACACACCTCGTCTTCGAAAAAAATACCTTCCACACATAACCGAACATCTGCGTTTTCAACCACATTCATACACATTCCAAACCTGTAGATGGCGTTATTTCCATTGAGCCCTCACTTCGCCGTCACTTCCGCCTAAACTTAAACAACAGAAAACATGGCGCCGAGCTCCTCTGTCTGGACAGACTCAGAGTCAGAATTGCTCCTAAGCAATTCTGCTCTCAACACACACACAGCTCTCAAGAAACGACTCCGATCCATAGTCTGCTCTGGCTTTGGCTTTGGCTTTGGCTTTGGCTTTGGCTTTGGCTTTTGCAGTCGCCTAAACAAATGTCGCACGTTTGACGTCAGGGCAGATTCATATTTTTTGGCGCAGACAGTGACGTTTTAAAACGCAAAACCCCAGTTATCTCTGTCCACACAAACAGGCATAAACGGAGTTCTCAAAAATCTTCACTTTGGCCGGAGTTTTCCCTGAATACTCGTTTTTGATGCGTGTTCGTGTGGATGACAGGTCAAAACGCAGCAAAACATCTTCGGTTTATCAGATACCCGGATACGTGTGGACAAGGCCTAAGTGGGTTACAGATTTCAGTGAATCTTTTATCTGTCCATGGAGACTGAGGGTTTCCTTTTAGCAGAAGCTGGACAAACAGAAATGAATTAATCAAAAGTACAAAGGCCTCATTCAGCCCTCAGGTTAAAAGTTCCTCACCTGAGTTGTCTTATTTTATTTTTACTGTTACTTCAATGTTATGACCTTTTGTCTAGTCCATTTTTCACGTTTTCTTACTTCCCTCCTAGACTTTTCCTAACTCAGTCCAGCTGTATCACCACTTCTCAACCTTCACCGCTCCCAGAATGCCCTCACCTTCAGCCGTCTTCATAAATACATAACAGAACTCATAAATAGAGGAAACACTGCCAGCTCCAATCTGCATCCAGCCCAAAAGTCCTTGTATTGTACGCTCCACACATCCGTACTGACTATATGAATCCATACAGTCAATCCCTGAGGCCACAACACATCTTTACTGGGCGGATTTACGCGCTTTTCTGCCACGCTGCTTTTGTCTGATGTCCCTCACCGTACAGACTTGTCAATTCCCTTCACACCAGTCATCTGAGCTGGAGTCAGTGAAGTGACGCAAATGTCGGCTGGGTGGAATATAAATAACTGCGTCGACTGGGGCGCTGGGAGTTCAGCGACAGCAAGGGCAACGAAAAATCTGTGAGATATGCGATTCTGACAGGCAAAGATGTGGATTCGGGGGCTTATATTTACGGATGTAATAAGAACTGAAATATCGTCAGAAGTCTCATCATAATATCGTGGACCGTCACAATATATCGAATTGCAAGTCTTTGATTAAATGAATAGTTATGATGCAGCAATAGAGGGGGAACTACATAGACCATGATCCTTTGCGGACGTAACAAATTAGAAGCGCTTTGAAATCTGAATTCTTTGGATTATGACAAAAGAAAAGGACTGTCGAGGCATTTAAAAAGGGATCGCAATAAACATTTCATGACAATATCGTACTGATGAGTCTAGATTTGGATATTGTTACATCCATATTTATATTTAATGTTGTTCCAATGTGATTTTTTGTGGGCTTTCCGATCTGATACTGATACTTGGTCTTAGTGCAGCGGTCCCCAACCTTTTGTGCGCCACGGGCAGACAATATTTTCACAGACTGGCCTTAAAGATGGTGGATAAATATGGCAAAATAAAATGAACTGTGTTTTTTTGTAAATATAATAATCAGGGTTCAGTGTCTTAAAAAAAAGTCTTAAAATCATTTGATTTATGAATTTGGAAATACCTTAAAAAGACTTGAAAAAGACTTGAATTTTTATATCTGGGTCATAAAATTTGTGCAGTATGTAACATCTCCATATCCCATTTCTCCTCAAATGTTTAATTTGTTGACCACTATTTGCTGGTTAAATAAAGAGCAGCGAGTCAAAATACGCCGAACATGTCACTGAAGCTCAGGGTTGACCCCTTATTCCAGGGGTGTCAAACTCATTTTGGTCCGGGGGCCGTATGCAGCCTACTTTGATCCCAAAAGGGCCGGATCAGAAAACTCAGTTCTCTCTTCAAGTTATTGTATTTTTCTCCGTGTCTCGTAGTGGTGTTTAAGATTATATTCCTCGAGCAACGCCACTTGTTCCAAACACACTGAGCACAGATTTCCCATTCACCTCTGTCAACAAATAAGAATTAGACTATTTTTCTTGGGAAATCCTGAACTCAGCATCTGCTTTTCTCATTTTTTGACATTTTGCTGATGAGGGTCACGGTCGACAGTCAAAACGATCGTCCTTTAAGAGCGTTTGGAAAGAGGAAAGTCTTCATTTGTGCTGCTCTGGTGGGAGTCGCAACGTACAGAAACGCCGGAGACGCTGCTATGCTAAACGGTGCAGAAAATTAACAGAAAAATCTGAAAATTTTAAGTATTTTAATAGAAAAATCAGCCGAGGGCCAGATTAAAGGTCTTGGAGGGCCGGATCTGGCCCCCGGGCCGCATGTTTGACACATGTGCCTTATTCCGACAGACCCCTACACCGACACACCGTCATTCCGACAATCCTCCATTCCGACACTTTTTGATGCCGCCATTCCAACACCTTTTCCCACACCTGTCCCGAAAAAGGCCACAGCCGCAGCTTAATAATTACATGTCGGAATGGCGGAATGTTGAAAAAAAAAGCTAAAGTGCCGCCATAAAAAAAAAAAGGCGGAGTGCAGGGACGTTTGATAAAAAATGGAAATGCGTGTGTCGGAATGGCAGCTGTGATCCTGAACATCGAGAACTACAGAACCACAAGCAACAAGCTGAGCAGAAACGCGTAAAATCGAAGACAAGAACACACAGTTTTACTAACGCCGTTACGTTTCGTTTCATGCTATTGTTATCGGGAAGTCTCTCTACTCTCTGCATTCCTTTGTTTGAGAAATAAATGAACTGAAATTCAAGAATTGTGTTTTACTTTGCCATAAATAGGTATTAAGTTTTTGTATAGTCTTAAAAAAGGTCTTAAAAATACTTGAATTTAACTTGAAGAAACCTGTGGGAACCCTGAGTAATAAACGTTTCCAAAGACGTCAGTTTTTTACTCATTTTGCAGCTTGTGGGTTTAATTTTAGCGTTAATATATCACCGGACATGTGTCAAGAGTGAATCCTAGATGGACAGAACGGGGAGAATCTGTCATTTTTAAAAATAAAACATTGTTCAAACTCGGATAATAAATAAAACGGAAAAACGTAAGGTTTGTGGAGGTCACGGTGCAAAGGACCCGAGGTTGAAATTACTCATCCCTTTAAACGCGGTATAAAAATAAAAACGACTTGACTTAAAGTTTCATTTTGAGAAAAACCTTAGAAATTAGAACAATCTGAGAAATAATGGAACAAATGGCTGTGGAAACATAGGGCTGACCCCCCAAACCCACGGACCACGGACCACCCCCGGCCGGAGGTTGGGGGCCGCTGTCTCAGTGTACTCGCTGATACAAATACTGCATAGTTTCAAGAAGTGCACTAATGGTTATCAATTTTGTGAACGTACAAGAGCAAAAAATCAATCTACTAAAAGGCTAAAGAATAAATGAGGTTTTGAAGGCTAAAGTATCACTCAAACTTATAATGACCTTGATGATATGTAGTGGGGATTTAAGCACTTTTACTTTTCTATTTTATCACTTTCTACCGCAGAATGGATAAAAATAAATTGAGACCTGTAAAAAGACGCTCATCCTCAGAGCACGAGGATAATTCTGCAGAGTAAACAAAGTCCAAATTAGTGCTGCTGTAGCTGCTGTCGGGCTGCATCTGTCGCTTTATTTCACTAAAACGTCCACACCAAAGACACTCTGTTTTTAAAGTCCATAAACCTTCACTAGAACCATTTGGATCATTTCAGCCCTGGAATGGCCAAATACAGGTAAAAGGTCATGGAAAACTACCAATACATGACATCACAAAGTGGAACAGAGCATTTTGAGCTTTGGAGATGTTGACAGATTAATAATAAAGGGTGAGAATGAAACAAAACACAACTCCAGGTCTGTTTTAGAATCCAAGTATCAATCATTCACTCTTTTTTCAAAATAAAACAAAAAATAACTGGATACTGATTCATTTTTTTCCATTTTCAATTTTGTGTTTAAATGAATAATAGAAAAAAAACGGATAACTCACATTTCCCGAATCAAATTCATGGTCCTAATATCCACTGTGGAGCAAAGAGCAGAACTAAACCAGGTCTAAGCTAGGTCTAAACCAGGACTGGACCAGGACTAAACCAGGTCTAAACGAGTACTAAACCAGGTCTAAGCTAGGTCTAAACCAGGAATGGACCAGGACTAAACCAGGTCTAAGCTAGGTCTAAACCAGGACTGAACCAGGACTAAACCAGGTCTAAACGAGGACTAAACCAGGTCTAAGCTAGGTCTAAACCAGGACTGGACCAGGACTAAACCAGGTCTAAACGAGGACTAAACCAGGTCTAAGAGAGATCTAAACCAGGACTGAACCAGAACTAAACCAGGTCTAAGCTAGGTCTAAACCAGGACTGGACCAGGACTAAACCAGGTCTAAACGAGGACTAAACCAGGTCTAAGCTAGGTCTAAACCAGGACTGAACCAGAACTACACAAGGTCTAAGCTAGGTCTAAACCAGGACTGGACCAGGACTAAACCAGGTCTAAACGAGGACTAAACCAGGTCAAAGCTAGGTCTAAACCAGGACTGGACCAGGACTAAACCAGGTCTAAACGAGTACTAAACCAGGTCTAAGCTAGGTCTAAACCAGGACTGAACCAGGACTAAACCAGGTCTAAGCTAGGTCTAAACCAGGACTGGACCAGGACTAAACCAGGTCTAAACGAGGACTAAACCAGGTCTAAGCTAGGTCTAAACCAGGACTGGACCAGGACTAAACCAGGTCTAAACGAGGACTAAACCAGGTCCAAGCTAGGTCTAAACCAGGACTGGACCAGGACTAAACCAGGTCTAAACGAGGACTAAACCAGGTCTAAGCTAGGTCTAAACCAGGACTGGACCAGGACTAAACCAGGTCTAAACGAGGACTAAACCAGGTCTAAGATAGGTCTAAACCAGGACTGGACCAGGACTAAACCAGGTCTAAACGAGGACTAAACCAGGTCTAAGCTAGGTCTAAACCAGGACTGGACCAGGACTAAACCAGGTCTAAACGAGTACTAAACCAGGTCTAAGCTAGGTCTAAACCAGGACTGGACCAGGACTAAACCAGGTCTAAACGAGGACTAAACCAGGTCCAAGCTAGGTCTAAACCAGGACTGGACCAGGACTAAACCAGGTCAAAAACAAAGACTGGACCAGGACTCATTGTTTCCTGCAAAAGTGACGACCTGGAAGGGTGGCGGAGACTGAACCAGGTCTAAACCAGGTCTAAACCAGATCTAAACCAGGTCTAAACAAGGACTGAATCAGGACTGAACCAGGACTAAACCAGGTCTAAACCAGGTCTAAGAGAGATCTAAACCAGGACTGAACCAGAACTAAACCAGGTCTAAGCTAGGTCTAAACCAGGACTGGACCAGGACTAAACCAGGTCTAAACGAGGACTAAACCAGGTCTAAGCTAGGTCTAAACCAGGAATGGACCAGGACTAAACCAGGTCTAAGCTAGGTCTAAACCAGGACTGAACCAGGACTAAACCAGGTCTAAACGAGGACTAAACCAGGTCTAAGCTAGGTCTAAACCAGGACTGGACCAGGACTAAACCAGGTCTAAACCAAGACTGGACCAGGACTCATTGTTTCCTGCAAAAGTGACGACCTGGAAGGGTGGCGGAGACTGAACCAGGTCTAAACCAGATCTAAACCAGGTCTAAACCAGGTCTGAACCAGGACTGAACCAGGACTAAAGCAGGTCTCCGCTACCCCCAGTCCCCGATCCTCACTTTCGCTGTCAGTGCTTTGACTAACCGACTTATTTCCAACTGAAATAACAAACTGTTTTCCCACTTTATTGTTTTTTTATTCATAATTGAAATTCAAAAGGACAAGCGGTATGTGGACCGTATTTCAGGATATCCGCGGGGTCTTAAAAGTCTTTAAAAGGTCTTAAATTTCATGTTCCTAAATTAAGACCTTAAAAAGTCTTAAATGATGTTGTCCGAGTCTTATTTTTTTCCACAAAAGTCTTAAAAAGTCTTAAATTTCATGAGCCTATTTCTTGAAAACCTTGCTAGAATGTTCGAAATCAATTTTGGCCATTTTACAAGCAAAGCACATGACTATAAATGAGTTCTGAATGAGATTTTAAGGTAATAAAAGTGAGTAATGGTCAGTATTAGAATTGGATCTGGTGTTTTTCGCCCGCATAATGGGTGCGATGTTGGTCTTGATTTTCCTTTAAGTCACAGGTGTCAAACATGCGGCCCGGGGGCCAGATCTGGCCCTCCAAGACCTTTAATCTGGCCCTCGGCTGATTTTCTCTTAAAATATGTAAAATTTTCAGATTTTTCTGGTAATTTTCTACGCCGCTTAGCATAGCAGCATCTCCAGTGCTTCTGTGTGTGGCCGCCTCCCACCAGAGCAGCACAAATGAAGACTCGCCTCTTTCCAAACGCTCTTAAAGGACGATCGTTTTGACTGTGACCATGACGCCCTCATCAGCAAAGTGTCAAAAATAAGAAAAGTGGAGCTGAGTGCAGGATTTTCCAAGAAAAATTGACTAATTCTTCTTTTTCACGGAGGTGAATGGGAAACCTGTACACTTGGTGTGTTTGCAACAAGTGGCGGTGCTCAAGGAATATAAATATAAAGGAGGAATATAAACGCCACTATGAGACACAACATGGCGGAAAATACAATAACTTGAACAGAGAATGGAGTTTTCCAATCCGGCCCCTTTGGGATCAAAGTAGGTTGTATACGGCCCCCGGACCAAAGTGAGTTTGACACCTCTTAAAGTTTAAGTGATCATAAAAACGTCAAACCTGGGGACAGCCTGTTTATGAGGCGGTAACAGCATTCGAACATTCTTAAAGCTCAGAAAACACCACTTTGTGTAATATGGTTGTATTAAGTCACAAAATCAAGCGCTTCTTCTTCCGTCATCGCTCACAGTTGATGCTCGGTAGATGATCTCCCGTCTGATTCTCTTCCGTTTGAAGCAGCAGCCTTTTCCATGAGTCACTGCTGTAGCGTATGTTGCAGAGCAGAGACAGTCCCAGCAGGAGCGCAGCACAGAACACGTCTCACACTCTTTCGCTCCAATTAAGCCCCTCCTGATTTCACCCAGTCAAAGAGCACTTCCTGTTTGTGTGCTCCTCTCTCTGAGCAGATGACGTCAGCCCCAGCGCAGCCCTGGGAGCCTTTCATATGGAAAACAGCTCTGAAACTGTTATAGGACTGTTACTATAGAAAGACCTCACTACTCCAAAATGTGACACTGTTTCTGTGAACTACTGTAGACGGGCTGATGTAGTGGTAATAGAAGTAGTACTAGTAACAGTAGTAGTAGTAGTAGCAGTAGTGGTGGTAGTAGTAGCAGTAGTAGTAACAGTAGTAGTAATAGTAGTAGTAGTAATAGTAGTAGTAGTAGTGGTGGTAGTAGTAGCAGTAGTAGTAACAGTAGTAGTAATAGTAGTAGTAGTAGTGGTGGTAGTAGTAGTGGTAGTAATACTAGTAGTAGTGGTGGTAGTAGTAGAAGTAGTAGTAGTAGTAATAGTAGAAGTAGTAGTAGTAGTGGTGGTAGTAGTAGTAGTGGTAGTAATACTAGTAGTAGTGGTGGTAGTAGTAGAAGTAGTAGTAGTAGTAGTAGTAGTAATAGTAGTAGTAGCAGTAGTAGTAACAGTAGTAGTCATAATAGTAGTAGTAGTAGTAGTAGTAGTAGTAGTAGTAGTAGTAGTAGTGGTGGTGGTAGTAGTAACAGTAGTAGTAACAGCAGCAGTAGTAGTAGTAGTAGTAGTAGTAGTAGTAGTAGTAGTGGTGGTGGTAGTAGTAGTGGTAGTAATAGTAGTAGTAATGGTGGTAGTAGTAGAAGTAGTAGTAACAGTAGTAGTAACAGCAGCAGTAGTAGTCGTGGTAGTAGTAGTAGTAGTAGTAGTAGTAGTAGTAGTAGTAGTAGTAACAGTTGTACTAGCAGTAGTTGCAGTAGCAATAGTAGTGGTAATAGTATTAGTAGTACTAGTGGTAGTAGCAGTAGTAGTAGTAGTAATAGTTGTTGTAGGAGTAGTAGTAACAGTTATAGTAGCAGTAGTAGCAGTGGTAGGAGTAATAGTAGTAGTAGAAAGTAGTACTAAGTAGTGGTATTAGTACTCGTAGTAGTAGTAGCAGTAGCAGCAGTAATAGTAGAAAGTAGTAGTAGTAGATTTGATTCATTGTTTATTTGAGCAAACGAGGTTCAGAATAAAATACCGAAGCAAAGCAAAAAAAATACAGTAACAAGAAATGCTCAAAAGGAGTGGGCAGAAGCGAGAGCTTATGGAGCCCACCCCCTTTCACAGCTGTTATCTTCACAACACCTGACATAATAATATGTAATATAAAATGTTTATGAAAAGTTTATTTATTTTTTTCATTTATTTATTTATTGGCATTTGAATACCAACCAAAATTAGACAAAGAAACTGTTGCGTGCGCCAGGGCATGAGCGAGTGTAGTTTGTGTATCATGTGTCTGTTATGCCCCATTTAGAGCATAAGACAGTAATACTTTCAGTTTATATCTTTTCTTGAATTGCATTAATGAAGTGCTATTCTTAATTTCCTCGTCCGGGCCATTCCACAAGTCAACTCCACATCTTGTGATAAACATCATTTCAGTGGTTGTACGGGAAAACTGCATTTGAAAATCAGTTTTGCCTCGAAGGTTATATTTCACTTCTCTGTCACTAAACATATGCTGGATTGTGCTTGGTGCTTTAAACATGATGTGAAGAGTTTTGAATTTGATCAGATCTTCAAGTTTCAGAGTTTGTGATTTCAAAAACAGATGGAGTTGTGTTTTGTTTCATTCACACAAACTGCAGATTTAGCCTGGGTTCTTCACTCAAATTAAAAACACCCTGTTTTTAAACTCCACACACTTTCACTAGAATCACTTGGATCATTTCAGCTCTGGAATTCCCCGTCTCTACTGAACTAAAGGTAAAAGAAGCTGTAATCACATCATAACAAGGCTTAAATCTCACTAGAGTCAGTTTTGTGTAACGTTGCTCTTTTAATCATATCATTACACACATTTAGCACGTGTCTTTAGAAAACGCACAGCTCTCCTTGGATTTGCCCCGTCCCTGTGATGTCTCCACGTCCCTGCAGTGCTCAGTACGAATGCTGAGTGTGTATATGGGACATTGCCATTCAGAGCGCCCCCTGCAGTCGCGTGACCCTGTGTGTGTGCGCCCCCCTCTGCACATCTCTGACATTTATGCTCCAAACATGTGTGGAATACAAATGAACACACAAATGCTAAAAGTACACACAGGACACACACGCTACGAGAAACAAGGACATTTGTTTGGGTTAAGTTTAGTAATTCAATTTTCTTTTTCGCAGTTGTACCACATTTCCAACAGGGGGGAATGGTCCACCACCTACATTTTGGCCTTAAAATGTTCATATTAACTCGTTCTACATGATCCTGGTGTTTTAATTTTGTTGTTTTATCTGGGTCAGTGTGGACGTGGTGGAGGAGCACAAGTACCTGGGGGTGTACTTGGACAATAAACTGGACTGGAGCAGGAACGTGGACGCGGTTTACAAGAAGGGCCAGAGCCGCCTCTATTTCCTGAGGAGGCTGAGGTCCTTTGACATCTGCAGGACAATGCTCAGGATGTTCTACGAGTCTATGGTGGCCAGTGCCATCATGTACGCTGTAGTCTGCTGGGGCAGCAGTCTGCGCCTGAGGGACACTAATAGACTCGAGAAGATCATTAGGAAGGCTGGACATGTTGTGGGGGAGGAGCTGGACTCTCTGGCGGTGGTGTTGGACAGGAGAATGCTGGACAAAATCTGGACTATTCTGGACTCTCCCTCCCACCCCCTCCACAAGGTGCTGGCCAATCAGAGGAGCTCTTTCAGCCATAGACTGCGGCTGCCGCTGCTCCACTGAGAGACACAGGAAATCTTTCCTGCCTGTCGCCATCAAACTGTTGAACGCTGCACTTTAACTCACAAACTACTCAATCCTTTTCATCCTATTCCCTGCTCACACATGTATATAGTCATAAATAGATGTAAATAATTTCCCAGAGAGAGCTATTTTATCTTTTATCTTATTGTATTTAGCTTATTTTGTAACTTGTTCGATGTACATGCTCTTGGTTGGTCGCATCTGTAACGAAGAAAATTTCCCCTCGGGGATGAATAAAAGTAATTCTGATTCTGATTCTGATTCTGAAATAAATTCTTATCCGTAATTTGTCAGCCTCGATGAGCTTCATTTGACTGGCGCCAAACACTATCCCTTAGTCCACTTTTTCATACAGTCTATGCCTGGAATGTTCCACAGTATACCACTGAACTGATCTATCTCCACGGAGACGCCATCAGCCCAAGTTACAGGTAAGATCTGTGGAGAAATGAGCCCATCTGCAGCATTTCAAGGCATTTTTGAGTTCTAAAAACACATAATTGTATAAATCCCACCTCAGACCTGGGAGTTGTACAGTTCCTGGGTCACATACGGCCCTTTGGTCGACTCTGACTGGCCCAACTAGGCTAATTTGGAATTACACAATAAACATGTTTTATAATTTGACCTCATACATGGACTAAAGCTGCATTGCTTTTATTTTTAGGCTTTTATTTTTTATTTTAGTTTTTTTTAATGACTTTCGTAAGTCATTTTTCATTAGTCATAACATAAACTCACGTCAAAACAGTGCAATTTACCTATTATAAAGAAATACAATCATATTATGCAAAAGTGAAACTGAATTAAGCATTTTGACTCAGAAAGAGACAAGAGAAAGAAAGAGAGAGACAGAGAAAAGAGAGAGAAGGGTGGGAAAAGATAGATTCAGAAAAAAGACGGGAGAAAGACAGAGAGAGAGAGTGAGAAAAGAAAAGAGAGAAAGAGAAGGGTGGTAAAAGATAGAGAAGGAGGAGAGAGATATAGATAAAGAGAGAGGAGGAGAGAGACATAGACATGGATAAAGAGAGAGAAGGAGGAGAGAGACATAGATATAGATAAAGAGAGAGGAGGAGGAGACATAGACATGGATAAAGAGAGAGAAGGAGGAGAGAAGGAGGAGAGAGACATAGATATAGATAAAGAGAGAGAAGGAGGAGACATAGACATGGATAAAGAGAGAGAAGGAGGAGAGAGACATAGATATAGATAAAGAGAGAGAAGGAGACATAGACATGGATAAAGAGAGAAAAGGAGGAGAGAGACATAGATATAGATAAAGAGAGAGGAGGAGACATAGACATGGATAAAGAGAGAGAAGGAGGAGAGAAGGAGGAGAGAGACATAGATATAGATAAAGAGAGAGAAGGAGGAGAAAAGGAGGAGAGAGACATAGATATAGAAAAAGAGAGAGAAGGAGACATAGACATGGATAAAGAGAGAGAAGGAGGAGAGAAGGAGGAGAGAGACATAGATATAGATAAAGAGAGAGAAGGAGGAGAGAGACATAGATATAGATAAAGAGAGAGAAGGAGGAGAGAGACATAGATATAGATAAAGAGAGAAAAGGAGGAGACATAGACATGGATAAAGAGAGAGGAGGAGGAGAGAAGGAGGAGAGAGACAGATATATATAAAGAGAGAGAAGGAGGAGAGAGACATATATATAGAAAAAGAGAGAGAAGGAGGAGACATAGACATGGATAAAGAGAAAGAAGGAGGAGAGAGACATAGATATAGATAAAGAGAGAGAAGGAGGAGACATAGACATGGATAAAGAGAAAGGAGGAGAGAGACATAGATATAGATAAAGAGAGAGAAGGAGGAGACATAGAAATGGATAAAGAGAGAGAAGGAGGAGAGAGACATAGATATAGATAAAGAGAGAGGAGGAGACAGACATGGATAAAGAGAGAGGAGGAGAAAAGGAGGAGAGAGACATAGATATAGATAAAGAGAGAGAAGGAGGAGAAAAGGAGGAGAGAGACATAGATATAGAAAAAGAGAGAGAAGGAGACATAGACATGGATAAAGAGAGAGAAGGAGGAGAGAAGGAGGAGAGAGACATAGATATAGATAAAGAGAGAGAAGGAGGAGACATAGACATGGATAAAGAGAGAGAAGGAGGAGAGAGACATACATATAGATAAAGAGAGAGAAGGAGGAGAGAAGGAGGAGAGAGACATAGATATAGATAAAGAGAGAGAAGGAGGAGAGAGACATAGATATAGATAAAGAGAGAGAAGGAGGAGACATAGACATGGATAAAGAGAGAGAAGGAGGAGAGAAGGAGGAGAGAGACATAGATATAGATAAAGAGAGAGAAGGAGGAGACATAGACATGGATAAAGAGAGAGAAGGAGGAGAGAAGGAGGAGAGACATAGATATAGATAAAGAGAGAGAAGGAGGAGACATAGACATGGATAAAGAGAAAGGAAACAGTGCACAACAAAACAGTGCAATTCACTGCTTATTATAAAGAAATACAATTCATATTATGCAAAACTGAAACTGAATTAAGCATTTTGACTCGACGTTCCACAATATTTTCTGTTTCTCGTGTGGCCTCGTGGAAAAAATAATTGGCCGCCCCTGTCCAAGAAGGTGGCACACAGAAAAGTTACATACTGCACTTATAAGGAAAGATTTAGTAAGTGTTAATTTCTATTGCGCTTTTCACAGACACATCACAACGACGCTTTCCATTATTTCCAGAGCATTCTTCATCCACTCCAGACCCGGTGGTGGAAACTTCTATTGTAGCCCCAGCTGCCCTGGCACAGACTGATGAAAATGAGGCTGCCGATCAGTGCCATCGGCCCCTCCGACCACCACCATCACTGGGTGGAGAAAATTCAGAAAAAGACAGGAGAAAGACGAGAGAGAAAAAGAGAGAGAAGGGTGGCAAAAGATGAAATCAGAAAGGGACAGAAGATAGAAGAGAGAGAAGAAAAAAGAGAAGGGTGGCAAAAATTCAGACAGAGACAGGAGAAAGACAAGAGAGAGAAAACAAGAGAAGAAAGAGAAAGAGAAGGGTGGCAAAAGATAGATTCAGAAAGAGACAGGAGAAAGAAAGAGAGACAGAGAAAAGAGAGAGAAGGGTGGGAAAAGATAGATTCAGAAAGAGACAGGAGAAAGAAAGAGAGACAGAGAAAAGAGAGAGAAGGGTGGGAAAAGATAGATTCAGAAAAAAGACAGGAGAAAGACAGAGAGAGAGTGAGAAAAGAAAAGAGAGAAAGAGAAGGGTGGTAAAAGATAGAGAAGGAGGAGAGAGATATAGATATAGATAAAGAGAGAGAAGGAGGAGACATAGACATGGATAAAGAGAGAGAAGGAGGAGAGAGACATAGATATAGATAAAGAGAGAGAAGGAGGAGACATAGACATGGATAAAGAGAGAGAAGGAGGAGAGAGACATAGATATAGATAAAGAGAGAGAAGGAGACATAGACATGGATAAAGAGAGAGAAGGAGGAGAGAGACAGATATAGATAAAGAGAGAGAAGGAGACATAGACATGGATAAAGAGAGAAAAGGAGGAGAGAGACATAGATATAGATAAAGAGAGAGAAGGAGACATAGACATGGATAAAGAGAGAGAAGGAGGAGAGAGACATAGATATAGATAAAGAGAGAGAAGGAGGAGACATAGACATGGATAAAGAGAGAGAAGGAGGAGAGAGACATAGATATAGATAAAGAGAGAGAAGGAGGAGACATAGACATGGATAAAGAGAGAGAAGGAGGAGAGAGACATAGATATAGATAAAGAGAGAGGAGGAGACATAGACATGGATAAAGAGAGAAAAGGAGGAGAGAGACATAGACATGGATAAAGAGAGAGAAGGAGGAGAGAGACATAGATATAGATAAAGAGAGAGAAGGAGGAGACATAGACATGGATAAAGAGAGAGAAGGAGGAGAGAGACATAGATATAGATAAAGAGAGAGGAGGAGAGAAGGAGGAGAGAGACATAGATATAGATAAAGAGAGAGGAGGAGACATAGACATGGATAAAGAGAGAGAAGGAGGAGAGAAGGAGGAGAGAGACATAGATATAGATAAAGAGAGAAAAGGAGGAGACAGACATGGATAAAGAGAGAGAAGGAGGAGACAGACATGGATAAAGAGAGGAGGAGAGAGACATAGATATAGATAAAGAGAGAGGAGGAGACATAGACATAGATAAAGAGAGAAAAGGAGGAGAGAGACATAGATATAGATAAAGAGAGAGAAGGAGGAGAGAAGGAGGAGAGAGACATAGATATAGATAAAGAGAGAGAAGAAGGAGACAGACATGGATAAAGAGAAAGAAGGAGGAGAGAGACATAGATATAGATAAAGAGAGAGAAGGAGGAGACATAGACATGGATAAAGAGAGGAGGAGAGAGACATAGATATAGATAAAGAGAGAGAAGGAGGAGAGAAGGAGGAGAGAGACATAGATATAGATAAAGAGAGAGAAGAAGGAGACAGACATGGATAAAGAGAGAGAAGGAGGAGAGAGACAGATATAGATAAAGAGAGAGAAGGAGGAGAGAAGGAGGAGAGAGACATAGATATAGATAAAGAGAGAGAAGGAGACATAGACATGGATAAAGAGAGAGAAGGAGGAGAGAGAGATAAAGAGAGAGAAAGAGGGAAAATACATAGATATCGATAAAGAGAGAGAAAGAGGAGAAAGACACAGATATCGATAAAGAGAGAGAAACAGAGAGAAGGAGGAGAAAGAGCCCCCAGCTGAAAATGTAGACGTGACGACTGACAGCAGCTCCAGAGGCTCAGTGGGAGGCTGGAGTTTATTCTGCCCGTGAAGGATAATCGATAGTGGGCTTCTCCCAGCGCCGGCTCCTCTCACACACTCTCACGGGGCTTTAGATTTCGACGAGGACACTTCTCCGGGGCTGTCTCTCCCGAAATGTACCTCAAATATACCAGACATTTTTAAAACACCACTGCGGAATCTTCTCGCATTTAATACAAAAACCTAAGAGAGTCCAGATTTCGCTATTTTCCGATCTGTTCTCATGTTTCCTCGTCACAAACAGACCCGGAGTTGTGTTTTGGTTCATTCACACGTGTTTAAAAGTCAAGTCAAGTGTTTTTCTCCATGGAGACGTTCTTGCTTTGGCTGGAATGTTTCACAGTATGGCATTAAACCTTTCTATCTCCATGGAGACTGAGCTACACACTGGGAAAAAAACAATATCTGAGTAAGTTAAAATGACTTAAATCAAGAACATTTTCTAGGGATTTTTGAGCTATAAAACCACCTGTGATTGAAGAAATGTAAGGTTTAATGTCACACTGTGGAATATTCCAGGCAGAGCAATGACATATCCATAGAAACAAGCAGATGACGGACCCCCAACCAAAAAGTGACATACTGTAGTGCACCATTAACACGCAAAACCTGCATATTTAGACAAAGTTCTTCTCCAGAACTGAAAACACTCTGTTCCACCTTGTGATGTCATGTGATAATACAGGAAGGAAGTGCTCCACTGTGTTTTTAAACTCCTTACATCTTCTCTAGAATCATTTGGATGATTTCAGACTTGGAGTTGCTAATCTCTACTGAACAAAAGGTAAAAGGCAGCTTGAGAAGTACTTGAAAACTACCACTTCATGACATCACAAGGTGGAACAGAGAATTACTCAGCCTAACTATCCAGGAGCTGCATGTTAAATGTGTGTGAATGAAACAAAACACAGCTTTAAAACACGTTAAATTCTGCTTTAAAAAGATCATGTAAAAAAATTCCTAATGAAAATTATTATTCAGAATTTTAAAAACTTAATGCTGAACTAAGGGGGGTTTATTCTAATTTTAAAGCCGAATAAATTTATTCCTGGATCTTAAAAATAAAATTCTTAAAAATAATCCCGGTGGTTGGTGCTCATTGGGTCGTCCTTCTGACGTGATCCGGACGATCCGGCTCCTCCAGTCGTCTCTTGGGACTTTCCTCCATGTCTGTTTGGATTTGTGAGCGGGATGTGGGAGTGGGCTGAGGTGTGGCAGCCTCAGACTCAGTTTGTCTTCTTCCTCCTTCTCCCACACTCTTCCCTTCTCCTCCTCAGCTCACAGACGTAAAGCGTGAGGAGAGAATTCTCCAGCTGCTGCTTCATTATAATAATGATAACAAGAGCTCCGCCAGCGGGGCAAAATACGCCCGTACTTTGAATTATTGTATATAGAATTAAGTTAGAATTTGTCAAACCTAGTTAAAGATGAATTGTTGGTGCAGTTTGGAAGATTCCAATACTGGCGTTCTATGGCACATACCGGTAAGCACAATAAGGCAGTTCACTACCAATATAATAATAACAAGTGTGAAAAAACCTGAAGTCACATAAAATTGATACCACT
The DNA here is from genome assembly GCA_030686955.1 of Odontamblyopus rebecca. NCBI lineage: Eukaryota > Metazoa > Chordata > Actinopteri > Gobiiformes > Gobiidae > Odontamblyopus > Odontamblyopus rebecca. The sequence goes on from CM060668.1 coordinate 33,711,725, forward strand.
GACCTACAGCATGGATCGATACAAAAATATACAATAAAATACACAAATACAGTATACCTTATATATATATCGGCGCATGCCCCACATGTTTTGCCTCTTCATGAAGACAAAGCTTCAAAGACTTCAAAGCTTTGAAGTGTCCACAGACAGACGGACGGACAGACGGACAGACGGACGGACAGACGGACAGACGGACGGACAGCGCCATACCATAATACGTCCCGTATTGAAACGGGCGTATAATAATAATGCATCAGTTTTATATAGCGCTTTTCAGGACACTCAAAGACGCTTTACAGAGCATTATTCATTCACTCCAGACCCAGTGGTGGTGCTACTATTGTAGCCACAGCTGCCCTGGGGCAGACTGACAGAAGTGAGGCTCCAATCTGCACCATCGGCCCCTCCGACCACCACCATCACTCACGCACACACCACTTTCATACTAGGCAATGTGGGTGATGTGCCTTGCCTAAGGACACAATGACAGTTTTTGCCACTGGCGCCCCCCTGTGGCACCTGGAATTCCTTGTGGTCTCCCATCCAAGTACTAACCAGGCCCAGCCCTGCTTAGCTTCTGAGATCTGACGGGATCAGGCTGTGACGAGCCGGTATGGCCACGGAACGACTGTGGAAAAAGCTTGGATCGTGTTTGTGTCGGCGGCGTAACGACAAACCGAGATGAGAGAAAAGCCGGGAGCAGCTGAAGTGTGTGTTTTCTTCACAAAGATGTAAATATGTTTGTGTCTCTGTCCAATCAGAACCCTTCCCCACCCCCAGACGCTGAGTGGAATTAAATAAAGGCGATCGGTCATTTTGAATTGAGGTTTCCATGGAAACCTCAATTCAAAATGACTATTTATATGTAAACTTGAAGGAGAATATTCAGAATAATTCGGAATTAAAAACCATCATGTAAACGTGGCTAATATAACACACCATGGGCCTTTGAAGGAAAAACCTCAGCTTCAGTTCTTGGTGGTCTGCGCTCCTCGTATGTGATTCTTCCATCTTGGTTCTCCATTTCATCTGGACAGTGAAAACAGGTGTCCATGTTCACACTTGCCTCCTCCCCCTCTCTCGCTGTCCCTGTGTCTGCGGATCACGTTGACATTAAAGCCGAGCATCGGTTGGCAGTGATGGATGTCCCTCCTTGGTCCTGACATGCATCTGAAATTGAATCACTTACTTCAGAGTTTGTGCACTGAGCTGTCGGCTTCAAAACACCTCTGTATATGAGTCGAGTAGCAGACGTGTAAAAACGCTCATCTAATGCTGCAACAGTCACTCATGATTCAGCTGTGAGGAGAACTAAATAAAGGATATCGGTGTTGCCGATAGAGATGCACCGATTCAATACTGGTAACAGATACGGGCGCCAATACTATTAAATTTGCTGGATACAAAGTTATTTATACAAAGCTTTTCTCTGTAGTTACACAAGGGATAAGTAGTAGTTAAAAGGTACACTATTTCCTAAGGATGTAACAATAACCGAAATATGGTGGTATCGTATCGTCAAAGGTCTCACAATATATCGTGGACCACCACAATATATAGAATCACAAGTCTCTTTGTGAGGAAATTACATAGACCATGATACTTTACTCTGTTTCAGTGCAGACGACACGAAGAAATAACTGTTCTAAGCACTTTGAAATCTTCATTCTTTGGATTAAGTCTTGTGAAGGCATTTTTAGAGGCAAAAGTAGCAGATTCACAGTTTTGTAAATCTCCACAAAATATTGCAATAAATATTGTACCGTCAGATGTGCAGCTGTGTTCATAAGTTTACAGACCCTGACAGAATTTGATTGATTTCTTGGTCATCTTTCAGAGAATATGAATGATACACAAAAACTTTTCTTTCACTCATGGTCAGTGCTTGGGTGAAGCTATTTATTATCAAACGACTGTGTTTCCTCTTTTTAAATCATAATGAGAACAGAAACTACACAAATGACCTTTTGTCTTTTGTGATAGTTGTGGATGTGTTATTTTCTCTGATGGTCAAAGCTGCACATTCTTCTTGGCCAAAGGCTCCAGTTCCTGTAAATTCTTGGGCTCTTGTCTGAACTGCAGCTTGAATCTGCCCAGAAGCTCAGTGATACTGAGGTCAGAAGAGACGAACACTCCAGAACCTTCACTTTATTCTGCTGGAGCCAGTGACAGGTCCACTTGCCTTTGTGTTTTGGATCATTATCATGTTGGAATATCCAAGTACGTCCCACGTCCCATGTGCAGCTTCTGGACCAAGAAATCATCAGTTCTGCCAGGGGATGGAAACTTATGATCACAACTGTATATGGTGAAAATCTGGTCCAGAGAGATTTAGATATCGTTCCATCCCTAATGACAATAAATGTTGTACCAAATGACTGGTCAAAGCATTTTAGAACGTCAGTCTTGTTATTATGTAGAACACAGGTGTCAAACATGCGGCCCGGGAGCCAGATCCGGCCCTCCAAGACCTTTAATCTGGCCCTCAGCTGATTTTCTATTAAAATATTACAATTTTTCAGATTTTTCTGGTAATTATTTGTGCCGCTTTGCATAGCACCATCTCCAGCGCTTCTGTGTGTGGTGCCTCCCACCGCTCTGTGGTGCCTCCCAACGCTCTTAAAGGATGATCGTTTTGACTGTCGACCGTGACACCCTCATCAGCAAAATGTCAAAAATGAGAAAAGTGGAGCTGAGTGCAGGATTTCCCCAGAAAAATGGATTTGTTCATGAAGGTGAATGGGAAACCTGTGTGTTTGGTGTGTTTGCAACAACTGGCGGCGTTCAAGGAATATAATCTTAAACGCCACTGCAAGACACGGCGAAAAATAAATAACTTGGACGGAGAATTGAGAAGACAGAAGATAAATGAATTGTTGCTCGGACTGAAGAAACAGGCGTGTGTTTTCACCTGGAACCAAGAGGTCAGTGATGCTGCTGTGAAAGCAAGCTACTTGATCGCTAGCATAATATTATAATATTTTGTCAAATAAAATCAAATAAAAAGATTTCTGTAATAGATTTGTGCTTCTCTGGACTTATTGCTATTTTTGGGGTATATATGCCGTGAGTTTTCCGATCCGGCCCCTTTGGGATCAAAGTAGGTTGTATATGGCCTCCGGACCTAAATGAGTTTGACACCCCTGATGTAGAATATCATAATATCGTGAGCTTTCCCACGATATTGCAGTAAATATCGTACCATGATGTTCATACTGTGACGATATCGTATCATGAGACTTGGATATCGTTACACCACTACTATTTCCTGATTTATGTTATAATGTTGTTTCTTCATCAAAAACAGACCTAAAGTTGTGTTTCATTCACGCATTCACACGCTTGATTCATGATGACCGGCCACTAGTCATAAGGGCTCAGTAACGGAATAACTGATGAACATTTACCTCTTAACTAAACTCCATTTGTTCATTATGTCATATAACTTTTCCTTTTTAAGTTCATCATTTTGAGGACTTCAGACTACTCAAAAGAAGAATATATAGTTCATTCTTAATAAGCTGTACTCATTTGAACTCTTTTGGAACTCGCTGTGAAAGGCAGAGCTACAGTTCTCAAATCCTGGCTTCAACTCAGCGGACTTCAGGTAATAACTTCAATTATAGCAGCCGCTCAGGTGAGACTCATCCTCCCGCACACATCCTTTACAGCTAAATATGACTGCACCACGTTCCAAAGACACTGTACTAAATGATTCAAATATTTGTGACCAGGAACAAACCAATAATCACCATCACCACCACGGAACTGTGTTTTGTAAACCACATTTGTGTGACTGAATTTCCAAGTGCCTGCAGGCATTCTGATGTCTGCAGTTTCTGATATGAAACACAATACAAAATGATATCTCCACAGAAGAGAAGAAATTATGAATTCCACAATTTAAGCTACTGTATTTTTCAGGCTATAAGTCGCACTTTTTTCAGGGTTTTCGTGGTTCCTGCGAATTTTTCACAATGACAGCCCAAAAACCGATGAATCAAAAATGAAAAAAAACAAAAAACAAATAGTTATCAGTTTTTTCATTTTGGTTTTAGAAACAAAAAAGAAAAGAGTTGTTTTTTTTCATTTTCTTATTTTTGGTTCTACATTGAAAAACGAATGAATGACACATGGATTCTTCTCTGTTTGGTTGTTTTTATTACTATAACTTCTATAACTCGCCTTTCAAGATGAAATGTTGGTTCTTGGTGTCTGATTTAAAAAAAAATTATTTCCCCAAAAAAGTGCGACTTGTACATGTTTTTTTTTTCTTCATTACACATTTTTTGGTTGGTGGTTGGTTCTGAATATTTTCACCTAAGAACCCCCAAAAATAAACGGTAAATAGTCACATTTTTGTACAGTGCTATTCCACCCTCAAAGCATTCAAAGCACTCAAGAAACCACCCACACATTCACACACCAGTGTACACAGACCATAGGGGCGAAGTGGGTTAAGTATCTTGCCCAAGGACACAACAACAGCGTTCATCTGCGGGAGGCAGAATCGCACTGACAACCAGTGGATCTGACCGCTCAACCTGTGATGATGATGTCGAGAGAATAATACTTGGCCTCTGACTTTCTCTTCTGGCTCTTGGTGAGGGTGGACGCTTTTTCTCTCCTCTCCTGCTCCTTATCTTTCCTGCTTTGTTTCTATGCCTCGTCTTGTCTAATGTGTCTTGTTCCTCGACTCTCTCCGCTTTACTCTCCAAAACTAAATTAACTATGGATTTAATAAATTGGTCTTTTAACAAAATTGACACTTTAACAAGACAAGCAGGGTCGGGCAAACCTGCGTGTTCTTCGGACACAGGATCTATCTATTCAGAACCAGGAATACGGGACTTTGCACATTGGAATTTACGCTTGGACCTGATTTTCCGAAAATTCAAATACTGAGGCAGCTTTTCAAAGCCCCACTTGGCTGCCGGGAAACTGGAGTGAAGGGCAGAGCTTCAAGTACTCGAACTTTGTGACTCTGGGCCGGGGTCGCGGTCACTGACTGCTGATGGACATGGTGGCTCGAATTCGCCTTTTTTGGATACAATTTGGAGGAAACTTGGAGTTCTGCATAGAAATGACCTTGAAGACCAATGGACAAACAGAGCAGTGTTATGGAAATCTGACGTAGCTGCTCTAAAACAAAACAACCCAATCTTATCTTTGGACTCCCCAGCGCCGGACAAGGCCGTCTCAGCCGCCCTGAGAGTGCAGCAGAGAGAGCCTGACCCCCTTCCCAAAAACCCTCACAGCTTCGTCCCGACCTGGTGGGCGGGTCTGTTTCTGGACACTGTCTACTGGACCATCTCCACCTCCCTGACCCCTCCTCCCGGTTGCAATGTCGTGTCATAATTTAATGTCATGTCATAATTTGGATATGTATATATGTGTTCCTTTTGTTGTTCTTCCTCTATTTTCCTTTTTCTCTGTAGTAGTTAGTTATAGTTATTAGAGTTAGTATAGAGCAGGGGTCGGCAACCCGTGGCTCCGGAGCCGCATGCGGCTCTTTAGCCTCCTTGTAGTGGCTCCCGATGGCCATCACAAAAAACACGGAAATCAATAAAGGTTATATCCTAATTTATTTGTTATTTATATATTGTCACTATACATTCATCAGGTCCGTAGCCAGACTTCCAAGGGCGGTGGGTCGTTTTTAAGCCAAAAGTGACCTTTTTATACGGGTGCCTTTGCGACTTGCAGTGATGGCACTATAAGTACATGCTCTATGGCATGTGATGCAATGGGTTATATTTGCTTATAAGAACTGGAATTTATTAAATATGAAACAAATCTTTATTAGCATTTTAGAAATGGTTTACAGTATATCGCATTTATAGCACTCAGCACTATTTTTTTGGAAAAAGGCCAAGAAGCCCTTTGCTCACAAACTTTTCCGCTTGAATGTGTGGAAGTAATGAACCTTGTTATCAAGATAGTGAACAAAATAATTGCGAACGGGTTAAGCCACCGACAATTTTGTTCATTATTAGAAGAAGTGGAAAAAACATATTCAAATCTCCTGCTGCACAACAGAGTCCGGTGGCTTTCCAGGGAGAGGTGCTGAAACGCTTCGCTGCCTGTCTGGAACACGTGAAAACCTTCTTGGGAAGCAAAGGCCTCAGCTATCCTGAACTGGAAGACCCAGATTGGCTGGAAAAGTTTTACTTTATGGTGGATATGACAAGTCACTTGAACATGCTGAATAAAAATCTCCAAGGAAAGGGAAGCACGGCCGTGCAGATGCTGGAGGAGGTTTTGTCATTTGAGCGCAAGATGACAGTGTTCGCTAGAGATGTCCAGAAAGGCGCACTCTCTCACTTCCCCTTCCTAAGAGAGTTCACAGAAGCCAACAATCACATAAATTGTGATTATTTTCACCGAGCCATTATTGCAATGCAAGCTGCATTTGGAGAAAGATTCAGTGAATTCAGAAAGGAGAAACAGACGCTTTCTTTTCCTGTCACACCGCTGGACAGCGACCCGTCCCTGCTAAACACATCTGCATTCACAGGAGTAAGTAAGCCTGATCTGAACTCGAACTGGCCGACATAGCGGATAAAGATTTGTGGGTTAACAAGTCAAATCCCTGTGAGCGGATCTTGAAGTCGCCCGTCAGAGAGCTACGCTCGCTAAAGAGCACAAATGGAGCGATATGGAAAAACTACCCCGACCCGACAAACTTATTTTTGCAACATGGAGTGCCATTCCCGACACCTATATGAACATGGTGCGCATTTGGGGTCCTGTCCATTTTTGGCTCAACGTACTTATGTGAGCAAGTTTTCTCAAGCATGAACTTTATTAAGTACAGATACCGCTCCTGTCTCACTAATGAGACTCTACAGCTGCTTGAAAATGAAAGTCACAACTTACAGCCCTGACATAGGGAAGATCTGCAGCGAAGTGCAGACCCAGAAGTCCCACTAAAAAGGTAAGAACAACAGAATTTAATGAACTGTTATTATATTATTATTTTTATTTCAGACTCCGAGCTGATGCAAGTTATTTGTATGTTAAGGTGCTTCGACTGATCACTGGCTGCGCAAAACCCTGAAGAGGACGGCAGCATGCGTGGAATTGTTACTGTTAAACATATTATTTTTAAAGTGGCTCGTTTGTTGTATTCAGTGGTTACAACTGTTTGAATTTGAATAAGAATTAAAAGTTTTAGAAGTTTATAAGCTCTCTTATTTTTTGCGGCTCCAGACATAAAAATGTTTGAGGAAGAGGGGGCAAATGGCTCTTTTGATAAAAAAGGTTGCCGACCCCTGCTATAGAGAGTTATGAAAGATAGTATAGAAACAGATAGAAAGAGTTATGAAAGATAGTAGTCACAGTAGTAATCTCATAGTTTCCTGTTTCAGTAGTAAATAAAGAGTTATGTCAGTCAGACTCACTTGTTTAGTTCATCTGTATGTGGGATTATAATCTCTAGACTCATCTGTTTATTTTAGCTTTGTTGGGGGTGGAGGGTGGAGGGGAAATGTGGGACTGTTCTTTTTTTAATCACTGTAAAGCGCTTTGTGTTGCATTTTTGTGTGAAAAGCGCTCTATAAATAAAGTTTGATTGATTGATTGTTGCCAAGTCTGAACTCCTGACTCCTGATACACTGCAGTGACAAGTGCTTCACTGTGTTTTTAAACTCCAAACACCTTCAATAAAATCATTTGGATATTTTCAGCCATCTCTACTGAACAAAAGGTAAAAGGTAGCTACCACTACATGACATCACAAGGTGGAACAGAGCATTTTGAGCTTTGGAAATCTAGACAAGACAGACTTAAAATGAAGTGTTACTCAAATATGTGTGAATTTTTTCCAAAGTTTTTTTTCAAACATAAAATGAATATCAAAGTAAAAGGTACAGAAATAAACAAATAATTATAATAGTAATACTAATAATAATAATAGTAATTAATAATGAAAAAAGTTGAGTTACACATTCATACAGTACATTTTGCCCAAGATTGTAAGTTTTAAGGATTTCAGTATTTTGCTTTTGGGTTGTCGTTGTTGTTGTTGTTGTAAACCACTAAAATCATTTGCATTTTAAATTACAGTTACTCCACACTTCATACAGTTTAATTTTCTCCATGACAGTTACAGTTAACATAGTCCAAGTAGGCTTTCCATTTTTTTTTTTTTTGTAGGCTAAGGTTCGATCTGACATATTAAAAGACATATAATGTGTCTTAAATCTCACAAGAGTCAATTTTGCATAATCCAGGGCCTTTAAATCTAATCTAATCTCCAACTGTGTATGCTTGTACCGTTCTTCTTGTATCTAATAAAAGTTCTACACCTCTTTTCATTTGTGTGATGACACGATCCACTTAGCGCCGATTGTGAGTGGAGGGCTCGGTTAGCTTGTTTCCCCGCTCACATCTGTCTCTCCACTCGGCTGGCTGTAGCTTACATCCACAGACCTGCTCCGCCTGTTCTCCCTGCAGGGCCACAGCTGTTTACTGCCACCACTGCCTCCGAGCGCTGGGTTTTTGGTTCAGAAAACACTAACACTCAGCGCTAATGGACTGTGTGACACCCATTAAACGTACTGTAGATGTTTCCATTAAAATCAGTGTGTGAAACTAAGTGTACAATTTAATTACTGAGGTAGACAAGAAAGACGCCAAATTAGACAACATGGCGTCGCAGAGTTGAAAATAACACAGGATCAGGACCATTTTATGTTCATTTTGGTTCATGTGGTTCTGTCTTCTGCACAAATGAACTATTGGTGATTGTAACAAACAGCCTGGTGTGTTACTAGTCAGCACTCAGCACCTTCACCCTTCACTAGAGCACTTTAAATAACTGCACATTTTTATAGCACACAGCACTTTAAACATATTTGCACTTTAAAAAAAAGACATTGCACATAATTGGTTTTAAAATATATTTATTGTCTTCCTTTTACCATTTTTAATCCGGATGCACAGTGGCACTTTGATTGGCAGCTGCTGGGCTCTGGAGGGAAAGGAGACGAGTGTTAATTAGGTATTTTAAATTGGTTAGTGCAATATTTCGTGCAATAAATCTGTTTTTAGAATGTTTTAAGTGTTGATGTGTGTGTAGTGTGTTTTATTGTGTTTTTAGTGAAGTAGTGTGTGCTGCCTCCTTTCTGCTCTTCTGTCCAGGTCCCAAAAGAGTCCCCCGGAAACAACCTCCTCCTTTTATGGTTCCGGCCTGGACCAAAGTGTAGATTTGTACAGGGGTAGTGGTAGTGGTGTTTTATTGGTTTATGGGTTTTAGAGTTTATTTGGTTAATGGTTTTAGGGTTTTTATGTACATAGTGGGTGTTTTAATAATAATTGGGTTTTGGTTTATTTTATGGAGGGTCAGGCCACTGTTTTAAAAGCTAATGTTAATTTGATCTGCCTGCTTTTATCGAGTAGTTTTTACCAATTAGTCAGAACACTTAAAAGGCACCTGGAGAGATCACTCGGGGTTCTGCTGTTGGAGAGAAAATACTGCCTGCCTCCTATTTATTTGCACCTTCACTTTGTAACTATTGAAACAAAGTAAACTTGTGGACTGCCTTTTCTGCCTGTCTGAGTATTTTTTAACCTTTTTTCACTGAAACCCAACCCGCTCACGGCAAGCCTACGTCACAGTGATGACAAGTCTACATCAGTGGTTTTCAATAACTGAGGCCCGTCTCCCCTGGGGGGCGCTAAAGAGCAACTGGGGAGACACACCCGCGAAGAAAAAAATCACGCTCCACATCTGGAGCAGTATTGATATGGGTAATTGTGTGTGTGTGTATTAGCTGTAAAATGCAACGTTTTCTGATTCCATCTCAACAGAAATCAGCAGCGAGGGAGGAGACAGGACCAGCAAAATCATAGGAAATATGATCCTGATTATTTAAAGTTCGATTTCACCTGGTCGGGTTCTGAGACTGCACCTCTGCCATAGTGTGTGGTCTCCAAAGAGGTGCTTGTGAATGACAGCATGAGACCAGGCTAACTTCAGCGCCACATTGACAGGAGAATTTAGTGAACAAGCCAGTTAAGTTTTTTAAGAGGAATTGTGATGATTTGCTGTCACAGAAACGCATTATACACTGACGTGGATGATTACATTGAATGTTGTTTTATGTGAAAATAATGAAAATCTTTGAATCTGTTCCATCTGATAACATTCAGTTCAGGTGACAGCCTAATGTTTTGTGTTCTGCTGTCGTTTATTGATCAGACAGCTGTCCACACTGCTTATTTGTTTGAGCCCACGCGCTTAATCTAAGGCTCACACATGCCCCGATTTCAGCATCAGGTGTCATCAGCGGTCATTTGGGCACCGATAACAAATGTTAGGCGGGTTTTGTTGATTTGGATCGACCGACTGATGTTCAGTGATGATAAAAGTAGCCTCAGTTAGGCCTGCATGAAGTTGTAAATTATTTGCATTGGGGTTTTGGGGAAGGGGGGAGGCTCCCAAACTGAAAACCCCCGGTCTTCATGATTTAAAGGTCCTGTATTACGCAAAATTGACTTCTGAACTTTAAGCATGTTATGTTGCTTCTTCCTCAGAAACAGACCCGGAGGTGTGTTTTGTTTCATTCATATTTGAGTCACCTTTCATTATTAGTCTGTCTACATCTCCAAAGCTCTGTTCCACCTTGCAATGTCAGAAAGCGGTAGTTTAAGTGAACAGCTCATTTTACCTTTAGTTCAGTAGAGATCGACAGTTCCGGATTTGAAATCATCCAAATGATTCTCGTGAAGGCGTATGAAGTTTAAAAACACAGTGGAGCACTTCCTTTATTACCACATGGCATCACAAGGTGGAAAAGAGTGTTTTCAGTTTGAGAGAAGAGCCTAAATCTGCAGGTTTGTGTGTTAAACATGTGTGAATGAAACAAAACACAACTCCAAAAGCTGATTTGGTTGGTGCAATGACAAGTGAGATGTGGGCGCTTATTCATGTTCAGATGGTCTGTTTTAGTTTTGTGTTGAAAATTAAACACCTACAAATTAAACACCTAAAAAGGAACATGAACACGTGTGTATCACAGGCTGAAAATGTGCGATTTAGATCTGTCTTGTTCTTTTTCTTGAGTTTTCAGCCTATATTCAAACTGATTTGTTTGCTCATGTGTGTGTTTTATGTCACCATGGTAACTCCTGAGCGATCCGACAATAGGAACACCCCCAGTGAGATGCAATTGCAAAGTATCACATCAATAACCTCTAATGACATAGAGCAGATAGAGATATTGGTAAAGAAACATCAATAAGAGCCGAGGTGGAGGTGCCCTTGATCGAGAAGCGCGATTCCGCCATTAGTCATTTGACCATCGAGTATTTCGCCGACATTTATAGATTCATGTTGAGCTCAGTCCTATTCGTTATCCACATGTGCTGTTACAGTGCGGCCTCCCATGTGTTTGCTCTGTGAATGTGTCCTTGACTGGAACACGACAGTCCTTCTGGTGTCCATTACCACCTGCCGAGACGCACGCCTACGCTTCATTCACAACCTCGCTCGCGTCGTGTCCGCTCCTTCAGCTCTGGCCCTCGCAGTCTCTCTCCACGCCCACACAGCGACTCCCCGGCACCTTTCGTTTGACTACGAGCCTTAAATATTCATTGATCCCCTCGGTTTTTCTCTTGAAGTGTTGTTGGAAGCGAGCCCTGGCGTCTCTCCAAGCCTTTTCCTTAGCTGTAGTTAGGTGTCAATCATCAGCGCGAATCCATGTTCCTCCACCTCGCTCTGCGCTCCTCCCAAAGCTACACCGAGCAGGGATCATTTTAAAAGTTTGAACCAGACCTGAAACTTTAAGAGCGGAGTTCTGCACTGGATGTGAGCTTTAAAACGTCAGCACCTTAAGCTTAAAGGTGAACTAGTAACTTGGAGGCTGCACATTTCAGAGTGGCCTTTTATTGTGGACAGTCTAAGGTTCACCTGTGCACTAATCATGGTGTCTGATGAGCATCTTGATGTGGCACCTGTGAGGTGGGATGGATTATCTCAGCAAAGCAAAAGTGCCACTATCACACATTTAGACAGATTTGTGAACAATGTTTGAGAGAAATGGTAATATTGTGTATCTGGAATGAATTTTAGATCTTTGAGTCCATCTCATGACAAATGGGAGCAAAAACAAAAGTGTTGCGTTTATATTTTTGTTGAGTGTAAAAACATACATTTATTCTATTCACACTTCTATTTTTATTTTGGGCAGAGTTGCAGAGTGGTTAACCTTCGTCCCAATTGCAGTGTTGTTCAGCCTGACGTAGAAAATGACCACGTTGTGACCAGTTTGGAGCAGGACCAGCCATGAACCCTATTTCTCCAAGCCTGCACTTACAGGATCAGTAGTTTTCCCTTTCCCTCACCTCCACCCCCCGCCGTTCAGATGCCACGGTCCCTCCGTAAATACGCCACTGAGGAAAGATCACAGTGGGTTGCCAGGTTTGATGACTTCATGGATAGATGTGCCTTTGCTCTGACAGATTATAGGGGTTTAGATCGAATGATTCTCTATGTCCTTGGCGCATAACCTTCTGTGTTCATGTTTGGCAACCCCCCAAACCTGCTCATTATACAGCGACTGTCTAATGAAGCACAGGACACAACCACAAACGCATAAAGCAATGTCAAAGTACAGCGCAATGTCCTTCGCGTTTTATCAATTATGAGCAGACGATGGCAGAGTGGTGATCCTCTTTTTGCATTAGGGACTCTCTTTGTGCATGTGTGACAAATGTTTTTAATTCCCAATTAATTGTTTTGAATGAAATAGTTTGGAATGAAAATATTCTCCTTCAAGTTGACACGGAAAACATCGTCTTTATTTAATTCTGCTCAGTGTCTGGGGGTGGGGAAGGTTCTGATTGGACAGCGATACAAACGTATTTCCGTCTTTGGGAAGAAAACCCACACTTCAGCTGCTCCCGGTTTTTCTGTCATCTCAGTTTGTCGTTACACTGCGACACAAACATGATCCAAACTTTTTCCACAGTGGTTCCGATGATAATGAAGCAGCAGCTGGAGAATTCTCTCCTCACGCTTTACGTCTGTGAGCTGAGGAGGAGAAGGGAAGAGTGTGGGAGAAGGAGGAAGAAGACAAACTGAGTCTGAGGCTGCCACACCTCAGCCCACTCCCACATCCCGCTCACAAATCCAAAGAGACGTGGAGGAAAGTCCCAAGAGACGACTGGAGGAACCGGATCAGAAGGACGACCCAACGAGCACCAACCACCGGGATTATTTTGAAGAAGAAGAAACGTTTACATGATCCAGGAAGAAATTAATTCAGCCTTAAAATCAAAATAAACCCCCACTTACTTCAGAATTAAGTTTAATTCCAAATAATCATTTTCATTAGGAATTAAGTGTTTACCTGGTCTTTTTGAAGCGGAAATTATTCAATTATTTTATTCAGAATTAAAGCTCTCATGTAAACGTGGCAACTTTATTTTTAATCTACGTTAAAATAGAATAATAGAATATGAATAATAGAATAATAGAAAATGCTCTGCTCCACTTGTGATGTCATGTAGTGGTAGTTTTTTTAACCTTTTTATCTTTAGTTCAGTAGAGATCGGAAATTCCAGTGCTGAAAACTACAATTTTTTTTTTTGTTTCATTCATGAAAGATGGATACAAAACAATTATGTTCATACATCAATGTGATTGTCTGGATCGTCACAAGGACGACCCAACGAGCATGCGCTGAACAACCGGAATAAACGTTCACATGATCGAGAAATAAATGAATTCGGCTTTAAAATCAGAATACACCACCCTCTTCCTTCAGAATTAAGTTTATTTTCATTCCGAATTAAGTATTTGCATGGTATTTTTAAAGCAGGATTTATTTTTATTCGGAATGATTTATATTAGGAATTAAATCTCTCATGTGAACGTGGCAACTATCAGGGAAAGGACTCTTAGCTCCTCCTTCAGTCCACATGAGAAGAGTTTGCTTTATGTTCTTTTGTTCTTCTTCCACTGTCTATATTACAAAGAGAAGGGCCTGTGACATACCAGAGCCTATAGTGAGCGCTGCCTTTAATCTCATGGAATAAAAACATGTAATAATCTCTTTAAAGTCAGCGGCCTTTAATCTAAATAAGAGCTGTGTGTGCAGTGATGGTGGAGTTGTGGGTGAGAGGTTAAACCAGCAACGCACTTCATTCAAAGAGCTCCCATTGAAGTCGCTCTTTGAAATGAGACATTCTGAGACTCCGATGAGGTGTTGCCCAAACCAGCATGCTATAAAAAAAACGTCTTTCTGGGGTTCAGCGAGATCGGGCAGATTTTAAGAGCGAAGGCGTAAAAATGTGAGGGTCGGAGTCGGTACCGTGGAGAAGATGAGGAGAAGATGTTGAAGTTTTCCTTGGTCACAATGAGAACGGGTTCATATTTTACACTATTTTGGATCTTGTTATGTTTCCTCATCACAAACATGCCTTTAGTTGTGTTTTGTTTCATTATATATTCTGTTCCACCTGGTGATGTCATGCGGTAATACACTGCAAAAAAGGCCTATCAAAAAATAAGAAAAAAATACCAATTTTGAGGTAAAAATGCCATATTTTAAGTGAAATTATCTGCCAGTGCAGTAAGAAATTTTCACTTACCAAGTTTTTTTTTTTTTTTTTTAACAAGATGAAATACAAATTCATACAAATTCTGAACAGAAAACACAGAAAACACTAGTTTCAAGTATTTATGGCTAGATATTTCACCTTATTGGTTTGAGAAGGAAGTTAAAGAGGCTTAACCTTTTTTGATATAATATAAAAAGTGCTTAGATTAAGTTGTAATATCTAGATAAGATAAATCAGAATGGAATATCTTGAAACAAGTAAAAATATCTCATCTTATTGAGTAAAAAAAAATCTTCAAATTGGTCTTTTAAGATGAATCTGCTTAACTCAAGTCAATTTAACTATGCTAGAAAGTCCCTTTTTGCAGTGTACAGGAAGTGCTACACTGTGATTTTAAACTCCATACACCTTCACTAGAATAATTTGTTTTATCATTTATTTCAAGCCTAAAATTGTCCATCTCTACTAAAAGGAGCTGTTTACTTGAAAAAATACCACTTCATGACATCACAAGATGGAACAAGGCATCTTGGAGCAGCTTTGGAGATGTACAATGAAAAATAAAGGTTGCTTCATTTCAAAAAAATAATATGGAAAGAGGTTGCATGCAAATAAAATTAAGTTTAGGCTTTGAACCTTATTTCGATTCCCGCTACACATATTTTTCTCAGGGGATGAACATCACTTGTTGATGAATGTTGGTGAAATTTGATGAAATCATGCTGAATACACATATTTACCTTTTTTAGGATTTTATTTTATATGTATAATTTAATTCTGTCTGCACAATTATTTTAACATGAAACACCAAAGGGACAGTTTGGAATTTTGGACATAGGGCCTCATTTCCTATTGAGCCAGAGTGTTGGAGACATGTGGAGACACTTTTTGAAATCTTCCATCCAGTCCTTGTATTTGCAGAGGTCGCTGGTGCTAGGCTAGTGCATGTCAATGGTCATAGTCGTCCTGCCACTAAAAACAGTCTGACCCACTCCACAGACCCGAGGTTAAACTATTAGAACTCCAGACTGTCCATGTGAACATCTGTGTCCAGAGAATAATATTTGAAATAAAATTAACCGTTGCATTTGAAGGATTTATGTCTGAGCAGCAGCAGTGAGTTGTACTTCCTGATAGAAGCTCGGCAGCGGCGGACTGATATATGAGAAAATAGTCCCTCAACATGCGACGATTCATGCGACGCAAGGTTAGTTTTATTTCAAACATTATTCTCTGGACACAGACGTTCACATGGACAGTCTAGAGCAATTGGCGGACTCCGGTTCGGATCTGGACCCAAACGCAATGACATCCGGACCGAGACAAAAATCTCTCTCTAGCTTTTTTTCATTCCGGATCGTTCCGGATCCATGCAGTATTTCATTGGCATGTGCTTTGCTGTGAAGCTGTGTTCTCCAGCCCCGCCCGACCGGTTACATGCTAGAAGTCTGCGCGGGACAGAATTTTCAGTCCCGCTCCTGCATTCTTAAGTCCCGCTCCCGCAAAGGATTGTGATTTTTCAGTCCCGCTCCCACCTGCATCTGTAATGTTTTGTCCCGCTCCCGCCCGCAAATCCCGCAAGATGGGGACGGAAGGTTGTTTCATTGGCCAGAATAAAAAAAACAAAAAAACGCGTGCACATAATTCCTTAAGTGGTAACTGGGTAACTGGGTTATTGTTCAGCCAACATTAAATAGGCCTCAGTAACGTTTGACATTTGACATTTCGATAGGCCTATAATGGGCCATGAACATTCCTAAAATGAGCCTATTTAGGCTTGAGTCTCCGTTGTTCACTGTTGAGGGCTTCAGTCTCTCCTCCAGTCTGTGACCACATACGCTGAAGCCCTCGGATGCTGCTGGAGCCTGGAACGCATAGCGCATGCCGTGGATTATGGTATTTTACTTATATAGGCCTACTTACTTTTTATCTCACTTTTATTTTACGCATTTTAGCTTGTGGGACTGCTGTTTATCAGATCGTGCGGTCGCGCTCCTGCCCGCAATGAGCTGCACTGTTTTGTGTTGGGAGGCAGCTCTATTACACGCTGCCATTCCCACACACGGTACGTCCATTAGATCTGGTTTAGACCTGGTTTAGATCTGGTTTAGACCTGGTTTAGTCCTGGTTTAGACCTGGTTTAGTCCTGGTTTTAGTCCTGTTATAAATCTGGTTTAGATCTGGTTTAGACCTGGTTTAGTCCTGGTTTAGACCTGGTTTAGTCCTGGTTTTAGTCCTGTTATAAATCTGGTTTAGATCTGGTTTAAACCTGGTTTAGTCCTGGTTTAGTCCTGGTTTAGACCTGGTTTAGTCCTGGTTTAGACCTGGTTTTAGTCCTGTTATAGACCTGGTTTAGTCCTGGTTTAGATCTGGTTTAGACCTGGTTTTAGTCCTGGTCTTAATCAGGCCTAAACCAGGTCAAAAACCCATCACAGTCCTTATTGTCTGTGTTGTTTTGATGCGTAATTAGAAAATTTGGGAGGTGCAGCAGAGAACTATAATAAAATCTTATTTTACACCCATGGGTGCGGCGGTCGACACAGTTTTGACGCAGAACCATAAATTGGCCTTAATTGAGCCTTTAGCTTTTCACACTTTCGGACAGAACACACAATACTTTGTGCACAGTTCAAATGTTTCATGTGGATTTACTATTTTTGTTATAAATTCTAAGTTTGGAAAATCCACCGTCACTTTTTCGGACCCTGGAAACTGTAAATTTGGTGGACCTTTTGAGTTTGTAATTGACTACCCCTGTTCTAGAGTTCTAATAGTTTCCCTCGGGTCTGTGGAGTGGGTAAGACTGTTTTTAGTGGCAGGACGACTGTGGCCATTGACATGCACTAGCCTAGCACCAGCAACCTCTGCAAATACAATACAATATTTCAAAAAGTATGAACTGAGGCCCTATGTCCAAAATTCTGAACTGTCCCTTTAAAGTATACGACAAGAAAAGAAAACAAAACAGTGCTTACAGCTACTTTTCTTCCTCAAAATGCAATAACAGGCAGGAGATCTGGTATAAAGTTCTACTACTGCCACATCACCCTGGAGAAGCAGATGACAAATGTTCACTGACAGACTAATAATGCAGGATCACTCATGTGTGACTGAAACAAAACACAACTTCAGGGATGTTTTTAATGAGGTAACAACATTTCAAGAGTCAATTTTGTGTAATATTGGACCTTTAAATGGTAAAGTTGGAGGGGTTATAAAATGGTTTAGAGGTGCATTGTGTCTGGAATGTTTCACAGTATGGCATTAACCTTTTTATGAACACGGAAACCAAACCAAACCCGCTCACAGTCAGAATGCTTGTTTTTCTAGGCATTTTTGAGCTATAAAACCACCTGCAATCTCATAAATGTTAAGTGGACCTGTTTAATGTCACACTGTGGAATATTCCAAGCAGAGCGACGACATCTCCATAGAAACGAGCAGGTGACAGACCCGCGAACAAAAAGTGACACAGTGCACCCTTAAGAATGCAGGGGAGATTTAACTTCCCTGTGTCTCTTCGTGAATGTGTTATTGATTTGCCTAAAATGTTCCACAGTACGGCATTTAGCTAATCTTCTCTGAGACCCAGAGATGTTGCCACCAGGCTAAATTACAAGTTAGATCTGTGGGGAGGCAAGCTCGCTCACAGTAAGAACACATGTTTTTCCAGGCATTTTTCAAGTTAAGTTACATAGTGTTAGTTTACCATTTTCACATTGCGTAATGGAGTTAAAAATATACTTATTACTACTTCCTGTTTGTGTTTTTCGTTTTATTATTATGTATATGTGAATTTTAACCTTTTAGTTTGTCCACTGACCCCATTTATTTGACTGGTAGCTTCACTTCCCCTCTCAGTAGAACATTGGAGACTGCAGAGGGTTGAAAATATTATATTTCAAATAACTTTTTGACTGTTTGCGTAAATACAAGAAGACATGATGACAAGACAGCGTTTTCACATGTAATGGATGTGTCTTGGTGCACCTGTTTTAAGTATAGTCACCTTTTTATTTGTACGGGGACAGTGCACAACAATAGATTAACCAAGACGGAAGTCATAGGAAAGATGATGGTGCAGGTTATAACATGGATGCACATTTACACCTGTCGTCCTGGAGCATTATGGGGGAAATACTAAGAGTAGAGATTCAGTGTACATAGTTCGGGTTGGGCAGTATCCAAATTTTGATACCTTTATACCTTCTCAACATTTTGCCAGGGTATATGGCACATGTGTCAAACATGTGGCCGGGGCCAGATGCGGCCCTCCAAGACCTTTAATCTGGCCCTCGCCTGATTTTTCTATTAAAATACTTAAAATTTTCTGATTTTTCTGTTAATTTTCTGCACCGTTTAGCATAGCAGCATCTCCGGCGTTTCTGTACGTTGCGACTCCCACCAGAGCAGCACAAATGAAGACTTTCCTCTTTCCAAACGCTCTTAAAGGACGATCGTTTTGACTGTGACCATGACGCCCTCATCAGCAAAATGTCAAAAAATGAGAAAAGCAGATGCTGAGTTCAGGATTTCCCAAGAAAAATAGTCTAATTCTTATTTGTTGACAGAGGTGAATGGGAGATCTGTGCTCAGTGTGTTTGGAACAAGTGGCGTTGCTCGAGGAATATAATCTTAAACACCACTACGAGACACAGAGAAAAATACAATAACTTGAAAAGAGAACTGAGTTTTCTGATCCGGCCCTTTTGGGATCAAAGTAGGCTGCATACGGCCCCCAGACCAAAATGAGTTTGACACTCCTGGTATATGGTATTACCGTGACTAATTAAGTAAGAATTATTTTGTAGCTTATACCATTCAGAAACAGAAGAGCAGCATTATATTTGAAGATGAGGCACAAGTTCTGATCAAACCAAACTTCTCCGGCGCGTATCTCCCTCCATTTAATGATCTGGGACATGCCAAGACAAGAAAAGCGCAGAAGAGGCAGATTCAGAATAAAAAGTAAAAGGCGACAGTCCACGGCGTGTGATATTTCCACTGCAGCATGTTGTATCTGACAGACCCGCGCTCTCGGCACTCGGAGAAGTTACCGTCTCCTCCGTGAAAGTCGGACTTCGCCCTCGAGCGGGGAAATCTCTCCTCTCGACTCTCGGCGTTCAATAAAACGTCTCCATCTCAAACTTTTGGGCTCAACATCACACACGAAGCGTCAGTTTTTTTCTTCTTCCTCGCTGCGTGTGGATGGAAACCTCCGAGTGTAACGACGTTTGAAGAGGAGAAAGAGTGGAGGGTGCTGTGACCTGTGTCTGAAGCGACTGTGGTGGATCTCTGGCCTGACGCGGGGTCGCAGCTCCTCAACATTTACCGTCTCTCCCCAGATTTTTTTTAATGATGGTAATGAAACTGATACTGTTGCTACTTTTTGATACCTCGAGATACCGTATTATTGCCCAACCCTAGCATATGGATAAATAGATCCATCCATCCATCTTCTTCCGCTTATCCGGGGCCGGGTCGCGGGGGCAGCAGTCTAAGCAGGGGCTCCCAAGCTTCCTTCTCCCCAGCCACTTCCTCCAGCTCCTCCGGACGGACCCCGAGGCGCTCCCAGGCCAGCCGAGAGACATAGTCCCTCCAGCGTGTCCTGGGTCTTCCCCGGGGCCTCCTACCGGTGGGACATGCCCGGAACACCTCCCGAGGGAGGCGTCCTGGAGGCATCCGGACCAGATGCCCGAACCACCTCAGCTGGCTCCTCTCGACGTGGAGGAGCAGCGACTCTACTCCGAGCTCCTCCCGTGTGACCGAGCTCCTCACCCTATCTCTAAGGGAGCGCCCGGCCACTCTGCGGAGGAAACTCATTTCGGCCGCTTGTATCCGCGATCTCGTTCTTTCGGTCATTACCCAGAGCTCATGACCATAGGTGAGGGTAGGAACGTAGATTGACCGGTAAATCTTCACCACAACGGTCCGATACAGCGACTGCATCACTGCCGACGCCGCACCGATCCGCCTGTCAATCTCGCGCTCCATCCTCCCCTCACTCGTGAACAAGACCCCGAGATACTTGAACTCCTCCACTTGAGGCAGAGACTCCCCACCCACCCGGAGAGGGCAATCCACCTTTTCCGGCGAGAACCATGGCCTCGGATTTGGAACAGCTGATTCTCATCCCAGCCGCTTCACACTGGCTGCAAACCGCCCCAGTGCACGCTGCAGGTCCTGGCTCGATGGAGCCAACAACAGGACAACATCATCCGCAAAAAGCAGAGATGAAATCCTGTGGTCCCCGAACTGACCCTCCGGCCCCTGGCTGCGCCTAGAATTTCTGTCCATAAATACAATGAACAGAACGGGTGACAAAGGGCAGCCCTGGCGGAGTCCAACATGCACCGAGAACAGGTCTGACTTACTGCCGGCAATGCGAACACAGCTCCTGCTCCGTCATACAGGGACCGGACAGCCTTAGCAAAGGGCCCCGGACCCCATACTTCCTCGGAGCACTCTACAGGGCACCACGAGGACACAGTCGAATGTTCCTTCTCCAAGTCCACAAAACACATGTGGACTGGCTGGGCAAACTCCCATGAACCCTCGAGCACCCGATGGAGGGTGTAGAGCTGGTCCAGTGTTCCACGACCAGGCCGAAAACCACACTGTTCCTCTTGAACTGAGGTTCGACCATCGGCCGAACTCTCCTCTCCAGCACCCTGGCATAGACTTTACCGGGAGGCTGAGGAGTGTGATTCCCCTGTAGTTGGAACACACCCTCCGGTCCCCCTTTTATACAGAGGGACCACCACCCCGGTCTGCCAGTCCAGAGGTACTGTTCCCGACCGCCACGCGATGTTGTAGAGACGTGTCAGCCAAGACAGCCCCACAACACCCAGAGACTTAAGGTACTCAGGACGGATCTCATCCACCCCCTGGAGCCTTGCCACCGAGGAGCTTTTCTGACCACCTCAGTGACTTCGGCCAGGGTGATGGATGAGTCCGCCTCTGGGTCCCCAGCCTCGGCCTCCTCTTCGGAGGACGTGACGGTGGATTGAGGAGATCCCCAAAGCATTCCCTTCCACCGCCCGACAATATCCCCAGTCGAGGTCAGCAGCTCTCCCCCCGCACTGTAAACAGTGTTGGTGAAGGACCGCTTCCCTCCTGAGGCGCCGGACGGTTTGCCAGAATTTCCTTGGGGCCGTCCGATAGTCCTCCTCCATGGCCTCCCCGAACTCCTCCCAGACCCGAGTTTTGCCTCTGCAACCGCCTCTCGGGCTGCAGCACGCTGGCCTGACGACGGGCCCGCTGCTGCCTCAGGGAGTCCACCGGGCCAGTAAGGCCCGGTAGGACTCTTCTTCAGCTTGACGGCATCCCCTTACTTCCGGTGTCCACCACCGGGTTCGGGATTGCCGCCGCGACAGGCACCGCAGGCCCTTACGGCCACAGCTACGAACGGCCGCATCGACAATGGAGGCCGAGAACGAAGCCCACTCGGCTCCATGTCCCCAGCCTCCCCGGGATCTGGGAGAAGCTCTCCCGGAGGTGTGAGTTGAAGGCCACACTGACAGAAGGTTCCGCCAGACGTGCTCCCCAGCAGACCCCTCACGATACGCTTGGGCCTGCCAGGTCTTTCCGGCTTCCTCCTCCGCCAGCGGACCTAACTCACCACCAGGTGGTGATCAGCTGACAGCTCTGCCCCTCTCTTCACCCGAGTGTCCAAGACACACGGCCGGAGGTCAGATGACACGACAACAAAGTCGATCATCGACCTCCGGCCTAGGGAGTCCTGGTGCCACGTGCACCGATGGACCCCTTGTGCTCGAACATGGTGCCCGTTCACAGGGACAAACTGTGACTAGCACAGAAGTCCAATAACAGAACACCGCCCGGGTTCAGATCGGGAGGCCGTCTCCTCCCAATCACCCCTCTCCAAGTGTCACTGTCGTTGCCCACGGGCGCTTGAAGTCCCCCAGTAGAACAACGGAGTCCCCGGTCGGTGCACGGTCCAGTACCCCTCCCAGAGACTCCAAGAAGGCCGGGTACTCTGCACTGCTGTTCGGCCCATAGGCCGACACCACAGTGAGAGACCTGTCCCCGACCCGGCGCGCAGGGACACGACCCTCTGCTCACCGGTAACTCCAACACACAGCGGCTGGGAGCTGTGGGCCATAAGCAAGCCCACGCCAGCTCGCCGCCGCTCCCCCGCGGCCAACACCAGAGAAATGGAGAGTCCAACCCTCTCAAGGAGTTGGGTTCCAGAGCCCAAGCTGTGCGTGGAGGTGAGGCCAACTATATCTAGCCGGTAACGCCGACCTCCCGCACAAGCTCAGGCTCCTTCCCCAGCGAGGTGACATTCCATGTCCCCAGAGCTAGTCTCCATGTCCGGAGATCTGGTCGCCGAGGCCCCGCCTTCGACTGCCGCCCAGATCTCTTGCACCCGGCCCCTATGGCTCCTCCCGCGGATGGTGGGTCCAGGGGAGGGCGGTCCCACGTCGCTCCTTCGGGCTGTGCCCGGCCGGGCCCCGTGGGGAAAGGCCCGGCCACCAGGCGCTCGCCCACGTGCACCCACCCCAGGCCTGGCTCCAGGGTGGGGCCCCGGTACCGCCTTTCCGGCGACGTCACTGACCTTGTTTTAATTGTCATCATGGGGGCTTCTGAACCGCTCTTCGTCTGACCCGTCCCCCGGACCTGTTTGCTCTTGGGTGACCCTACCATTAGGGGCATAAAGCCCCCGACAACATAGCTCCTGGGATCATTCGGTACTCAAACCCTCCACCACGTTAAGGTGGCGGTTCGAGGAGGGGGTTGAACTACTATTCTATAAAAAACAAGAGCTCCGCCAGCGGGGCAAAATACGCCCGTACTTTGAATTATTGTATATAGAATTAAGTTAGAATTTGTCAAACCTAGTTAAAGATGAATTGTTGGTGCAGTTTGGAAGATTCCAATGCTGGCGTTCTATGGCACATACCGATGAGCCAGTTAAGAGTGCGGGTTCACATTCCTAGGCTACACGGTTGTCGAGTTAGAGCGCAGACAAGGTTTTAGGAAAGGGTTGGGCTGTGACCTTGACCTTTGACCCTGTGACCTTGAAATCAATAGGGAACATCCTTGACCCATGGGGTGTCCAGCCATGAAGTTTGACATTCCTAGGTGAGACGGTTGTCGAGCTAGAGCGCGGACAAGGTTTTCGCAAAGGGTCGGGCCGTGACCTTGACCTTTGACCCTGTGACCTTGAAATCAATAGGGAACATCCTTGACCCATGGGGTGTCCAGCCATGAAGTTTGACATTCCTAGGTGAGACGGTTGTCGAGTTAGAGCGCGGACAAGAAATTGTCCACAGACAGACGGACAGACAGACAGTCCCGTCTTGAGACGGGCGTATAACCAGGGGTGCACATAACTGGTACGCATGCGCAGCAAAAATAACGAATGCGTAATGCCACTTCAGTTACTGAGCGCCTTTGCGTTAGAGGTAAGATCTTAAGCCCGAGCCCGACGGTCGGGCCTAAAATGTCAATCATTGCTTCGGGTCGGGTCGGGTCGGGCCGGGCTTCTCTCTCGCTGACTTTTTTAAAATAAATAAACAGTTAAATTCGTGCGCAGAGCATGAGCCAGAGCCAGAGCGGCTCCTGTAACAGGAGCCGCAGAGCCAGCGCATGCTCTGCGCACGTGAACGACGCCCTCTTAATAATCTTCCCCTCCGCAGGTCCGCATGAAATTTCGGGTTTGCTTCGGGCTCGGGCCTGCGAATCAAGTTAATTGGTCGGGCTCGGGTCGGGTCGGGTTTTAATACCCGCGGGTCGGGTCGGGCTGGATTTTTAGGCCCGATCTTACCTCTAGTGAGTACCAAACTCCATCTCCTGGTACTCACCTGAGTAACTCACTGAAAAAGTTATGTGCACCCCTGCGTATAACAACATACACCAAACACACAACCACATGCACTCTTAGCCTCTTCCACCCTGTATCAACATCTGCAGACACACACATCCTACATTGTACTAATCATTCAAATCACACTCATCTGTAATGTGTATAAACTTCTTCAGACAAATATAACAAATATATCAGCATATATTTTCAAAACGTAACCCTTCCAGACCACCGGTGTTGTACATAACCGTGTACAACTTTTTAACCATAAAAGATAGAAACATACTTTTTTATTCCTCTGAAAGTTGACAGCTGTGGCTTTCTGAGCATATTTCCGGCATTATCCTACGTCACAGGCACGCTGTGGGATGAAGCAGGGAACATGAGTGTCCAATAGGAACTTTGTTTTCCACCAGACACATGCGTTCCATCCATTTTCATCAGCCCAAACTTTGCCAAAGAGTGAAGTGAGTCAAGATGGTCGATGCTTTGAGCGTCTGTGTTTGTAACAATTGAAAAAGCTGCAATAAGTGCATTTATTTCTCCAATAAATGGCAAGTTACGCATCTTGGTCTGCGTAATTGCACATCCCTAGGTTTATTTCAGTCCAAATGTACAGATCCAAATGTAAAAAACACCAGGGAAATGCAGAAGTGATCTAACTCCGACCTGGACCTGACACAAGCTGTTCCCATGACTGGACCAGGAAAGTCATGGAGCCATTGCACTTTTTTGTTTTGAGGCATAAGGATATTTTTAGTTTACTTCCAGACTTAATATTTTACACTTTTGTAGCTATGGCCCTAAATTAAGGATTTTTTTTATGTCCAAAAAGTTGTTTATACATGTTTGCTGTGTGTTTTGTATGAAAGAGTGTGAACTGTATTCTCATTTTTTTCTCATATGTATTTCTGGTCCTGTAGCTTTTATTACAGGTTGCACTGAACAAAAGGATGTACACGTCACACATGAACACTTCATTAGGGGGTAAAAGCAGTAGTTTTAATGGCAAAAATAAGGGAAAAAAATCCAGGCGAGAACAAATGTACTAAAATTGGGAACTAAAGTTTTGTACATTTTATTTGGACTGTACCATTTTGAAGTTGGACTGAACGCCGGGAAGAGGAGCTGCCATCTTCTGATGCTGTTCTCATTTTTGCAGGGAGTCTGTGCCTGCTGTACGAAGAGTATTTTTTCCTCTGTCTGTCACAGGATTAAAGCAAATTGACACACAATGTTCTGTCTTTTGTGTACGACGTGACAAAAGGCCCACAGCCATTATCCTTGTTTTATTCATAGTTTGTGCCATTCTATAAATATCGTAATAAGTATGACATGTTATGAGATTAGTTTTTTTTTTTTTTGAAGCTACAATTTTGGATTTTATTTTTTCCTTTCCCTCACCTCCATCAGATGCCACGGTCCCTCTGAGGAAAGATCACAGTGGGTTGCCAGGTTTGATGGCTTCATGGATAGATGTGCCTTTGCTCTGACAGATTATAGGGGTTTAGATCGAATGATTCTCTATGTCCTTGGCGCATAACCTTCTGTGTTCATGTTTGGCAACCCCCCAAACCTGCTCATTATACAGCGACTGTCTAATGAAGCACAAACGCAATGGAGCAATGTCAAAGTACACGCCGATGGAATTCAACCGCGTTATTCGCATGTTGAGATAAGTAGTATTCAACCAGAAATTTTGGCTTCCTGTTTCATAAGCGTTGTTTTGAGGATGTAACGATATCCAAATCTCTCTGTACCATATTTTCACCATATACATCTCACCGTAGCAGATTTATTGCAATATTTTGACTGTGAATCTGCTCTTTTTTCCTCTAAAAATGCTTCACAAGACTTAATCCAAAGAATGAAGATGTAAAAGGGCTTAGAACAGTTATTTCTTCATGTCGTCTGCACTGAAACGGAGCAAAGGATCATGGTCAATGTCGTTCCCTCTGTTTTTTTTTAGCTATTTCTGCATCCGAACTATTCATTTAAGCAAAGAGACTTGTGATTCGATATCTTGTGATGCTCCACGATATTATTGTGAGACCTTTGACGATACGATATCACCATATTTCTGTTATTGTTACATTCTTATAGTGTATATATTGGTTTAAGGATATGGAAAATTTGATTCAATGTCCTATATTATGCTATTAATATAGGATTATATGCTGTTATTGGTTTCATTCACAGATGTTTGAGGAACCCTTTATTATTTGTCTGTCAAAGCTCAAAATCCTCTATATTATTTGGTTCTTTTTTTAGACCAAGAGTTTGTTTTCATACCTGACAGTTTCGAGCATAAATGTAATGTCATATATGAAATCCCCTGCATGTCCTGCAATAAAACATACATCAGGGAGACAGGGAGGGAGTTCAGTAAATGAAAAAAGAACATAGGACAGAATGGAAGGAAGAGAAGGAAACAGCAAAAGCATGGACATGAGCAACAAAACACAAAGCACAACGGGAACAACTCCAATCGGTCATTTCTGTCCACTGTAAAAGAACAGAAGCACATTATGCACCGGGACAAAGTGAACATGACTGGGACAGAGGACGACAAACATCATCGCTGGATTAAAGAGGCAATCGAAATACAGAAATGTGAAACCGATGAGATCATAATCCGGGACAAGAGGGCTTTTTTACTCTCACACACCTGGGATACTGTCCTGAGGAAGTGGGACTGCAGGTGGCGCTGTCATCCTGCCTCCACCGGTAGGAAGACGGCGCCAAAAATTTGTATAACACGTCACGGCAACATCATGTGACCACTCTGAGGAGGACCGCAGGGAGCAGCCCAAACTGTCAGGTCTGAAAACAAACTCTTGGTCTGAAAAAAGACCAAAGGAACCTATAATATTCTGAAAATGACGTATAAGGCGCACCAGAAAGCCTTAGCAACCAACCTTCAAAACAGATTTAGAAAAAGACAAAGAATTTATAATTTAAAAGGAACTGAGGTTTTTAAAATACCCAGATTCAGAACAGAGACGATGGAAAGGTGTGTCTCAGTCAAAGGTGTGAGTTTATGGAACAGTCTCGGCAGTGAAATCAAGAACTCTAAATCTATGAATGCATTTTTTAAAAAGGGTCAAATATTGTATGCTGAAAATGTATGAGACGGCAGAGTAGTGGCTTCTGTTACGTCACAGGTGTCAAACATGCGGCCCGGGGGCCAGATCCGGCCCTCCAAGACCTTTAATCTGGCCCTCGGCTGATTTTCTCTTAAAATATGTAAAATTTTCAGATTTTTCTGGTAATTTTCTACGCCGCTTAGCATAGCAGCATCTCCAGTGCTTCTGTGTGTGGCCGCCTCCCACCAGAGCAGCACAAATGAAGACTCGCCTCTTTCCAAACGCTCTTAAAGGACGATCGTTTTGACTGTGACCATGACGCCCTCATCAGCAAAGTGTCAAAAATAAGAAAAGTGGAGCTGAGTGCAGGATTTTCCAAGAAAAATGTACTAATTCTTCTTTTTCACGGAGGTGAATGGGAAACCTGTACGCTTGGTGTGTTTGCAACAAGTGGCGGTGCTCAAGGAATATAAATATAAAGGAGGAATATAAACGCCACTATGAGACACAACATGGCGAAAAATACAATAACTTGAACAGAGAATGGAGTTTTCCAATCCGGCCCCTTTGGGATCAAAGTAGGTTGTATACGGCCCCCGGACCAAAATGAGTTTGACACCTCTGTGTTACGTTATATTCTGTGTTATGTAATGTACAGCGTTTATGATTTGATTAGAAATGTTAACTTGTGAATAGGGGGCAGTCACAATGAGTTTATACTTGTTTCTGCTCCTTTTCATTCATAATATTTAATTTGAATGTTAGGCTGTTATAATTATTTTTAAATGAATGAAAGAAATAAACTCATTGGTCAAAATGCTCTGTTCCACCTTGTGATGTTCTTGAGCGGATTTTTTCCAAGTCGACAGCTCCTTTTACCTTTAGTTCGGTCGCGGTTGGCAATCCTATAGCTGAAATGATCCTAGTGAAGGTGCGTGGAGCGTAAAAACACGGTGGAGCGCTTCCTGTATTACCACAGCGTTGTATGTTTTAGAGAATCGTTCGAGTTTAAATCTGCAGGTTTGTGTGTTAAACATGTGCGAGTGAAACAAAACACAACTCCAGGTCTGTTTGTGGTGAGGAAACATTAGAAGGAAACGCAGATCGGAAAATAGGGTCATTAATGAATAGCTGCGAGTCGAGGTTTAGGAAATTTAAACTCACAAAAATATTCCCTCTTAAAAGTCTGTGTCGAGTGAACAGAACTGTGACAGTGAGTAAACAATGATGTAATAATATCTGAACTTGTGCTGTGGCTGTGACTCTGGAAATATCCACAGTTCTGCATCCGACCTGAGACTGACCTGAACATGTCTCCTTCTGTCTTACTCACTCTCTCCTCCATCCCTCTCCTTTCCTCCCTCTCTCTTTCTCCTCTCTCTCCTCCATCCCTCTCCCTTCCTCTCTCCCTCTCTCTCTTTCCCCATCTCTCTCAGTCTTGTAGCTATGTCTCTCTCAGTCTTTCTTACTCTCCCTTCCCCCTTCTCTCTCTCCCTCTCTTTCTCTCTCTCCTCAATCCCTCTCCTACCATTTCCTCTCTGTCTCTCTCCCTCTCTGACTTCCCTCTCTCTGGTGCTCCATCTCTCTTCCTCACTTTCTCTCACCTCTCTCCTCCATTTCTCTCCTCCAGTTTTCTCTCTCTCTCTCTCTCTCTCTCTCTCTCTGACGCTTCCTGCCTCTTGCTTTCTCTCTTCCTCCATCTCTTTCTCTTTCCTCCCCCTTTCTCTTTCTCTCTGTGTTGTGTAGCTCTGGTTATCGCCCTCTCTCTCTCCCTCCCTCCCTCTCTCCCCCCCTTCCTCTCTCTACCTCTGTCCTGTAGCTCTCTCTCTGTTCCTCTCTCTGACTCTCCCTTTCTCCTGCGGTTTCCCTCTTTTTCTCTCTCATCTCTCTCTCTCTCTCTCTGTCTCCTCTCTTTCTCTCTCTCTTCTCTTTCTCTCTCTCAATGTCTCCTCTCCCTTTCTCTCTCTCTCTCTCTCCTCTCCCTTTCTCTCACTCTCTGTCTCCTCTCCCTTTCTCTCTCTCTCTCCTCTCCCTTTCTCTCTCTCCCTGTCTCCTCTCCCTTTTTCTCTCTCTGTCTCCTCTCCCTTTCTCTCTTACTGTCTCCTCTTCCTTTCTCTCTCTCGCTGTCTCCTCTTCATCTCTCTCTCTCTCTGTCTCTCTCTGGCTCTTCTCCCTTTCTCTCTCTCTGATTCTCCCTCTCTATGTCGTGTTGATCCGTCTCTCTTTTTCTCTCCCTCTCATTTTGTCTCTCTCTCTCTTTGACTCTCCCTTCCTCACTCTCTCCTCTCCATCTCTCCTCCCCTTTCTCTCTCTCTTTCTCTCTCTCTCTGTCATGTTGCTCTCCATCCTCCCTCTCTTCCTCTCTCTGTTTCTCAGTGTCCTGCAGAAGAGACAGTTTGACAAAAACTCACCATAACGATGTGCGTCACCTCTTCTCACACACACACCTACACACACACGCACACACCTACACACACACATGCACACACACGCACACACACACACACACACACACACACACACACACACCTACACCTACACACACACAAACACACACACACACACACGCACACACACACACCTACACACATACACCTACACACGCACGGACGCACACACACACACGCACGCACACACCTACACACGCACACACACACCTACACACACACACACACACACACACACACACACACACACACACACACACACACACACACACACATACACACACACACACACACACGCGCACACACACACACACATACACACACACACACACCTACACACACACACAAACACACACACACACACCCACAAGGGAAAAGTTCAATCCTAACTCCACGTTCTTCAGATTTTATCGGTTACAGTGACAATTCAGAAGCCATTTTGTGGATTTTGTCACAGTGAACTCTCAAAATGAAGCTAATAATTAACCACAAAAACATCTCCTCTCCTCAGAACGCCTCAGAACTCTGGAGATTCACAAAAAAACATGGTTATTGAAGTGTTTTTACTTTTCGCTTCGTGATTACTCCTTCAGTTGTCTAAGTCATCATGTTGCTACAGACTGTAAAGAAGCGTGACGTCTCCAGCCAAATGAAGCTCACTGAGGCCTGCAGTTATAACCATTATAATTTGTAGACGAGTTGTCGTATCAAGAGTAGAAATTCATTAACGGACAAAACAGCGAAATAAAAACACCAGGGTCATGTAGAGCAGGTTAATACGAACATTTCGAGACCAAAATGACGGATAGAGGGATGACAATACTTCGATGTAAAGACACTGGAGAAGGAAGCGTCCCCATCATAGAGCGTATATATATATGAGTGGACTAAGTGAGTGTTACGTCACCACAGCGTCAGCGTCGCTCAAATGAGGCTCCTGATGTTTAAGTCACTGATTTATGTTCTATGTTCTGTTACGTACGAACAACAATAGAATCGCAATTTAACGAAATTCACTTTATTTTATACTAGTTTAATTATGCTAGTTAAGATTCTAGTAACATTAGCTATTGTAATTGTTTGAGATATTTTGTCATTTTATTTCAAAAATAGTCACTCCTGGCAGGAAAGTGAGGAGGGAACTTACTTAGCAGCGAAACGCACTAGCTGTCAATCAAACCTGTTGCTAAAGCTAGGCAGCCGCGACCTTGGGGAATGAAGGCTTCTGATTGGTTCGTTATTTATGTTCATATCTTGATTTAGGAACAAAACAGCGAAATGAAAAATTCAGGATCCTGTGTCACGGGTTCACACGAACATTTTAAGACCAAAATGACGAGGCTCAGAGCAGCAGTTACGGAGAGAGAGACGATAAGATCTCAATGTAAGTCGATGGGAAAAAGGGAGAGGAGGAGCCGGAAGAGCCTCCTGGAGCACTTCCTACTTGGCACGCGGCAGCTAACGGGTTAGCGTAGTCCACTCATTTATACGGACGTGGTCCCCATGGTCACTTCTTGCTTGGAGCGCGACGGCTAGTGGGTTAGCTATATCCATTTATATATATACAGTCTATGGTACACACCCAATTAAAGCTGCACATTGTGACAGTCACACCCCGTGGCTGTGTATGGATTATGGATGTATGGCAGCCTTCAGGCGGGCTCTGCCACTTGGGTGCAGTCTTACTATTGGTTAGCGGCGACATCAATCAATCTATAAAAGCGCACAGTTTCCGTCCCCTCGCCCTGTGACTTCACGCTCTTACTTCCAGGTCCTGTCGATGACACCGCTTGTTCACCAGTCTCAGTGCTCGCTGCCATGGACCTGTGTTAGCTGCGGCATTTGTGTAACCGTCCGTTATGCCGGTTAGCGGGAGGGCTGGCTGTTTAGTGTCTGTCAACCGGATTGTCCTAACTCATGGAAACATAGTCACACTGAACTAATTTATGGAAAAAGGTATAAATAAACTATACCGGGGGAGTTTATTTGTTTCAATCACTTAACAGACCAGACATTTATTTGAGACCAGGCGGCAATTTGGGGCAATTAATTCTTCTTGCTCAGAAAAACTGGGAAAATCTGGTAGTCGAATTCCTTTAACCAGTATGACTATAATTTAGGCGACTTTCTATACAGACGTAGGCGAGTTCATTTGAAATGTTACAACATACAGCTGTTTTTTTCAGTGCTTCTAGTTTATGCAAATGAGCCATGTGGTTTTAAGTTTGGTTTGTGTAGAGACGATGCAAGCATCAGTCCTGCGTCCTGTTGTTTCAGCACCACTTCTGTCTTCAGCATGAACATTAGACTCTGCGTTCATTTGGAACCGACGCTTATTTATCAAAATATACACCTGCACCCGGCGTTTAAAGGGATCCGGTGGTTAATTGGCATTTTACGGTATTTTCTAACGTTGTTTCCTCATCACAAACATCACAATCAATCTCAAGAGTCAGGTTCTCGTAACATTGGACCTTTAAGCGTCTTTAGCGCTTTACAAATATTTGTTTTGACTTTTTCTCCGCTGACTGTTTCAGCGTAATTTGCCCAAATGTGTGAACAGACAACTTTATGGGCCATTTGGATTTGGAGGACTTGTTATTTCAGCTACACATTTCTTCCTTTCCAGCTCGACAGCTTGAGTAAAAAAGATCCGCTTTATTTCCTCCTTTTCAGCACCACCAGCACAGGCCCAGAGGAGTTTGTTTTCCTGCAGGGGTCAAAGCCAAACCGTTTATCCATCGAACTCCTGCCATTCATCTTTCTGTCTCGTAATTAATAAATGGCTTTGGAAATTTAAAAGTGCACTGTGTAATATTTGTAGTGGAGGGTCCGTCACCTGCTTTTTCTCCGTGAAAATGTGATTGCTTTGTCTGGAATGTTCCACAGTATAGATTAAAACTATGTATTTCTGTTAGAGGGGTTGGTATATGGAACAATGTGAGTGATGATTTAATAAAGTCTAACACTGTAGAAGCCTTCAAAAAAAGAGTATAAAGATGTATGTTTTCTAAAGAGCTCTGGAATGAATGAATTATGCATGAAATTTTGTTTGTTTTGTCTATATTTTGTCTCTTATACAGCACTGTGCAAAAGTTCTCGGCAGGTGTGGAAAAAAAAATGCTGTAAATTAGGAAGGCTTCAAAAATGGAAGTGTTCATCATTTATTTTCATCAATCAACAAAATGCAGTGAGTGAACAAAAGAGAAATCTATATATTTGGTGTGAGCTTTGCCTTCAGAAGAGCATCAGTTCTTCTAGGTTTTACTTGCAGACAGTTTGTGAAGGAACTGGGCTGGTCGCTGTTCCAAACATGTTGAAGAACTAAGCACAGATCTTGTGTGGATGGAGCTTCCTCACATCCTTCTGTCTCTTCATGGAATCAGACTCACTCCATGATGTTGAGGTCAGGGCTCTGTGGGGCCAGACCATCACCAACACAACTTCTGCTTCTTCTTTGCGCTTAACAGAGTTCAGAATCAGAATCAGAATCAGAATCAGAATGTGTTTTATTGCCATATGAGTGAACAGGTTCACAACATTAGGAAATTGCTGCGGTACTTGGAGCAGGATGTAGACAAACACTGACATGCAACAAATAATAGAATAAAATAAAGCTATAATATAACAAAATTTACAAATTTACAGGAGTATAATAATATAGAGTATGAGAGTGCAAAACAGGCAGGTGCAGGCAGGTGCGAGAACACAGGGTCATGTGACAGAGTTCTGAACGACTTTGGCTTTTTCTTTTGTTCGCTCACTTTGCTTTTTGTAAACTGATAAAAACAAACTATCATTATTTATATTTTTGAAAGCTTTCTTTGTTTACAACATTTTTTCACACCTGCTTAAAACCTTTGCACAGTACATACATACAGTAAGTGAAAGTATTGTAAGTGAAATTGGAAATGTAAACTTGCTGTTCATGCACTGCTTTTCTTTCTTGGAATTCTGTCATTATTTAACAGGGTTTGGCATTAAATACTTTTTACGTCAGCCTAAACCCTTTAGGTCATGATTCATGGGGTTGTAGTCTATATTTTGTTTTGTAGTGCTGCGAAATGACCAAATAAATTACTCCTACTACTACTACTCCTACTAGGGAGGTTACAACACTACACTACATTACAGTTCAGATTTGTGGAGAGTTGCCCCTATTCACAAAAGGAATTATTGTATTTTTGAGCAATAGAAAACGTCTGTAATGAATACCACGGAACATTCCAGGCAAAACAATAACATCTCCATGGAGACAACTAGGTAGCAGTCCCTCCACCAGAAAAGTTGTGCAGTGCACCTTTATGTTTTAATGTTGTTTCCTCGTCACAAACAGACCTGGAGCTGTGTTTTATTGTTTTACTCACACACTCTGCTCCACCTTGTGATGTCACGTGGTAATACAGGAAGTGCTCCATGGTGTGTTTAAAACTCCATACACACAAGAATCATTTGGATCATTTCAGGAACACTCATGAGTGGCAACACTCAGGCCTCACAGCATGAAGGTTGCTGGTTCGATCCCCGGGTCTTTCTGTGTGGAGTTTGCATGTTCTCCCCGTGTCTGGATGGGTTTCCTCCGGGCTCCGGTTTCCCCCATCAACCCAAAACATGCAGCACCCCTATGAACTAACATCAAGGACCATGACGTCCACCCTCCTGTGGGCTCACCACCTGCAGAGGGGTTCATGGGGGGTCAGGTGCTATGAGGATGAGGACCCAGCCGGATTAAGTGGGAGAAGATGGCTGGATGGTTTGGGCCCTTTGTTGAGTTGCTTATACCCTTTTAGTTTTCAATTTGTGTTTTTTATGCCTCATTTCTTCGTGAGTGTTGGAGACATGTGGAGACACTTTTTGAAATCTTCCATCCAGTCCTTGTATTTGCAGAGGTTGCTGGTGCTAGGCTAGTACATCTCAATGACCATCGTCATCCTGCCACTAAAAACAGTCTTATCCACTCCACAGACCTGAGGAAAACTATTAGAACTCCAGACTGTCCATGTGAACATCTGTCTCCAGAGAATCATTTTATAAGTCAAACCAACCTTACATTTGAAGGATTTCTGTCTGAGCAGCAGCAGTGAGTTGTACTTCCTGATAGAAAGCTTGGCAGCGGTGGACTGATATATGAGAAAATAGTCCCTCAACATGCGACGATTCATGCAAGGTTAGTTTTATTTCAAACATTATTCTATCGACACAGACGTTCACATGGACAGTCTAGAATTGTAATAGTTTTTCTCGGGTCTGTGGAGTGGGTAAGACTGTTTTTAGTGGCAGGACGACGATGGCCATTGACATGCACTAGCCTAGCACCAGCAACCTCTGCAAATACAAGGGCTGGATGGAAGATTTAAAAAGTGTCTCCACACGTCTCCAACACTCTGGCTCATGAGGAAATGAGGCCCTATGTCCAAAATTCCAAACTGTCCCTTTAAGTATGAGTGGGTATGGTCTGTTTTTGATGAGATAACAACATTCTAACAAGACTTAAAGCTCAGAAGAGTCAATTCCGTCTAATATTGGACGTTTAAACACTACAAGTTGATCTCATCCTATGGAAAACAAGTGAGCAACTCTTCCAGAAAAGTATATCGGGTATCAGCATTCCAGTAAACCAAAGTTATTTTCTCGTGTACGTTTTCAGAGGTAGACATGACTTCACCTCAGCACTGACTCATTCTCGTCTGCTTCTATTGTCACCTCCTCCTCTCTTCTTACACTTAGGCACATTTTTGTCATCTCTATGTTCTGCTCTGAACAACACCGACTCACGCGCGTATTTGGTGGGGGAAAAAACACCTTGTTATTTTAGCCCGGGCTTATTTGTGATTTTTAAATTGGGCCTGTGAGCCTGGCATTTCTCTCCGACACCTAAAATTAACGAGCAGAGGAAGTGTGGAGCTGGAATCCGGAATTATATGAAGGCATTTTTAGAACAGCAAATTTTAATTGTGTTATTAATTTAGCAACTAATATTTGCCTTGTTCTTTCTACTGCTAATGATGTCACACTGTCACTACTACTTCCTTCCACATACTGCGATATGGGCTACTGTCTTCATATAGTACATCATGTTTATAACCAGGATTAGATTTAGCTTTTACAATGTTCAAAATAGGCTATTGATACTTTTGCAGCTGATGTCTTCAACATGTGCTAAGGGTGTGAAGCTAACTGAAAGCACTACTCTGTCTGAAGAACAGTTTTTTGCTGGTATTGATCACAGACTCCTGAAAATATGTTGTTTAATCTATTTTGTGTTTTTGAGTTTTCAGACAATCTTAAAACTTTAGAAATCAACTTTTTTCCGCTTATTGCTAATGTGTGCATTGTGTCGCCATAGTAACTAATGAGCATACGGCTATAGAAATGCACCAGCAGCGTGATGACACCACAAAGTATCAATACAGAGGGGAAAACAAAGGCAAAAAATGAGAAAAAAAAAAGAAAATAACCCATTAAAGGTGCATTGTGTACAGGGCGGACTGGGAGTCTGTGTGTTCTCAAAAAGTCCAAGACGTCAACCGTACTAACATTAGAGGGTGCTAATATGATCATTTTCCCCATTTGTCAAGAATAAATTGCATGGGCCTAAAAGGCAACAAAGAAGAGCAGGTTATTCGTTGGTTTCAACTAATGCCGTCAAAAATACTGCGTTATTATCGAGTTTCATAAGTTGTGGCCACTGCTGTAACGTTAGAAAAACTACAGGATCCGGCTGTAAACAGGAAACAGAATTATTTGTACAAAACTGAGAAGCCCTGTGAGGTGCGCTGATGTTATTCATACGAGAAAAACATGACATAAAGTCCGGTCCAAAACAGATGGTGAATTCACCCTTACCTTCGAAAAGGATTGTGGTAGAGACAGAAGTTTTGCAACCTCGTCTCCGGCTATTCTCACTCCTACGAGCTGTTGTTATATCCATGAAGTCATGAAGGAGCGTATCACAGCAGGACTCACATCTTCCTCATTATTTAATAGCTACTTCTGCCCCCGGACTTATTTTCTCAGCGAAGGCGTCGCTCTGCTGCTCCACATGTAAACCAACAGCACCGTGTGACGACGTCATCGGCCGCAGTGCAGCAGCGTTGGGGCGACAAACACGATCACAAACACAGTTGCAAAAAAATCAAGCATTTGCTCAAAGCCTATGCACTTTTGTTGATGAGTATTAAAATTATTATTCAAGGGACAAAAATGTGCG
Source organism: Odontamblyopus rebecca (assembly GCA_030686955.1). Classification (NCBI taxonomy): domain Eukaryota; kingdom Metazoa; phylum Chordata; class Actinopteri; order Gobiiformes; family Gobiidae; genus Odontamblyopus; species Odontamblyopus rebecca. The sequence continues at coordinate 33,748,868 of CM060668.1, forward strand.
ATTCAGATTCACTTAAATATTTAAATTGATTGACAGCACTATTTTCAACACATGTCAAAGATGCCGAAGAGAAAACAAGAGGAGAACGGTGGATGGGGAAAGGTTAAAGACAAAAAAGCCACTTCAAAATTAAGTGATTTTGATGTTTTTTGGTAATAAACCATCAGAAGTAGTTCATCTTTGAGTGTTTTCTTCAATTATTTCATTATGAAAAGTCCAGGGCTGTTTTTGGTTCCACTTCGTCCCTGATTGTATAACTTTTCTGGTGGAGGGTCCTTCACCTGCTTTTCTCCATGGGGATGTTATTGCTTTGTCTTAAATGTCTCGCAGTCTGGCTATTTCTATCCATTTCTATCTTCATGGAAACCAAACCAGGCCAAGTTACAGGTCAGATGTGTGGAGAGGCGACCCCGCTCACAGTCAGAATGTCTGTTTTTCTAGGTATTTTTTAGCTTTAAAGCCACCTGTAATTAACTAAATGTAATCTGTTTACAGTCGTACTCTTGAACATTCCAGGCAGAGCAGTGACATATCCATAGAAACAAGCATGTGATGAAACTGTGTCTCGTTAAACTGCGAGTTACTAGTAAGCCTGGCCAATCTATGTCAGTTTACATAGACAAAAGCAGCAGGGCTAATGGATAATAATGATTGTACTGGTGGAAGCATGAAAAGCCCATACATTTTTAATGAGGCCGACTCAGTGATGGTCTCCTCATCAGAACATAATGACGCTCGGTGATGTGAGAGCAATAAGAGCTGATCACATGTCAGGGTTTTATGTGTGAGGATGTGACGGGTTACTGTTTTTAAATGACAAAAACAATCCAACCAACATAAAGACAATTGCCCCAAGAACATGTGAAGGAGAAATGAGGCTCATAAAAATGCTGGAGAAATTGGCCATCTGGGGGAAAATAACATGTTATTTTTGACTGTTTATGTTCTGTGTGATGTTCAAGGACCCTGGGAAATCTCAAATGTAATCTGTAAATGGAAATCCAATAATGTTGTATCATTGGGTCAAGTTACAGGTCAGATCTGTGGAGAGGCGATCCTGCTCACAGTCAGAATGCCTTTTTTTTAAGCGATAAAACCACCGATAATTGAATACATTTAAAGTAGAGCTGTTTAATGTCATACGGTGGAACATTCCAGGCAGAGCAGTGTCTTTACTTCCTGACCCCCATCTGCTTTAGTGACATCGGCGTGATGTCATCTGAAAACCAGCAATTGACTGGCAGTTATTTTGCAATTTTTATATATATTTTTTTACATTTTTATTTATTTATTTATTTTGAAAATGGTTGGTTATCTGGTTGGTTGTATAAATGATTTGATATATTTGTCTGTGTACAAGCCGGGGTTGTCAAAAGTACCTCAAATCGGAGCAGCACTAAAACTAGTGTTAAAGACAGTAAAAAGATACCCCCAAAAATGTCACTTCAGCAGGACAGGACTTTAGAATGATACATTCATGGAACACTGTGGAACCTACCAGAACCACTGAGGGATTACACAAACATGAGATCTGATGGCACAGAAAGTACAGTTATTTAATGTTGAAAATGACATTCTATTGTCTAAATCACATGTGTCAAACATGCGGCCCGGGGGCCAGATCCGGCCCTCCAAGACCTTTAATCTGGCCCTCGGCTGATTTTTCTATTAAAATACTTAAAATTTTCTGATTTTTCTGTTAATTTTCTGCACCGTTTAGCATAGCAGCGTCTCCGGCATTTCTGTACGTTGCGACTCCCACCAGAGCAGCACAAATGAAGACTTTCCTCTTTCCAAACGCTCTTAAAGGACGATCGTTTTGACTGTCGACCGTGACCCTCATCAGCAAAATGTCAAAAAATGAGAAAAGCAGATGCTGAGTTCAGGATTTCCCAAGAAAAATAGTCTAATTCTTATTTGTTGACAGAGGTGAATGGGAAATCTGTGCTCAGTGTGTTTGGAACAAGTGGCGTTGCTCGAGGAATATAATCTTAAACACCACTACGAGACACGGAGAAAAATACAATAACTTGAAGAGAGAACTGAGTTTTCTGATCCGGCCCTTTTGGGATCAAAGTAGGTTGCATACGGCCCCCGGACCAAAATGAGTTTGACACCCCTGGTCTAAATAATTAATTGTGAGTCTATGGCTTAAAATCAAAATCAAGTTTGAAATGTTATTATCAGTACAAACTAAAACATAAGCTGTGCACGAATGTAACTTTAACGCTGGAGAAGGCTTCACATAACAGCGAGGAACACAGACCGAGGCCACGTGACGCTCTCCACATCATCAGGTCACGGCTTTGTGTCCAGCAGAGTCTGACATGAACCGGGTCTGGACGGGGTCTGAACCAGGTCTGGGGCAGGTGTGGGGCTCAAAGTCTCATCTGCTGGGGTCATGTGACGCTCTGGGGTTCATAGGTCACACCTGTCGCCACGTCAGCCTCCGAGACAGAAGATAACCCCGCAGAAGGAGGAAGCGCTAACAGAAGGCACTGATCTGCTTCATTTCCCTCATGTTCTCAAGGGTCGTGTTCTGTTCCTTTAGAGGCCATCGAGACGAGGCCACCGTGGTGCTGATTCGAGATTATTACGACTTTAAACCAAACTGCGCAGTTTCATTTTCCCGATGCCCACTCATTACACACATGGTAACACAAACCAACACAAATCTACAAAATGACTGCCAAAACGACTGCCAATATCCAAGATGAAGTTGCAACCAAGCAAGCTGTGTGTTTACTTTATTTTCAAATGGGTCGCTTTTCTGGTGAACAGTTCTCTACGCTTCCCTCTCCACAGAGATGTTAATGTTTTGCCTGGAATATTCCGCTGTGTGGCATTAAACATATCCATTTAGCATTTATCTGAGGTGTCATGAGCAGGCTTACCTCACATGTGGACAATCTACAGTGGACATACTGTAGGAAGTAGGAAGTGAGTATGGGCACCAAGTGGTTCCTTTGAGATTTCATTTTAACCATAGACTGTATATATATGAGTGGAAATAGCGACCTGTTAGCTGTCACGTGCCAAACAGGAAATGCTCTAGGAGGCTTTTCTGGCTCCTTCTCACCCCGAGTTTCGTCATTTTTGTCTTAAAATGTTCGTATGACTCCGTGACACAGGATCCTGGCTTTTCCATTTCACTATCTTGTTCCTAAATCAAGATATGAACATAAATAACGGATCAATCAGACGCCTTCATTCCCCGAGGTCACAGCCGCCTAGCGTTAGCAGCAGGTTTGATTGACAGCTAGGTGTTGTTCATACACAACAGAACATACAGTAAATCAATGACTTAAACTTACTATTTAAAGTTTGATGATAAAATCCAAAAGTTTCCTTATTATTCTCAAGAATCACTGAAATACAGCGGTCTGTGCAGAATGGTGCAGAGTATCACCGCTCCCCAGAGAGTCGGGCAGGCACATTTAACAACCTCAATCGCTCCTGTAACCGTGGCATCGGGAGCCTCATTTGAGCAACGCTGAACGGGTGACACACTCACTTAGTCCACTCATATACACGGTCTATGATTTTAACCCAAATCTTCATAATCCTCGGTTTTTTAGTTGACTGCTTTTCTTTCACACTTTTGTATGAAATGAACATTACTGACCAAGTCTGATGCCTGCGTTCCCCGAGGTCATTCCGGCTACCGTTAAAAACACGTTGATTGACAGCCTTGTTGCGAAGTGGCCGCCCCATGCCAAACCAGCGGTGCAGGCGGGAATCAGTACGTACCTTCAACAGCCTCGCTCCTGGTTGGCTCTTTGGTTTTCCACTCAAATTTGCAAATACGGTCCCTGGTTTAAAGGGACAGTTTGGAATTTGGACAAAGGGCCTCATTTCCTAGTGAGCCAGAGTGTTGGAGACATGTGCAGCCAGACTGTCCATGTGAATGTCTGTGTGGATAGAATAATTTTAGAAGTAAAACCAACCGTTGCATTTGAAGGATTTATGTCTGAGCAGCAGCAGTGAGTTGTACTTCCTGATAGAAGCTCGGCAGCGACGGACTGATATATGAGAAAATAGTCCGTCAACACGCGATGCAAGGTTAGTTTTATTTCAAACATTCTATCAACACAGACATTCACATGGACAGTCTGGAGTTCTAATAGTTTTCCTCGGGTCTGTGGAGTGGGTCAGACTGTTTTTAGAGGCAGGACAACTAATGACCATTGACATGCACTAGCCTAGCACCAGCAACCTCTGCAAATACAACGACTGGATGGAATAATTTAAAAAGTGTCTCCACACGTCTCCAACACGCTGGCTCACTAGGAAATAAGGCCATATGTCCACAATTCCAAACTGTCCCATTAATGTGACTAGACATCCCTATTTACCCGGGACAGCCCCAGTTTTGAGCCCTGTGTCCCCTGTCCCAGCAGATTTAACCAAAACCACTGATTTGTCCCCGTATTATACAAGAAATGCCCCAGGTGTCCCTATATTTGACCAATCGGATCCCTGCCAACAGTAAAGAGAGGCATACATTGTAATTTATTTCGGTAAAAAAGAAAATGTGACTCTACTCACTCACATTAGTGCCAAAAGCAGAACAATTTTCTCATTTCACAATTTTATTATTATCAACCACCACAAACCAGGGAGTTCAAGTTTTTGTCCAAGTTTTTTATTGTGAAAATCTGGTCACCCTACCCTAGTTGCAAATTATCTGCTATAACTTCTAGCCTTTATTAGCTTCATATGGTTGCAACCAAACTCTATGGGTGACGTCACACTCCCATAGTCAACTTCTCACTGCTCGCTGCTCTGTACTCACTACATTTTCCAATTTTACTTTCTTAATCAGTGATACATGTAGGATTTGGCCTCTTTACTGTGATGCCATTTGTACGTCACCTCCCGTTGAGCACCGCATTTTTCTAACGCCGACTTGTCTTTTTATTCATTCGTTTTAGATCAAAATTGAGATCTAAATTGTACAAATTATAACATTATGATCCACAGATATCACTGATTAAAACTATTTAACAAAGCACAAGCACAATAGACCTTTTTCGCAACCAAAACAAGCAAAAATAAATCAACAAATCAACCCAAAAAACATGCACTGTAGGTGTGAAAGTGGTGTGTGTGTGAATGTTGGGGGTAGTTTACTACCATCAGGTCTGGAGTGAATGAACAATGCTCTGTTAATAATGCTCTGTAAAGTATCTTTGAGGACATGTGTCTGTGAAAAGTGCTATAGCTGTTGTTGTAAGGCGACCTTGGGTGTCCCGAAGGATGCCAAATAAATAAAATGCATTATTATTATTATTATTATTATTATTATTGTTATAGTTATAGTTATTGTTAACCGTTGGAAGTTCCAGTTGTATTTGTATTTATTTATTTATTTATTAAAGGGACAATGCATATAAAAAGGCAAGATAATGTAAGAAACAAACATGCACTTGTAAATATGCAGGATTGTAGCCAATGCCAATTTCCATCCTTAGTCCCTGCTGGACCAAGGCACTCACATATGTCACTATAAAACACACTCATACAATGTTAGTATTAGAATGTACAGGTCAGACATACAACTCTCATTACTTACACATGCAGATCTATGTACAAATATGCAACTATACAAATATTGCAGTCCCGGCTCATGTGCAAAAGGTGCTGTTTAAGTTGAGTTGGGTGGACAGAGCTAATTGTCCAATAGCCATGATTTAAGTTGAGCAGAGAAGGAGCTGAGGGGACGGTGTTCCAGGTTTGAGAGGTGTGGAAAGAGAATCCAGCCTGTCCAAAGGCACTTTTCGTAGATGATTTTATACAATCACCTCTGGAGATCGCTCTTGCTGATCTGTTCTGATTTATTTTGACAAATTCTTGTAGTGGGACAGGGGCCAGACCATCTGAGATTTTGTACACAAGAAGGGAGTCTGCAAATGTGATCATGTTATCCCAGCCTAATACATTGTGCTTCTTTAAACTAATACAGTTAATGCTTTTCTATAGCAAAAATATCTGTGGAAATGTCTCACGTACGTTTCACCAGCTTCATAAATCTGCCCCAGCTCCAAATCTTCATCCAACAAGGTCGACAAATCACATATTCTGTCTATGAATTTATCCACAAACAAAGAAAGTAAGAAAGACGGAAGCTCTAAGGCGACCAACGACCAGCATGAGCCAACTATTTCTGAGCAAAACTAACATTATGGTCATGAATAAAAGGTTGTGAAAAAGGTCTATACAGTTGGTCTTCTTTAATGGCGAACTCCAGCGCATTTGAAGCTAAAGTCCATTGCTAGAGGTGATCGAATACTGTCAGAAGACAAAAAATGGCACAGATCAGTCTAGACGGAGATCTCACTGTGGCAGTGAGTCTGTCGAGGTAACAAACTAGTGTAGTGATGGGGGCAAGTTCTTAGCCTCCACGTAAAACGCCAATTTGCTTCACACTGAAGAAGCTTAACACCATTTCAACCCATCTTACAACAGCCACGAGTCTAACAAACAAAACGCTCTGCCTGGTTCACTCATTAGTGTCTGGATACGTTAGAAAACAACTTTAGAAGCAGCCTTAGCATTAGTATGTTCATTTCCAGCTGCACATGCAAAAGCCCAAAAGACTCGATCGCCGACTCCAGCGGCGGTGAGCAGCTAGAAGCAGCAAGTGAGGATCAACTACTGACGGTGAAGAAGAATAGAAACTGAGACTTGTTGAAAGAAAATGTTTCGGGAATGTATTTTTTGAGCGTTTTCAAAAAATATATTTCACTCGTAAATAAATGGGATTAGAAACAACATCGGCCATCGAGTCTTTTGGGCTTTCGCAATGCACAGTGGGAAATCAACAAAGGTAAGGCTAAGGCTGTTTATAAAGTTGTTTTCTCATGTTTTCAGACACTAATGAGTGAGTCAGGCAGAGTGTTTTGTTTGTTAGACTCGTGGCTGTTGTAAGATGGGTTAAAGTGGTGTTAAGGCTCTTCTGTGTTAAGCACACTGTAGTTTTACGTGGAAGTTAAGTACTTGCCCCGATCACTACACTAGTTTGTTGCCTTGACAGACTCACTGCCAGAGCGAGATTTCCACGAGGCCACACTGGTCTGTGCCGTTTTTTGGCTTCAGACAGTATTCGACCACCTCTAGCAATGGGCTTTATCTTCAAACCTAGCAGAGTTCCCTTTTAAAGGCGAACAATGACCAGCATAAGCCAACTATTTCTGAGCTAAACTAACATGATGGTCATGAATAAAACATAAAACGTTGTGAAAAAGGTCTATACAGTCAGTCTTCTTTAATACCTATACAAAAACAGCAGGCACTTTGCTTTGCCCAACACGCACAAGCACAAATCAACCCCAAAAACATCTTAATACAAGTCTCAGTGAAAGGCCAGCTTTCGTATCTCGGTAGAACCCCTCGATAACCCATTTCCTCCTTTGGCTTTACTCACGAGCTCAAATGCACACAGCCGCCACCTCTCTCTGGTTTCCTGTAAAGAGCTCTGTGTGAGGCCAGCACACTTTCCTCCCGGATCAATACGAACCTATTAAACCTCCACTAAGCGCTGCGGTCACGGAGTGGAGTGATTTCCAACTCAGCAGGATGCCCTCCCAGGCTCACCGCATGTAGGGGAAGAAATGACCATGCAAATATGTCACACAGTTGATTCCACTGGACAGTTAAAACAATAGAGCACTTAGTTTCAGGTGTCTTTTTTGTCCGACCTAAATGTAAATAAAATATAATGGCAAATGAGCTGAGTAAATGGATTTGAAGAACTGCTGTGACTCTAGACGCCCAATAGAAGCACCGTAGCAACTATGAAATTCACTATATTACGCAAAATGGACTCTTTTAGCTTTTAGACATGTTATAATTTTGTTAACTCAACCAAAAAAAAACATACTTGGGTTATGTTTAGTTTCATTCTAAGCTCAAAATGCTCTGTTCTACCTTGTGATGTCATGAAGAGGTAGATTTCAAGTCAACAGCTCTGTTTACCTTTAGTTCAGTAGAGATGGGCAATTCCAAAGCTGAAATATAGCCGCAAGTGGCGATGATCGGCCATCGCATATGCCTACGCCGCACCCCACAAACGGCATGCCCTACAAAACACATTGTGCTGTGCAAATGCCGCGCCCAACACTAACCCTAATAACCGTAACCACACTTTTCATATGCTTTACAGTGTATTATATTCAGACTGAGATCACGTATTACTGATTCAAATATCCCAGGCCAACACATCCTCCATCAGAAAAATTACATAGTGCACCTTTAAATGATTTTTAGTAGTCTTTGCGCCCCTGGTGGCCAACAGTGAAAAATTCACCATGTTCGTAATGTATTTTTTTGCTTGTAGTCATGCATAGAATTTAATTCCCAAATTTGGTACAAATCGGATAATGTTGGCGTTTCATTATACTAGGGGGCGCTATAGTGTAATTTTCCATATGCTTTATAGTGTATTATATTCAGACCGAGATCAGCATCAGTGATTCAAATTTTAGCACGATCGGACTAAGCCTGTGCCAACGGGAGCAAATCTTTACATTGAATATTGTCAAAATTGTGATTGAATTTTGTGGCTTTGCCGCACGTAAACTGTGACAGTTTTCAAAAAAATGGAGGTAACTTTTGAAGCTGCACTTCTCTAGATGATGTACGGTGATTTTCAGCACTTCTCTAGATGATGTACGGTGATTTTCAGCCCTGTGGGTGAAGCACCTTCAGAGGAGTGCGTTCAAACGCAACATGAGCCAAAATGTGGACTCTGCATTTTGAAGATTTCAATCCAAGATGGCCGCCTTCTGCTTTGTCAGGGGCCGTGGCCATCCTAATATTTTTTGTTTGTCTTCATGTGATGAATGCGTGTACTGAATTTCGTGGCTCTACGACAAAGTTGAGCTGGGACGGCTCCCATAGGAGTGGGCGGAGCCTAATATTCGAGGTGGCGTATTATAATAATAATAATATATTTTATTTGTTAGGCGCCTTCTATCTATTTATCTCAATTTTTTGATCCTCACGCATAAAACCAAAATTTTCTTGAATGTCTCATCATTTCTTTCTTTTGGCAAAGTTTGATGAGATTTTGAACGTTTTTCAACGTGTTTGCGGGTCACGGTTTATTTCAGTCTGTAGGGGGCACTAATGCACCAAATTAAATTTTTTCACATTCAGTCGCTTTAGGGCAGAGAGTTTAAGAACTGTGTCAAATTTAATTGAAATCAGAGTTTGTTTGAGCAAATAGGAGCAATTTGTAAATGTCCAAAACTTGTGTTCATTATTTGTGGCTTCACTGCTCAGAGACGTCAGACGGATTTGGGATGTGGATATTTTTTGACGTTCCGCCCCTGGAGATAATGTGGACCAAATCTGAGGCCGTTCGGGTGACGCCTGGTGCATTGCTACGTCATGGCGAGGGTCCCTGTTCACTACGGGCGAGTCACGTCACGTCATTTTAGTTCCCACCCCCTATGAGCATCGCTATGCGATACTAATAGGCCCTTCACCAGCCTCTGGCGCTCAGGCCTAAATAGTCCAAATGATTCAAGTAAAGGTGTATGAAGTTTAAAAACATAGTGGAGCACTTTCTACATTTCCACATGATGTCACAAAGTGGAACAGAGCGTTTCTGTTTGGGAGAAGAACTCAGCCTAAATATGCAGGATTTGTGTGTTGTGCGTGTGTGAAACAGCTGGTAACCATGTCATACTTTGATAATTTGATGTAAATATTTGATTCATGCAGGTTTGAGTAATCATGTGTCGTCTTGTATTTGAGGCTTGAGTGACAGGGAACATTAATCATGTGTTTCTACAAGGTTTCTCCAGGGTGATGTGGCAGTAGGAGGACTTTATACCACATGCCCTGCCTGTTACTGTGTTTGGAGGGAGAAAAGCAGCACATAGGGAGTATTGTTTCTGCATGTTCACTGTGATTCTGTTCTGGGAGATTTCAAGTTAACTGCTACGTTTTACTGTTAGTTCAGTAGAGATTGGCAATTCCAGGGCTGAAATTGTCCAAATGATTCTTGTGAAGGTGCATGGAGTTTAAAAACATAGTGGAGCGCTTCCTGTATTTCCACATGATGTCACAAGGTGGAACAGAGTGTTTTTCTGTTTGAGAGAGCCTAAACATAAAGGGTTTGCATTTTAAACATGTGTTTGTCTCCAGTAGGTTAGATACTGTAACGGCCTCTCACTGGCCTCTTCAAACGAGCTGTGAGACCTGCACAACATCCAGAACATCCAGAACATCCAGAACATCCAGAACGCTGCAGCTCGGGTCCTGACTCCAACAGGAAGTACGAGCACATGAGTCCTGTGCTCAGGTCTCTGCACTGCCCCCTGTGGCTCAGAGACTTTAAAGCAGCTCTGCTTGTGCACAAGTCTCTCCATGGCCGAGCACCAAAGTCCATCTGTGACATGTTGGTGCCACATGAACCATCTGCACTCTGAGGAGCTCAGGGACCGGCCTCCTGCTGGTCCCAGAGTCAGGACTAAACTCGGGGAGTCAGAGTTTCAGACTCATGCAGCTAAAACCTGGAACAGCCTGAACATGTGACACAGACTCTGCTCTGACTCTGTATAAATCCAGGCTAAAAACAGATGACTGAAAGGTTTTCATTTCTCATTCCGCACTCTTCTCTCTAATTTACTGTCTCTCTGTCTTTTAAATTTTATGATTATTATTCATGTTTGGATTTGTTTGTATTGTGATTTGAATGTATTTCTTCTTCTGTAAAGCATTTCGATTTACTTTGTGTACAAATTGTGCGATACAAATAAACTTGCCTTGCGCCTTGAATGAAACAAAACACAATTCCTGGTATGTTTTTGAACAGGACACAACATTAGAACATAGATCAGAAAATAACATAATATGGGCCCTTTAGTATCTCTGTAATTACTGGGACTATCCACATGCAACAAAGCGAACAAAAGGAAACAAAAGACGATATCTTTAGAAAGCGGTGCCATTATTCAAACCAAAATATGTGTTGAAAGGACTCGATTCATGTGACGGGTTTGTGGAGCTACTATGAAATAAGTCCCCAAAGAACACTTGGACTTTTCCATTTATTAACACAATTTTGATTTGATGTTTTTCGTATGAAGAATTGACAATACACTTTTTGAACTTGAAATAATGACACCATTGTTCAACATTTGTGGATCATATATTTGTATGTTTCTTTCAAAAACAGTGAATCTCCCATAGAGTTATATCCAGTAGTACCGATATGATACTGGTAATGGCTGTCGGCGGTGATATTGAACATGTTGATGGATTGAATATTCAGTTAATTTCCCATTTTGGTCTATAAATGTGTGTAATAAGATGAGATTTAATGGTCAATGTTGGACCAAAACACCTCATATTTTTTTCAAAGCTGATCTAAAGCTGTTTTAAATGACACATAACATGTATAAAATGCATTTGGATCACATTTGGTTCACAATACGTCATTTGTCTTTAAAAAAAATAAATGAAACCATCAGTCTCTGCCCTAGTATCGGTTGAAATCAGATATCGGTAGATACTTAAAGCCATAGTATTGGTATCAGAACTGAAAAAGCTGGATCTGTGCACGACTAATACATGCACCCCTAAATCTTCTTCACTGCAAATTTTTCTGATCTGGCCAAAATTGTAAAACTTGTATCAGGTTATTCATCTTGTTTTCAGATTTATTATCGACTCACTAGTTCAGAGACTGCTCCATTCTAGTTTAGAGAGAGTTTATTTGAAGAGAACTTGTCAAGTAAAATGATCTGTCCATGCACCAAGATCATTTCACTACTCTCAGGTCATTTTCTGGTAGATTTAAGTGTTTATATCTTCAGCTTTTTCGCAGTGTTGTAGTCCTCTTGTTCCCCGATCGTTCTAAAATCGGCATCCTTCTACCAATAAATTCTCTCCTTCCTTTCTCCGAACAGGTCAAGCCATCTCCGTTTGGCCTCTCCGTCACCGTTATCTCCAAACATCTAAAATGAGGTTTCCATTTTCTGTGCTCTTTTCTATCAGCTGGTGTTTTGATGGATCGTAGCCACTGCCGACCGGGTGCACATGAACAGCACTTTTGGAGTGGCTCTGATCGTCAAGCAAAATTGACCCTTGGCTCAAATCTTTCGATGCTTATTTCCAGCATCAAACACGTCTCTGCAAGAGGTTTGACTTTATTTGAGTAGATTCAACTTGACAAGTAAAATGATCTGCCAGCAGAATAAAAGTGTTTTTTCTTAATTCAAAGAACATTAGATTCTGGTTCTTATTTTAATTGCAAAAAGTAGTTGTTTTTCTTATTTTAAAGTGTAGCCAGAAGCATTTTCATATTTTAAGTACAAAAAGTTTTGTTCCACTGGTAGATCATTAATGTCAAGTGAAATTTACTCATAATCATGGTCATACTTTCTTAATTCAAGTCATCCTAACTTGGCTAGAATTTGTTTTTTGCAGTGTAGGGGTGTAATATCCAAGTTTCACGTTATCGATACGATATGAACCTCACGTACAAAATTTATTACGATATTGTGGGAAAGTTCCCAGTATGGTGGGGAGGCTCACGATATTACGATATTCTACATCACATGTGTCAAACATGCGGCCCGGGGGCCAGATCCGGCCCTCCAAGACCTTTAATCTGGCCCTCGGCTGATTTTTCTATTAAAATACTTAAAATTTTCAGATTTTTCTGTTAATTTTCTGCACCGTTTAGCACAGCAGCGTCTCCGGCGTTTCTGTACGTTGCGACTCCCACCAGAGCAGCACAAATGAAGACTTTCCTCTTTCCAAACGCTCTTAAAGGACGATCGTTTTGACTGTCGACCGTGACCCTCATCAGCAAAATGTCAAAAAATGAGAAAAGCAGATGCTGAGTTCAGGATTTCCCAAGAAAAATAGTCTAATTCTTATTTGTTGACAGAGGTGAATGGGAAATCTGTGCTCAGTGTGTTTGGAACAAGTGGCGTTGCTCGAGGAATATAATCTTAAACACCACTACGAGACACGGAGAAAAATACAATAACTTGAAGAGAGAACTGAGTTTTCTGATCCGGCCCTTTTGGGATCAAAGTAGGCTGCATACGGCCCCCGGACCAAAATGAGTTTGACACCCCTGTTCTATATAATAACAAGACTGAAATTCTAAAATGCTTTGACCATTTGGTACATTTATTGTCATTAGGTCTGTGTTGATAGAATTATGTTTTAAATAAAACTAACCTTGCATCGCATGAATCGTCGAGGGACTATTTTCTCATATATCAGTCCGCCGGTGCCGAGCTTTCTATCAGGAAGTACAACTCACTGCTGCTGCTCAGACAGAAATCCTACAAATGCAACGGTTGGTTTGACTTCTAAAATGATTCTGTGGACACAGACGTTCACATGGACAGTCTGGAGTTCTAATAGTTTTGCCTCACACACAAACTCTTCTCCCTCCATCATCCGACAAACATTATCACAGCAGCAGTGCAAACCTACTAGACTCTGCAACAGCTTCTTTCCACAGGCCATCAACACACTCCAGATAATCACATGAACATGCTTTCAACTGCACATAGGAGGTTTTTGGTGAAATCGCAATTCCAACCCCCCGTGTAATTTTGTTACATGGTGGAATTGACAATAATGTTCACTTTGACTGTGACAAAACACTCCAAAAAACAACTATGAGATGGTAAATGAGAAGTGGAAATAAGTATAACATGAGTTTGTATAATAGGTTTGCCTTAATTACTATAGGCCTTCTTATTCATTCTAACTCAGTTGTTGGTCATAATATCAGTTAAAATGAGTATATCATTGCCTTGTTTGAATCAAGTTAATCAAACCAATATATTATTACTATTATACTATTATTATTATACTAGTTAATCAAGCCAATATACTATTTTCTGATCTGCTATAAGGTTGTTTCTTCATCAAAACCACATCTGGAGTACTTTTTTGTTTCATTCACACATATTTAACACACAAACATGCAGATTTATACTGCAAAAAAGTCCTCTCAAAAAATAAGAAGAAAAAAAATACTTATTTTGAGGTAAAAATGCCCTATTTGAAATGAAATTATCTGCCGGTGCAGTAAGAAATTTTCACTTATCAAGTTTTCTTAAAACAAGACAAAATACAAATCTTGTTCTAAGAAAACACTAGGGTTAAGTATTTATGGCAAGATTATTCACCTTATTTTGAGTATATTTAGGTAATTATTGCTTATTACTGCTTATTTCTAGCATATAACATGTTGTATATTAGGCTATTATTTCTTAAATAGATTTTTATAAACACCTAGTTTTAAGAATACTTTCTTTCGAGGATTGACAATTGTCAGGAATAAGATCACAAACCAGTGATAAATCTTACAGTTTTACATTAAACCAGTCTCTGCCCAATTGAGATTGAATCACCTGAGTCAGCTTTTTCATTTTACGTGCCACGGAGGAGAGAGCTGGAGAGTCTGCCTGCTACTAAGGCCCGGCCATACACTCCCAGGTCTCCTGCCCCTCCTCCTGCAGCACGGGACTTTTATTTCTTCTCACCACATCCATCATGTCAGTACAAAGCATAGTCAGAGAATACATAGTTTACAACATAGTGAATACATAGTCTACAACATAGTGAAGTATATCATGGCTTTGTTTTACATTTGTTGAGATAAGCACAAATTTACGATTGTGAACAGCCCCGCAAGGAGGAAAAGGTCATAAGAGGTCAGGCATCTGGTTTTCTCAGAGCAGATAGCACATTCCTTTTTAACAAAGAACTCTTGGTACTCTGAAATCACCTTTTAACCACATGTACATTTTTAATAACTCCATCATTATAAGCATTTTATTCTAACAACAATATCTGTACATTTGATCAAAGACGACATGAAATCAGTTACATTTGAAAGTGCATTTAAAAAAGCCCCGGGTGTCACGGTTTAGCTAACACCCAAAATCACGAACCACGACTGGTAAACGTGAAAGCGATTTATTACAAAGATTCTGGAAATAATACAGAAGGTGGGCGGACAGGGAGGCTGGCAGGCAGGCACCTGGACACAGGAAGAGGTAAGTCCAAGAAATACAAGGCAAGGGTAGCCACACAAATCTAGAGCCAAGGTTTCACTAACATAGAGTAGACAATGAACTGGCGAGGGCTGGTTGGAGAGCTGGGGTTCTTGTACTGCAGGTAATGAGTTGATGGGATGCAGGTGTGCGCTCTGCCAGAAGGAGGGAAACGCCCAGAGGAGGAGGAGACTCAGGAGACACAGGAGGGAGGAGAGGAGAAGAGAGGAGGAGAAGGCAAAGACCAGGAGCGGATCCTGACCCCGGGACGCTCCTCTGAGGACAGTGAGGTGCAGATCTGAGCCAGAGAAAAGACTTGGTTTGAGAGGGAAGTTAAAGAGGCTTAACCTGGCCTGATTTAATATAAAAACTGCTTAGAATAAGTTGTAAAATCTAGATAAGATAAATCAGGATGGAATATCTTGAAACAAGTACAAAAAAGCCTTATTAAGTCTTATTAAGTAAAAAAAAATCTCAAAATGTATCGTTTAAGATGAATCTGCTTAATTCAAGTCAGTTTAACTATGCTAGAAAATCCTTTTTTGCAGTGTAGGCTGAGTTCTTCTCTCAAACTGAAATTCACCACGTGGCAATGCAGGGAGGACTCCACTGTGTTTTTAAACTCCATACACTTTCACTAGAATCACTTGAAATATTACAGCCCTGGAATTACCAATCTCACTGAACAAAAGGTAAAAGGAGCCGTTAACTTGAAAACTACCGCTTCATGACATCACAAGGTGGAACAGAGCATTTTGAGCTTTGGAGATGTAGCACACTAATAATAAATGATGACTCAAACATGTGAATGAAACAAAACACAACTCCAGGTCTGTTTTTGAGGAGGTAACAACATTATAACATGACTTAAAGCTCACAAGAGTCCATTTTGTGTAATATAAGACCTTTAACAAAACGAATCCTCTTCATTTCCTTTTTACGGTCCTCAAACTGAACTCTATTTCTTCCGTTGTGCAGACAGTGAAGTATAGTGCATATAAAGAGCCTGTTACAGAAACCAGAGCTGGGTGTAATCAATCTGGGTTTGGTGGGGTGTCTGGGTTAGCTGTTGTTGAACGCTGACAGTCCCTCTTTATCAAGCGCCCGAGGCACAAATGATGATGTCTGCGTTTGGCTCTGCGGTGTAGACTCAACACCACCGCATTTGTTTCACTCCAAACGCTGAGGGCTGCCATTCGATCTGCCGCTTGTACACAGGTAATTAGCTGTACTTCTATTGCAATAAGAACGAACCGGGAACAGAACCTTCACATGTCGTGGCTTTTGTGTGTGGATTTATAGTGTTATTTCAGTGTGTGTTTTAAGAGCTGTAAATCTGTTAACTGAGATCAACGTAAGGGAAGCTTTTATGTGCGGTTAGTTAACTTTAAGAACTCCACGTTCTTTTTGATTTCTTAAATGTGACATGACCTTCTACAGGAACTTCAATAGTGTGGGACCACGGTACGCCAAAAGCCATGAGAAGAAGAACTTAGTGAGTTAGAATGTGGCCGTATAGTCTGCAGTCGGGCTTTGCCACTTGGATGCCGTCTAATTATTGGTTAGCAGTGACATCAGTCCATCTATAAAAGCGCTCCCTTTCCGTCCCTTTTAGAGGTAAGATCTTAAGCCCGAGCCCGAACCGGCCTAAAATGTCAATCATTGCTTCGGGTCGGGTCGGGCTTCTCTCTCGCTGACTTTAAAAAAAATAAATAAACAGTTAAATTCGTGCGCACGTGAACGACGCCCTCTTAATAATCTTCCCCTCCGCAGGTCCGCATGAAATTTCGGGTTTGCTTCGGGCTCGGGCCTGCAAATCAAGTTAAGTGTTCGGGCTCTGGTCGGGTTTTAATACCTGCGGGTCGGGTCGGGCTGGATTTTTTAGGCCCGATCTTACCTCTAGTCCCTTTGCCCTCTGACCTCACGCTCTTACTTCCGGCTCTCGTTGTTCACTCCGCTCGTTCAACCCTCTCAGATTCAGTGTTATGTTCAGGCTTCAGGAAGGTCTGTAGCGCTGATTACTTGCTTTTATTTAGTGCCTGCTGCCACGGGTCACATTGTTAGTCATGCCCGTCATGCCCGTTAGCGGGTGGGCCGGTGGTTTGGCGTCCGTCCTTCGCCGCACTCATCCAGCGACTAATACAGGTGTGTGGACGGTGTAATATCAGGTCTCCAAACAATCGCTTAGTTGTACAATCGGGGGTAATGTGCGTTTTATTTTCTCGATCTCAAGCCGAGTAGTTGAGTGCCCTGCCGCCGCCTTGTCTTCTTGTCTTGTTTTGTCTTGCTTTTACTTTACCGTGTGCAGGTGTTTTCCAAAGATCTGAACTTGGACTGAATTTACGAACAAACTTTGGAACCAAGAGTCATTCAGTGAACTGTGAACCGAATTGTCCTAACTCATGGAAACATACTGTCACACTGAACTAATTTATGGTAAATGTATAAATAAACTTTACTTTTGATAGATGTGAATTATGCCTCTGTCCATCAACAACGAACCCATGTACCTTTTATATTAGCTGGTCCTGGGCCAACTCCCGGCGTTGTTGGTGCGTTTTCTTTATTAGGTGTTATGTTAATGTCAACGCTAATGTTAATTTTTGGTTCAGCCAGTAGTTACCCGCAGACACCAAGATAGAAGCCAGATCGCTACAAGAAGTTAGAGCACGGCAGAGGCATGACTGTAAGGATGATTGTAAGGGGTTAAGGGTAAATTTGTTTCTCTCCACTCTTTTTCATAATTAAGTTGAAGATTAAAATTTGATTTGAAGTCCGTGTTCTTGAGACATAGCTGACATGATGGCATTGATCAAATAATTGAATGACCCTGAAACTACAAAAGGTTGTACGCCAAAAATATTCATTTTGTCTTCTTAATGCATTAACTTCTTAGGTTCCTTTCTAAGACAATGTAGCCAAGTGTATTTGTACCTTGTTGACATGTTTCGGCTGCTAACTGTGAGCCATCTTCAGAACTGTCACCGGTGTTGGTGGTGACGTGTCATATATCAGCTGTTGTTACTTCCTGTAGGCGTGGTCAGCCTGATGGGACCTGCAGGTCGCCCAGACTGACCACGCCTCCTGTCGCCCGGTGGTCTCTGGAGGAGGGTGTCCCAGGTATGTGAAAGGAGGAACGCGCCGTCATCACGGTTGATGCTGTCAGTGCCTCGTTTCCTGATCTCAATGGCCTCCCTGATCCAGCGTTTGAACTTGTTGTTCTCCGATCCAATGACCCGAGCCCCGTCCCAATCCATAATGTAGTTCTGAAGACGGCTCGCAGCTTGCAGCCAAAACATGTCAACAAGGTACAAATACACTTGGCTACATTGTCTTAGAAAGGAACCTAAGAAGTTAATACAAAAGGTTGTGTTCATGCAATTGTCAATTCTTAATTCTTTATTTGTAAAGGGACAGCACATATTCATGAACATTTAAAATGTAAATTGTAAAGATTACAGCCAACGTGGCTAATTTCAGTCTTCAGTCCCTCAGCAGGTTGATGTTAAATCATCTGCAGGACAAGGAAAATACAGCAACAATCACACAAAAGTACAAACACCAGCACTCACTACACACACAATTCATTTTAGACAGTTCATTTGAAGTTCAAAGTCAAGAGTTAAACAACCCCTCAATGTAAAAAAAAAAGAAAAAAGCTGACATATTTGACCATTGAACATGACTGTTTTAACACTTTAGAAAATGCTGCAGTGTTAAGAGCTTTTGTATCTGAGCCGCACTGTGTTCATGTTTGACCTACTAGATGAGCAGAAGAGAGCTGCTCCAAAAGCACTTCTCCAAACTCTAGTCTACCCTAGAGCTGCTCTTGAGTCTGATTTGAATTTAGTTTGACAAACTCCTTTAGAGGCGGTGGAGCAAGATAATTAAAAACTTTGTATACTTAAAAAAATCTGCATATTTGATGTGTTGTCCCAATTAAGAAATTTGTATTTGTCAGTTATTCTGCAATAGGTGGTTTCAGCTCATTTAAAATTAGCTTTGCTTGTCAGAGTCCAACAAGTAATGCAATAATTTAGGTACGGCAAAATCACTGAATTTAAATACATAATTGCAGAGTTTGTTGTTGGATTATTTCTTATAGGATGAAAATGTGATAAATTCTATTTGATTTTATTCACTGTTCTTTTGACATGTTTGAACGATAGGCGTGGGTCCAGTGTAACTCCCAGAGACTTCACTTCATGACCAGTGACCAAATAAGTGCTGCAGAGGGCAGATCAGCAGGATATGGTCCCATGTACTGTTAAGATCTCGAGGGCTTATGGCAGGAATGTTCAGTCTATGGCCCAGGGGCCAAATGTGGCTCTCATAGCAATATTTGTGGGCCCTCAAGCCTCCTGCTCCAAGTGATCATAAGCAGAACCTTTTACTGCAGGCTTAAGCATTTCTATTGCTATAAATTCAATGACACCACATTGGATTGTGATACAGTGCTCAAATTATTGTTCTAACCCATATTAAAGGCACAGTGTCTTTGTAATAGCTGTTAAATACACTCCTCTGAATGACTCACTACTGACCTCTGGTCTGTGGCCCTTCACATGGACCATGTTTACATATGGGGCCCATCCATCCATCCATCTTCTCCCGCTTAATCCGGCTGGGTCGCGGGGGCAGCTTGCTGCCCAATCCTCATAGCACCTGCCCAATCCTCATAGCACCACATATGGGGCCCTCAGTCCAAAAGGTTTGGACCCTCCTGACTCATGGGATCATTGAGTCCATGGACATGAAATCAAAGCTGGTATTCAATCACACAGTCCTGGCATTTGGAAGAATATTGTAACTGTTTAAGATGCTTATTGACCAAACTGTTGTATACAAGAATTTCAATCGATCTAACTAAGTCAAATTAACTATGAAATATTTATAGTAGATTGTGGAGATTTCATTCAAAAATTGTCAGCCTAATATTTGTCCTCTGTCTGACATTCCAGATTCTTCATCAGTAACCCAACCAGTGGAGCCAGGGACGTCTTTGCAGTGACTCTTTTGACCATATTGATTTTCTGTCATTTCACAAATCCCTGTTTAGCCTAGCATTAGCATTTAGCATTAACATTTAGCATAATTCTCTTGTATATTCCACCCTGAACCTCTGCCTGTTTTATTTGCGGACTGGTCTCACTATGGCCACAAGCCAGGACTCATCTTATCTGTGATCTGATCAAGTCCAGCCCACAGGAAGCCGACAGGAGCCCACTTCCCCTCAGCGTAAGTGTAAGTGTGTGTGATTGTGTGTGTCTGTGTGTCTCTCTGTTATATGAGAGCAGCTTTTAACTCATCTGTAGCTGAGTGGGCATTAGAGCATCTCTCCTCATCAGCCTGCCTCTGTATCACTAACGCTAATCATATTACTACGAGTGCATCATTTGGACCAAGGAAACCAGATTTAGAGTTCAGTACAATTTCTTCACCATTGCAGTTCTGAAATCATACCAGAAATACTATGGCTACTATTAAAATATTAATCTGATACCAAAACTAATGAGTCCTGCATTAAAATTCATCGAAGCTCCTCTATGAAAAACTTCAACTTGACATTTAGAGGAGATCATTATTTCTGCTTCCCCTTTGTTTGAACTGATCTAAAAATGAAAAATATGTGTGGAGTATTTCAGAAATTATCAAACTTTACTTTTAGAGTACTTTTCAGACACGAAATCCAACACAAAGCAGTTTTAATGCCATTTAGATTAAAAAAATAGTTAGGGCAGCCGTCTTGACAACAGTTGCCCCCTGCCTTGACTGTCCTTCCGAACTTCACCTTTCACCAGCACAGAATCTCCACCCCCCGGCCACTATCTTGACTAACCTATTTTCTGTGGGAAAGACTGAAATAGTTTTAAAAGAGCCCATATTGCACTACTGATGATGATGGAGTCAGTTCGTCTACGATTCTGGGTGGTGTTTTTGCCCTAAATGTGGCCGCACATGTGGATTCATCCCGTACACACTCGTTCGCTCCCTGCTTTCTCCACTCTTTCATCCATACTCCCCTTATGTGCTATTATCGCCTTTCCCCTCTCTCCTTTGACACTAGTTCACCAAGAGTGTACATGTGAGTGCGTCTTTTTACTTTCTCCACACATGCAGCTCTCACCTGTTCACGGATGCTGACTTTTTGCCCTGACCTGCCCAATCAGAGCCACTCTTTCCTGGTAGATGAAATGATAATTCAGTTCAAAATTTAAAAAAGTTTATTGTCCATTATATTCCATATGAACATATAAAGTACATACAATTGAAATCATGTTCCTCACTCTCAAGCTTCTAAATTAATGATAATAAAATAAAAGGAAAATGGTGAGGCGGGCGGTGTACTGTATATAGTAAATCAGGTGACGTATACGGTGAGGCGGGTGGTGTATATGGTGAGACGGGCCGTGTATACAGTGAGGTGGGTGGTGTGTACGATGAGGTGGGTGGTGTATATGTCTTGCAGGGAGAACGGTGTTCACTCTTCTGTCGTGGTCAGTGCAGCTTCTGCCCCACACAGTGATGCAGCTGGAAAGGATGCTCTCAATGGTTCCTCTGTAGAATGTGAGCATGCTACATTTTTGGACACAAGTAAAATCTACGTGACATTTAGTTTTGTTTTTTGCTATAAAAAGTGTTGTTTTTTTTGGTATTATATCTATGTATTTACATTTTCTATGCATGTTCTGTGCATTACTGTTCATTACCTGCACTGCTGTATTCTCATTCTTGTTCTTTTGTAAGTTTTGTGTTACATTATAGAGTTTATTGTTTTTGTCTTTATTTTATTTTATTTCTTGCACAGTTAGTAGTGTTTAACTTATGTTTGCTCCAAGTACCGCAGCAATTTCCTAATGTTGTGAAGCTGTTCACTCATGGCAATAAAACCTTTCTGATTCTGACTGTCTGAATAAACACTCATTCATTCATTCATTCATTCATGGGTGGTGAGGCACTTGCCCGCTTGAGTCTCTGCAGGAAGTAGAGTATTACGATTATTATTAGAGATATTTTAATAAATCCATGGTTGTTTGCGCCATGGAACTGATCACGTGATGCACATTACCCCTTATTACCCCATTAGCTTTTATTTTGCAGGTTTACACATTATTACTGTTTGGTTAATGAAGAATATGCCACACAGGCTCATTATGAAACAGTTTATTGCTAAAATTCATCAAATATTTATTACAGACTTTTGGTCCAGGGTTAAATAAAATAATGTATGTATTTTCCTCAATGGGAGGAGTAAGTGGGGTGTAAAGGGAAGCCATTTGGGGCTGTGTGACCTGAGCCGAACTCAAGTTAAACTCAACCTGTTTTCTTTTGCTGTGTTTCGGCGCTTCAAACACTGGCACAATAAATCCACCTCTTGGAAAATCGAACTTTCCTTTCGTTTTTTAATAGAGCCTCGCGACAATGTTATAACGTTTCCTCCTGTTTAACACAGAAATCATGCACGAGTTTTCATTTGGATCATTTCAGCTGTGGAATTGCCTCTCTACTGAGCATTTGGAGCTTTGGAGATACAGACAGATGAATAATAAAGGATTACTCAAACGTGTGAATGAAACAAAACCCAAATCCAGGTATGTTTTGATGAGGAAACCGCATTACATTAAAACTCAGAAGAATCCATTTTGTGTAACATAGGACCTTTAAGTAGAGGTATTTGTCATAATTTCAGTAAGAGTGCTATTGTTGAGACTGGGTAAACTGGTTTCTGGTTGGTTTTTTGGTAAAATACTGGACCAAAGTGTATTTTTGCCTGTAATTTATTCCTAGATCAGCCTTGTTTTTGTATTATGTCTCACTAAAATCTCTCCCACTGCTTTGTTTGGGTACACGCTGCTGGGAGCTTCAACAAACAAGCTGGACCTTGAAACCTTTTAAAACTGAAACAATGGCTAACTCTTACACTCACAACTCACTGGTGGTCTAAAATCTGATAAATGGAAAGTGAATCCTCTGTAAATACAATTAATGGACACGGTTATGGAGCTGTTTGTATTTGTGTGTGCTGCAATTAACCTGCTGGAGGTGTGGAGGGGCCATCAGCAACTCTATAGGAGGTAGGAGTCTCATTTTTCATTGTTTCGGTGTGTTTTAGGGGTAGGATTTCTCAGTGTTCCAGAAAGGTTCAGGATAAAACTGTAAAAAAACAACAAAAAACAGGTTAATCAGTCTGAAGAAATGCTGAAGACCACAAAGAACAATCTGGAGCTTAAAAGGCCCATATTACGCTATGTTCCGATCTAATGTTCTTTCCTCATCAAAAACATACCAGTTCCACCTTGTGATGTCATGTGGTAATAAAGGAAGTGCTCCACTATGTTTCTGCGTTCCATACACCTTCACTAGAATCTTTGGGGTAATTTCAGATGTGGAATTGCCGATCTCTATTGAACTAATTGTAAAAAGTAGAGCAGAGCATTCTGAGATTTGGAGATGCAGACAGATGATAATAAAGTCTTATTCAAACATGTGGGAATGAAACAAAACACAACCTCAGTATGTTTCTGATGAAGTAAGAGCATTATAACCCAGAGTCAGGGCCGGCCCCCCCATTAGGCAACATAGGCAAATGCTAAGGGCGCCGCCGCTCCACTAGGGGGCGCCGAGCGCAAAAATCGGCGATGGGGGATAAAATCCTCCACTGTCTAAAACATCGTCACTATGAACAGAATGAAAGTAAATCAGCAGTAAAACCAGTAAACAACGCCTCATTCGGCGCCCCCCTGCACTGTTAAAGAGTTTATGCTGTTAAACTTGTCATTTAAAAATACTTCGTTGCCCCTTTGAAGTTTGGTCGTGTTTTTTGTTGTTGTTGCTGGACATGCTTCAAACAGCCAAGCTGGCCATACCGGCCTGTCAAAGCCTGATCCCGTTAGATCTCAGAAGCTAAGCAGGGCCGGGCCTGGTTAGTACTTGGATGGGAGACCACTGGGAATTCCAGGTGCCACAGGGGGGCGCCAGTCACAAAAAACTGGTGTTGTGTCCTTAGGCAAGACACTTCACCCACATTGCCTAGTGTGAAAGTGATGTGTGCATGGCAGGACTCCCTTGAAAAAGAGATTAGTAATCTCAATGGGACTTTCCTGGGTAAATAAAGGTAAAGAAAAAAAAAGCTGTAGCTAGAGCGAGGAGCGATCTGAAACAACGTCACTTGTTGGACTATGTCAAAACGTCCCAAACTGTCTGGTGCTCAGGGTAGGAAAAAAGGAAAGATGAGGAGGAAAAACGGAACAAAGACAGAGGTAATGTTCCAGTAAAGATGATGCCATGATTGTTTTCCTGTTGCAGAAAGAATATTAAATTTGAGAGTCATTGACTATTAGCATGTCATATAAGCCAGTCAATAAATAGCGTTAACTGCATCAGTTTATAGAAGCAGAGACTTTTTTTATAGCAGTATCAGACTGACTTTGATAGAATGGCAAAGCTATAACGGAAACGAATAATGTAATTGCCTCCTCCTTAGCTTCCTCAGGTAAAAAGGTCTATAGCAATACTGTAGATCTAGATTATTCACCAGGTGCCACTTGTTATGTTGTTCTGTATTTGACACCTGGTTAGCTAAACATTACTGTGTGTTTTTGTTGTGTTAAACTTTCTATCAGTGTACTCATGCAATAAGCTTACTATATGGATATACTAACAATACTTAACGCTTTCTCTTTACTCTAGGATCCGTATTGATTAATTTAGTTCCACTGTAATGATATAATAAGCCTACTAATACAGTATATACAGTATATTAATTAATAATGTAACAAGCTTTTCAGAAACATCTATTGGCAGTATTTATTTTTTATTTTTTGCAATCCAAGGGGCGCCACCTGAAATCTTGCCTAGGGTGTCACTCCAGTTTTCCCCATCAACCCCAACACATGCGCAATAGTTCAGTCCTTCAGCTAATACCCTAATACTGGGTGTACACTGTGAGTTTTTCGAGCATTTCACTCAGCCCCATCTCAAACTGTACGATCAAATCACAGGGTGTAAAATTTCTCAGCTCACGATTCATGTTCTCACACTATATGAACGACTTCAGCAGTGAAACCCTCACAAGAGGGGAGTGGAGGTTTGATTGTCGATTGGGGGTTGGTCGTGAGGTATTCATCGGTTCTTGTTGTCACATGTTTACTACACGAAGCACGACACACAATTAAGCCAAACCTTGGGCAATCCCAAAAACAGTCGCGTGAGTGAAAAACCAGCATCTGTCCTACTTTAGCCTCTCTCCACTGGCTTTTATTTACTTTTAAGTGTTTGCACAGCCTAGTGCCCTCCTGCCTCACTGACCTGATCCACCCTTAGCCCATCTCGCACTCTCAGGTCAGCACCAGCTCCAGTGCCGTCCCAAACACTAAACAGCTTTGTGGGGACTGTGTGTTTTCTGTTCGGCTGTAGAACCAGTCGCCATTAGAGATTAGAGGCGGAGTCTGTATCTGTTTTTAAATCCCTCCTAAAGACGCACCTTTTTCACTGGCTTTTAACAAGTGAGATATCTTGTTGTTATCTTATTGTTTTCTATTTAGTAGTTGTATTGTGTTTATATTGTATATTGTGTTGTAATTGTCCCTGTCTTTTCTATGTCTGTGTGCAGCACTTCGGCCAGCTGTAAAGTTTTTTTTAAGTGTTTTATAAATAAAGTTGGTATGGTAAAACTCGCAAGAACATCATGGAAATGGGCACATCCCACGATGCCCACTGCTCCTGAGGAGATGTCCCAGTGGACAGTCAAATGCAGAAGACCAATTTCCTTATGGGGATAATAAAGTACCGTTCTTCATCGGTCTTCTTTCTTAAAGCTAACAAGATGGGTGTGGATGGGAGTGGCTAGAGGTGAGTGAGAAACAACTGAAAACAGATGGAAACTGGTAGAAACATCTGCACACTGGTGAAAACTTGCAGAACCATGATCAAAGCATTTAGAGAATGGAGACTTACAGAACATTTATGCCCAGAACTGGAGCAAGTGGTCATTGCTGAGTTCCCTGTCTATCTAGTTTTTATCTAGTTTATCTAGTCTTTTATTCTACTTCAATTTTAGTTGTGGCCCTGTTATTATTGCTGTGTCTTACCCACAGAAATCCAGCCTGGACAGCTCTTTCACTATAAATACTAAAGTGCCTCACACAATAGCAGCTGCATATTAATATCTGATCAGTATTTTATCCCTATGTGGTTAAAGTTACTCTGGGTTTCTTTTCTGATACCGTTGGCTCTTATCTTCCCCACAGAACACCAACCAGGCATCTCTTCACTTTGTACAGAGCCTCACACAATAGTGACCGTATAATATTGTAGTATTTCTGATAAGTCCTTCATTTAGATTTGGTTCACTTGATTGAGTTTTGAATATTCTTGGTTTTGGCCCTCATATTCCTTGATACATTTCTATATAAACTATAGAAACCATGCCAGGGCAGCTTTCTCTTTGGACAGAATGCAGAACTTATACAGTAGCAGCTTTTGTATAGTAGTATTATTTGATTCATCTTGCTTTAATACTTTCTGTATAATCTTTGAGAAACCATGTGTGCACATCTCTTCACACTGCAGAGACCTCGCCCAGTACCGTATAATATTGTAGTATTTTGATTAGCCTTTGATTAGTCTTTCTTTCACATTTGGTTATCTTGATTGGGTTTGAAATAGTTTTGCTGAGCCGAATGGCGAAGCTCTCGATTTACCGGTTAATCTACGTTCCTACCCTCACCTATGGTCATGAGCTCTGGGTAATGACCGTAAGGACAAGATCTCGGATAGAAGCGGCTGAAATGAGGTTCCTCCGCAGAGTGGCCGGGCGCTCCCTTAGAGATAGGGTGAGGAGCTCGGTCACATGGGAGGAGCTCGGAGTAGAGTCGCTGCTCCTCCACATCGAGAGGAGCCAGTTGAGGTGGCTCGGGCATCTGGTCCAGATGCCTCCTGGACGCCTCCCTCGGGAGGTGTTCCGGGCATGTCCCTCCGGTAGGAGGCCCCGGGGAAGACCCAGGACACGCTGGAGGGTCTATGTCTCTCGGCTGGCCTGGGAACGCCTCGGGGTCCGTCCGGAGGAGCTGGAGGAAGTGGCTGGGGAGAAGGAAGCTTGGGAGCCCCTGCTTAGACTGCTGCCCCGCGACCCGGCCCCAGATAAGCGGAAGAAGATGGATGGATGGATGGATAGTTTTGGTTTTAACCCTCATATTCCTTGATACATTTCTATATAGTCTCTAATCATAGTGAAAACATGTATAGACAGTTCCTCACATTTCACAGAACCTCCCAGAATATATAGCAGCTGTATAATATTGTAGTATTTTCATTAGTCTTTCATTTAGAGTTGGTTATTTTAATCAAGTTTAGAATATTCTTCTTCTTTGGCCCTCGTATTCCTTGATACTTTTCTATATAGTCTAATTTGGTTAAGGTTACACTTCAAATTCCTTCATAATACAGTATTCCATGGTACTTTTCTATGTAATCTTAGAGAAAACATATATATATACAGCTCTTCACATTGCACAGAACCTCGGGCGGCACGGTGGAAAAGTGGTTTGTGCTCTCCTCTCACAGCAAGAAGGTCCTGGGTTTGATTCTGGGGCTGTGCTGGGACTTTCTGTGCGGAGTTTCCATGTTCTCCCTGTAGATTTCCTCCTCTGACGTGATCAGGTTTTGAATATTCTTGGTTTTGACCGTTGTATTCCTTGATATGATTTTATATAAACTGTAATCTGATAGACACCTTTTCTCTTAAAGCTGGGCGTACATTTTTGCCCCTTTTTGAGTTGATTTTCCACGAGACTGTTTGCAGCTGTTTTTGGGATCTGTTTTCGGCTTAATCATGTGCCGTGCTTCGTGTAGTAAACATGGGGTAACAAGAATTGGTGAATAACTTACGACCAGCTCCCAATCGTCAATCGCAGGTCACAAGAATATCAAACCTGGTTGAAATCCAGTCGTCTCTCGTGAGAGTTTCACTGTTGAAGTTGTTCGTACTGTGTGAGAACATGAATCGTGAGCTGTGAGCTTTTAAAACCTGTGATTTGGTCGTACAGTTTGAGCTGGGGCTGAGTGAAATGATCCAAAATATCACAGTGTAGACCACAGCACAGAGCCTGTAGAGTAACATCTGTAGAATATCATAGTATTTTGATTGGTCTTTCATTTAGATTTGCCTTACTTGTTTGGGTTTAGAATATTCTTGGTTCTGGCCCTCATATCCCTTCATAATACAATATTCTGTGATACTTTTCTTTATAATCGTAGAGAAAACATGTATATACAGCTCTTCACATTGCACAGAACCTCATACAATGTAGGGCAGCGCAGTGGAAAAGTGGTTTACGCTCTCGCCTCACAGCAAGAAGGTCCTGAGTTTGATTCTGGGACAGTGGAGGGCCTTTCTGTGTGGAGTCTGCATGTTCTCCCTATGCCTATGTAGATTTCCTCCTTTAACTTAATCAGGTTTTGAATATTCTTGGTCTTATTTTTGGTTTGACCCTCATATTCCTTGATGCAATTCTATATAAACTGTAGTCTCACACTTTTTCTCTTAAAACCGGGCATACACTGCAATTTTTGGTCCTTTTTTAGCCGATTTTCCACTCGTGTGACTGTTTTTGAGATCTGTTTTTGGCTTAATCATGTGTCGTGCTTTGTGTAGTAAACATAGGGTAATGAGATCCGATGAGTACCTCACGACCAGCTCCCAATCTGCAATCGTAGGTCACAAGAATATCAAACTTGTTTGAAATCCAGTCGCCTTCCATGACGGTTTCGCACTGTTGAAGTCGTTCGTATAGTGTGAGAAGATTAATCATGAGCTGTGAACTTTTAAAGCCTGTGATTTGGTCGTACAGTTTGAGCTGGAGCTGAGAGAAACCATCGAAAACATCACAGTGTAGACCACGGCACAGAGCCTGTAGAGTAACATCTGTAGAATATCGTAGTATTTTGATTAGTCTTTCGCTCACTTGATTGCGTTTAGAATATTCTTGGTTTTGGCACTGATATTCCCGCGATATGATTCAATCTAAACTCAAATCTTACAGACACCACGCTTGGACAGCTCTTTCTCTTCAGACACAGCGCAGAGCCGGTACAGTAGCGGTGGCTCACAGCTGTCCGTGCTGTCTGCTCTCGCTGTAGACATGTGTTTAGTGTGAAAAGTGTTCGTGCAGACGGGACCATTCACTTCATCTTCATCTTTCCCTCGGTCTCCACAGGCCTCTGAGCGCGAGCCTGAATCCGCCCCATCTGTCTCACTCACACCAGAGACAAGCCAGGACAAAATCTGCACCGTACAAGTGTTTTTGTGGAAGACCAAAGAGGGGTGGAGACGCCGAGCTGCACGCAAAATCACCTGAAACACAGAATAAATACAATAGATATTAAAGATGCACTATGGGACTTTTCTAGAGGAGGCCAGATGGTTATTTGAAAGAAAAACCCAACCAAACAATAAATTCTTTTAGTTGATTCATGCGTCAATATGGAGATTGTGTGTTGAATATTGCACATATGTGTCAGTGCTGGAAGGTAACAAAGTACAAAAGTAAAAGTATAGTTCTTATTTTTTAGGTATCTGTACTTTATTTAAGTACTTTTTTTTAAACTTTTACTTCAAATTTGAGAGCAGATATCTGTGTTTCTCTACTCCATTTTAGATCTGGACTGAAAAGGAAAAAGTGCTCAAGTTAACGTCCTAACTTTGAGCAAAGCAAATACATAAATATAGCTGGAAAAATTAAATCAGATGAAGCACTGAAAATCTGTAGAATACTCAGTCAAAATCAATATATTTAATGGTTTAATAGTTCTAAAAATCTCTGCAAAATACTTTTACTTTTTATTCTAAAGTGCAGGCGATGGACCCCCAAACGAAAAGTTACACAGTGATACTTCCTGTCCCCAACTGAGTTTCTTATCAGGGTCAAGAAATAACCAGCAATATGTGTTTTGCTTGAATTCTTGAATTATGACATTAATGATTTGCCCCAAAGTCTATTCTAGTCAAGGTTGAAGGCTACGTTCAGACTGCAGCCTGAAGTGACCCAAATCCGACCCAAATTTCTCCCCTTATGTGACCTGTATGTGATCTTTTAATGACAGTCTTAATGACACAGAGCCGATTTTTTCAAATGCGACCCAGGCCACTTGGATTTGCTCCTAAAACTGATACAGATCTTATGAAAGTAGTCTTATGGAACTGTTGCTTGAAATGTGTCCTGTAATATTCTGAATTGTATTGTTGTGCCGCTGTCTTGGCCAGGACTCCCTTGAAAAAGAGATTAGTAATCTCACTGGGACTTTCCTGTCTGAACGGCCAGGTCACATTCATCCGACCTACACGTCATCAACACGTGAGAGTTTGGCTATTGTGCTGTAACAAGCTTCTGTTGTGAGCCAAAACAGCCCAACGCCAACGTGTTTGCTACTGAAATAAACCGAAGACGTGTTTTCTCCTGTGAGAGTGATACGGCAACAACTCTAAAACCTCCACGTTCTCAATGCAGTGTCCATGTTTAGGCGACTTCCGTAAACACTGAGCTGCTGCAGTGACATCGCCGTGTCCTCCAATGCGGGCACTTTTGGGGCGTTTAACGTTCACACTGGAGATCACAGACAAGTTGCATTTAGTTGGAAATGTGAACAACCTCGCAAAAAAAATCGGATTTCACAAAAAAATCCGAATTGAGCATAAAGCCCTGCAGTCTGAACATTGCCTAAATCTAGTTCTATTAGGTTCTCCAGAATATCACAATAAATATCACCCCGTGAGATGCATATTGTAATAATATACCCTGAGATTTGGATATTGTTGCAGCCCTATTGTGCACCTTTATCATTATTTATGTTTTATCCTGAGGCTTTGTTAGGAAACATGAGCAGCTTGAATCGGAGGTGAAGAGACATTCGGGAAATGATCTGAAGAAGAGACCAAACCCCAGAGCCATGTGCGGCAGACTGGACTCCTATAGGCCACTGTGCACCGCATGAGCCATCTTGTGTAGTGCGGAGCTGATAATGACTTCACTACAACCACAAAAGCATGTCCCAGTCCCGGCCCTCTCCTCCGACAGCAGCCTGTGCAGCCCCGAGGCCTGGAGCGCCCGCCTGCCCCAGTGTTTACCGAAACAGTTGGTAAATCGCTCCCAAAGAAACATGAAATTTTTAAAAGCTTTTGGAAATTATTGTTTTTTTTTTTGCATCCTTACCCTTTTTTTTTCATTTGTATATACCATCACTATTTAAGACAGTGTAAAGTTTTGTATTCTGACCTCCTCGAAAAGAATAAAATGAATAAATACAAAATAAAAAATGAGATACCCACAGCATCCACCATTTTGGATGCGTTTTTGTTTGGAATTCTGACACTGGAAAGCCCTGCTAAAGGTGCACTGTGTAACTTTTTTAGTCGAGAATCAGCACCAGTGCAAAAAACCTTGGCTAAACTTTAAGATATAAACACTTAAATCAATCAGAAAATGACTTGAAAGTAGTGAAATTATGTCCATGCAGCAATATCATTTCACTTAAAATTAACGACCTCTAGACTAGAATGAAAAATCTCAGAACTAGTATGTAGATAATAAATCTGAAACTTGCTTTATTTTAAAATCTTGGCTCAGATCAGAGAAATTTGCAGAAAGTTGCAACTGTCTCTATGGCCACACATGGCATTAAACTAAACATCTCCAAACTGTGGCCCATATTCCCTTAAGTAGTACTTTTTAACCACTTTTTTTTTTTATTTACTTTAGATTTAGATCTGACCTGTAATGTAGCGTAGTACTGTGACCTGCTTGTCTCCTTCATGAATGACAGGTTTAAGCTATACTATGGAGCATTCAAGCAAGCACCCTCCACCAGAAGTTCCTAGTTGATTCCTAGTTTAGTTCCAATTTGGTTGCTGTGTATGTACAGTGGTGGAAGATAAGACGGCTGTTGAGGCCTATGGTGTAGGTGCGCTCACCTGGTTCCCCGCAGCGTGGGCTGGTGGCCTTTCTAAGCGCTCCCTTTCTCGTTGCTCCCTCTTTTGCCCACACGCATTTCCGGGTCCCCGTGTAGGCTGCTCTGTCCTCCTCGACCAGGTAAAATTCTAATCCTTTGGCCCTCATTCATGAAAACATCCAAATTCCTAATCATTGGTCTTTTAGTGCCGCTGTTGACTGCGAGTCCGGTACTGCTCCGCTCCACTTTAGAACACGAGTTTCACAGCGCATTCTTGTGTGCTCTAGTCTTAAGTAACAGGTAAGGCATGTCCATTGCTCCCGTCCATTCCCAGACGTGTCCCAATTTGTCACCGTCCCTGTTTCCCGTAGTTTTCGGCTCTATCTCACTTGGGCCCCTTCTAACCTCTTCATTCACAAAATACCCAAATTCTCATGTATCTGTCCCTCGTAGCCACTCTGTTCAGCAGCATTTGCTGTATCAGGACTCCTGCGCACCGTCCTGCGCCTTCAGTAATTGGACAAGTGTTATGCCAGTCACCCCAAACTCTTTACTGTGTAAAGCGGCTTCCCGTCCACCCTGGGATTGTGCGCTCACATTTAACTAGCGGTATGCACCTTCTATGGGCAGTTCCAGTGTGCCTAAAGGATGTACAGTAGCCTAACTCCCAATTTGTTTTCAGGTGTCATCAGTGGTGAGCAGTGGTACAGGGCACGCCGGCTCTGCTGCTTTGTATTTTGCTTTGTCTCTGCTGCTTAGTGTTTTTACCTCTTGCTTTATTCTGCTTCACTGTTCCATTTTCACTGTTTTGGGTTTTCCTCCACAGTTCTTTTACTGCCTTTACTAGTTTTAATTATTAATGTATTAATTAAATTAAAATGTTTTTTTTTTTTTAATTTGACATGCTGACCTGTGTGCTTTATACCTTTATTTCCCCAGAATAGATTTGGGGTGGCGCTGCTGCACATCAGTCCTGAAGGTTTAAGGTTCCTAAGTGTCTCGACTGCCACAAAAGTACAAAAGTAAAAGTGCAATACATTTTATTTTACATTTACATTTTGAGACCATGTACCTGTATTTTTGAATCCACTACATTTTAGATCTGGACTGAAAAGTAAAAAGTACTTTTCTTGACTGAAATGGCGGAGACTTTTTATACTTTTTTTTTAGCACATTTGAGTTAACATCTCAACTTTGAGCCAACCAAAACACACAAAAGCAGCAAGAAATTTAAGAAATCAATTGAATCACTTAAAATTAGCTAAATTCTTTACCAAAATCACTACATTTTATCTTTTGTTCTAAAAATCTCTGCAAAATACTTTTACTTTTTACTCTTTAAGTACATTTTTAAACAGGTAGTTAAGCAGATTTATTCATGTGATACTTTTACTTTTATTTGATGTTTTACCTTTGTATCTGTACACAGCAAAAACTGGAAGGTCAGCAGAGTTGTTTTTAACACAAAAAATGTTATTCTAACTATTTGAAAGTTAAAAGGGGGTTGGAGTTGATATGGTTTAAGTTAATTTAACTTCCCTTAGTGTTAATTTTGCACCTCCCACCCACCACTTCAAACTCCCGCGAGAGAAGACCAGTTTGAACCACTTTTGTACAGAATTTCATCTTAAATGAACTAAGATTAAAAAAGTGTAAAAAAAATAAATAAAGCGATGCACTAAATCAAGATAACCTTACAGAGTGTTATCTGTTTACTCTCAAACCGTTCTCTCTAACCATTAATATAACTCTTAATTTCGAGGTTAAACAGGAAATTTGGTCCAGTATTACTTAATTAACATTTACAAAAAAGGTCAAATTAACTCTAAAACATATTGGACTCATATAAACCCTGAGAAAATATTCAAACTGATTCTGTGAGAGTCCATTTTAACACTCCTCTTTTTGCTGTGTAGTACTTCATCCATCACTAGGTCTGTAAAAGTGTGAACACTACACTCGTTACACCAAATTCACTTCCTCTGCACAGAACACATGGGAAAGGTCAGATGGCTACTTTGAAAGAAAAACCCGGCCCATCTACGAAATCCGTTTGTGTGGTTGCGTGATGCTTCCATATGGAGATAGTGTGTTGAATGTGGCACACAGACAAGGCAGAGCTGACCCTGGAGACACTTGTCAGGCTCTTCGTCATAATCTGGACCAACGTGTAGCATGTACACATGCAGTAATGATGATTTATGGAGGAGATGACACCAGCGGGCCCCTGTGCATCTGTGTGGCCCCGTGAAACCAGAGCCCAGATCCCACACAATGAGAAGAATGTGCTCACTGGACTCTGGAAGAAGAAACTCAAAGTCAAAGATGTTATGGACGATATATACACCGTAAAATACCACATAAGAGCCGGGTTCCAAATAACTGGTGTTCTATTTTTGTTCATGCAAAAAAATATAAAATAAAAAAATCTTAGAAAATGGAGCCCAAATGATGTGGATTTTTTTCTTTTTTGGCTTGCCGCTCAGGGGTTTTGTACATTTTTCATCAACCACAACAAAACTCCAGAATGTACGCACTTCACAATTAGTTTCAAACGCCAGTCACGGTCAATCACGCAGTCACATGCACATACACAGTGTCAGTCTGCAATGCCTGCAGTTGGATTTCAGTGACTAAACTTCTCTCCTGATCTAAAATGTAGTGGTTTAGAAAGTATAGATACACGTGAAGTAAAACTGAAAATAACTGCTGTAAAATGTACTTAAGTCCAGATACCTAAAATTTGTACTTAAATATATACGCTTTTACTTTTGTACTTTGTTTCCTTCCACAGCTGGTGATAGTTCTTTCCCCTCACCATTTACTCATTCTAATTTTTCATTATTTGGAGTGATTTGTGCATGTTTGAGTAATCTTTAATCGCTTATTTTCAAGTCACCATGTTTTAGATCAACCTCTTTTCACCGCCCACTGTGACGTTTGCATTTTTCATCCCGAGCATCTGTGATACTCGTGGGATTCGGCAGCGTCGTGTAGTCATTTCGGTATGAACAACGTCAGCTCCCATCAGGGACCGCAGTTTTCTAACGCAGAAGTCAGCGGGCTAGTTTCTTTTATTAAGCCGTTTTAGATTAATATTGTGATTTAAAATGTCCAAATTATAACCTAAAGATCCACAGGTGTCACACAGTATAACTACAGCAGATACAAGCACAGTGTGTCTTCTTTAACACTGCTCCTCTAATGGTTGGGTTCAGTCGGTTTGTTTGCCATTTGTAGTTGGGAAAAAATAGGGAAAAAAACATGTGCAAGAAGCTCAAAGCAACCACATAAAGGAATAATAGAAAATATAGTGACACCGTGAAATAAACAAGCTACAAAACAGCTAAAAAATGTGGTGCTGCATCAAAACCCCATTCTATAACTGCTTTTTTGCCTTGTTTTTACCCTTATTCAGCTAGATTTGATTTCAAATAAATACAGAAATACGTCATAATTCAATTTTAAATAAAATAAATAAATACATTTTAAAAATGCATTGCTGGCTTTATTCTATACTTAACATTTTTTACGGAAGCCCTGAGAGGCAAGCAAAAAAAAAAAAAGGCATGTCATTTGTTTGTTTTTTTTTTGTTGTTCATGCCCCCCCAAAAAAATATTAGAAAATTGTGCCAAAATGATGTGGATTATTTTTTATTTATTTATTTATTTATTTATTTATTTATTTATTTATTTTGCTTGCCGCTCAGGGCTTCTGTACATTTTTTCATCAACAACAAAACTCCAAAAGTTTTGCACTTCACACATTAGTCCACAAAATAATGCTAAAAATAAAACTTTTTAAAAAATGCTTTTTTTATTTCTTTGGTTCCAATTGGGGAAAAATAAATTCAGTGAAGTTTCACTTGATTTCAACTATTTTTACCACTGCCACATGACCCCTTCTTTTTGTGCCACAGCGTAAAACTGATGATAGCTGTTTATTGTACTGCACTATACTGTGTATTATGCATATTGTTAGTTATATTTGTCGAGTCTGTCAAATGTCTATTTTATGTGTATTTTATATATTTTATATATGGGACTACGGATGGAAATTAGCACCTGTGCTAAATCCGGCGTATTTACATCAATATGTGTGATTTCATACAAATTGTATGTTCATGAATATGCACTGTCCCATCCAAATAAACAAATAAACAAACAAACAAACAATCAGCAATCGTTAGGGAGGAGGGGAACATGCTGTGTTAGAACTTCTGACAAAACACCTGCATTGTTATAGAAATAGTGTGAATGGCATTTTTTTTTTTTTAATCTGTATCTATCCATATGCACATGTCCAATATGCTCTATATATTTATATTTAGACTACACATGTAAAGTGAATGTGTGGCAGTATTCTACAAATGAATAATTCTGAATTGCAATTTTCCAAACTACCATCATATGTTTAGTTTATTTGACATAATTCAAATTTGTGTTTATGCACTCCTAACTTCCTGTTTGTTCATCTTTGTGCAACTTGAAGCATCGCTGGAGAACCTCTGCCCAAGACGGGAGACGATTTCCAGGTCTCTCATTAGATGTGAAGCCAATCAGACACACACGGTTCTTCACAGCTAAGAGTAGAACCACTATATAATGAGTCAATAGAAACATGTAGAGAAATGATTAAAAAGTACTACTACAGCCTCTGCAGTGAAGAGATTTATTTTCTACCATAGAAAAATTGCCAAGGTATTATACAATCCTCAAATCTGTGTACAGTTTCAAATGAACAAAATCTGTGACGGCAGTTGGAATTGTACTTTTTTGGGCAACCATCACGTGTTTTATGTAGACTGAATATAATGTATTT
Organism: Odontamblyopus rebecca; assembly: GCA_030686955.1. NCBI lineage: Eukaryota > Metazoa > Chordata > Actinopteri > Gobiiformes > Gobiidae > Odontamblyopus > Odontamblyopus rebecca. Next base: position 33,785,675 of record CM060668.1, read on the forward strand.
TGAATATGTGTGCAGATGATTAGATGCAGAATTCTGTTGTCTTTTCATTCATACTCTTGTTGTGATGATATATCGTGGCCATACCGGCTCGTCAAAGCCTGAACCCGTCAGATCTCAGAAGCTAAGCAGGGCCGGGCCTGGTTAGTACTTGGATGGGAGACCACAAGGAATTCCACGTGCCACACGGGGGCGCCAGTCGCAAAAAACTGTCGTTGTGTCCTTAGGCAAGACACTTCACCCACATTGCCTAGTATGAAAGTGGTGTGTGCGTGAGTGTTGGTGGTGGTCGGAGGGGCCGATGGCGCTGATTGGCAGCCTCGCTTCCGTCAGTCTGCCCCAGGGCAGCTGTAGCTACAATAGTAGTTTACCACCACCAGGTCTGGAGTGAATGAATACTGCTCTGTAAAGCATCTTTGAGTGTCCAGAAAAGCGCTGTATAAAACTGATGCATTATTATATGCGTCTTGTGAAAAGTACTTGCACAAAATGTTACCCTACCCCCTGTCGACTGCTCAGTTTTACGCTGGAGCACAAAAAAGCAAAGGTCATGTGGTAAAAATGATTGAAATCAAATGAAATTTCACAGAATTTACTTTTTCCAGAGTTGGAACCAAAAACTCAAAAAGCACTTTCTTGCTCATGGACACAGTGTCAGTATGCAATTCCTGTAGTCGGATTCCAATGACCAAACATCCAGGTCTCTCATTAAACTCTCTCCTGACTGCCGCGTAAAGTAGTTCACCGAGCACACTGGATCATAGCTGTCGATGGTAAAGACATTCTCTGTATTTGTGATAAAACGGTATTGACCTGAACACGGCCGAAGTGTGGGCTCCGGAGCGGTGTGCGACTCCATTGATTTCTCAGTCTTAGCGTCTTCAATATTTGATGAAGTCCCTGAGCTGAGAGCGAGAAGAGAGTGGCAAAATGAAAATGTGACCTTACTGCAGAAATACTGCAGATATCAAACATACTATTGCTTAATAAGTACGAAAAGGTGGAGCAGCGAGGGTTATGGAGGAGCTGCGCACGTGTTTAGAAACCACAGACTGGGACGCTATGAGGGCTGCCTCTGACAGTTTGGATGAGTACACGGACACTGTCACCTCGTATATCCACTTCTGCGAGGACAGCATTGTGCCATCACGCACCAGGGTGAGTTATAACAATGACAAACCCTGGTTTACTCCCAAACTCAAACAGCTGTGGCTAGCAAAAGGAGGCTTTCAGAAGTGGGGATAAAGACCTCTACAAGGACGCCAAGTACCGGTTTAGCAGGGAAGTGGGCACTGCTAGACTCCAGTTCTCTCAGAATATGCAGCAGCAGATTTCAGAGGATCGACTCGGCTTCTGTGTGGAGGAGTTTTAGGAAAATCACCAACTACAAACCTAAAACTCCACACTCCACGGATGACCTGTCCCTAGCCAACAGTCTTAACGACTTCTACTGTCGTTTTGATGAGTCATCACAGCTCTCACACCTCCGACTGTCCCAACAATAGAGACAATAGAGACAACCCGGACACTCATCCCCCACCGTTTCCCCCCTCACCAGAGCCATCTCCACCCTTTCACATTCATGAGGCAGATGTGAAGAAGCAGTTCAAGAGGATGAATGTCCGGAAGGCGCCAGGCCCAGATGGCGTCACTGCTGCCACCCTGAGACACTGTGCTAACAAGCTGGCCCCAGTGTTTACAGACATCTTCAATTCTTCACTGCAGGCTTGTCATGTGCCTGTCTGCTTCAAAACTTCCACCATTGTTCCTGTCCCCAAGAAGCCAAGGACCACCGGACTCAATGACTACAGACCTGTGGCTCTGACATCTGTGGTCATGAAGTCATTGGAGCGCCTGGTTCTACCCCACCTCAAGACCCTCACGGCCCCCCTCCTGGACCCCTGCAGTTTGCCTACAGAGCCAACAGGTCTGTAGACGATGCCATCAACATGGCCCTACACTTCACCCTGCGGCATCTGGACTCCCCAGGAACCTACGCCAGGATCCTGTTTGTGGACTTCAGCTCTGCCTTCAACACCATCCGCCCAGACCTCCTCCAAGGCAAGCTGTCCCAGATGAACGTGCCTGATCCTCTCTGCAGGTGGATCACTGACTTCCTGACGGACAGGAAGCAGCACGTGAGGCTGGGGAAGAATGTCTCGGACTCCCGGACCATCAGCACCGGCTCTCCCCAAGGCTGTGTTCTTTCTCCTCTGCTCTTCTCCCTGTACACCAACTGCTGCACCTCTTCCCATCAGTCTGTCAAGCTCATCAAGTTTGCAGATGACACCACGATCATCGGGCTCATCTCGGACGGGGATGAGTCTGCCTACAGGACGGAGGTTGATCGTCTGGGTGTCCTGGTGCAGCCAGAACAACCTGGTGCTTAATGCCCAGAAGACAGTGGAGATGATTGTGGACTTTAGGAAGCACACAGCCCCACTCCCCTCCATCATCCTGACCGACACCCCCATCACCACTCTGGACTCATTCCGCTTCCTGGGGATCACCATCACCCAGGACCTCAAATGGGAGCCCACCATCACCTCCATCATAAAGAAGGCCCAGCAGAGGATGTACTTCCTGAGGCAGCTGAAGAAATTCAACCTGCCAGCACGGGACAATGGTGCAGTTCCTACACGGCCATCATCGAGTCCATCCTCACCTCCTCCATCACCGTGTGGTATGCTGGAGCCACCACCAGGGACAAACAGAGACTGCAACGTGTTGTGCGCTCTGCTGAGAAGGTGATTGGTTGCAGCCTTCCATCTCTTCAGGACCTGTACACTTCCAGGACTCCGGACACGTGCAGGTCGAATTGCAGCTGATCCTTCTCACCCTGGACATGGACTTTTTGACCTACTCCCCTCAGGCAGGAGGCTACGGTCCATTCGGACCAGAACCTCTCGCCACAAAAACAGTTTCTTCCCCTCTGCTGTTGGACTCATAAATAATAGCACTCGGACTGGTCCCACCCCCCACTCTGCTTCTGTCACATGACCCTGTGTTCTCAAGCACCTGCCTGCACCTGCCTGTTTTGCACTGATCACTGATACTCTTATACTCTATATTATTATACTCCTGTAAATTTGTAAATTTTGTTATATTATACTATAGCTTTATTTTATTCTATTATTTGTTGCATGTCAGTGTTTGTCTACATCCTGCTCCAAGTACCGCAGCAATTTCCCTAATGTTGTGAACCTGTTCACTCATATGGCAATAAAACACATTCTGATTCTGATTCTGATTCTGAAGTACGGATATTATTTCATTAAGGTGATCCTCATTCAGAAAAGCAGGAAATGGATCAAAAGCCTGTTTACCAAATGAACGTGAATGCGTAAAATTTGATGTAGTATGTGCAGTGGGGCAAGTTAATGTTGGAGTTGAGTGTCAGCTGAGATCCTTGGAGTCAGAAGGAGCCTGAAACATCTCAATGCTCACTTCCCACTTGGAGCGCACCGTCCAGCGGGTTAGCCATGTCCAGTTATATTTACAGTCTATGGTCAGGACCTGGAGGATTTGACCTGTCGTGCGTGTTCTGAGGTGGTAGGTGAGGTGGGGCTGATCTAGGATTGTACCGTCTTTAGAGATTGCACTTCTGTGAGGCATGTCCAGTGTATTCTTAGCCTGTTCACCCAGAGAGCCTTTCACTTTCAGCTGCCTCCACACCGTTACTCTATACATGTAGCCAATATTGAGCCATTTCCTCACTCCTTCCTCTCCCCCTGTCCTCTTTCCTTTCATTCCTTCCCATGCTGTGGGGCAGTAATTGAATACATGTACTGAAAATATGTATTCAGAATTTGTGAGTACCTGTATTCTGTACAGTTACTCTTTCATTGTGCAGTGTTCAGAAAAATAAAATGAATGCGCAGCAGTACTTCATGTCATTTTGGATTTGAAACTGCACAGTATTAATGCGAAGAAAAAGAAAATACTTTAAATGAATTTGTGCTGTCAGTCGTAAAATATTTAATCGCGATTAATCTCATGAATGTCATAGTTAAAGTGATTAATTGCACATTTTGGTCCCTTAAATCATTCATCAGTATTCAGTACTCGCTAACTAAATACATTTTCAAAGTACTCTTCCAGTCACTGTTCATGTAAATAACTCCAGTCTTCTTCCGACATGTGAGTGACTTCTCTTTCATCCCTCCCTCCACACTTCTTCTCCCTCGGTCCTCCACGACGCTGGTTCACAGTGTTAGAGTCACGTCTGTGCTTTAGAATCTGTTTTTATTCCATTTCTCTCCAGTCTGGGCTATTTTTGCCAAGGGAAATGTTAAGCGGCAGACCTCTTCAGCTCTAGTTACGTTCTAGCCTTCAAAGAGACAGCGAGCACAGAGGAGGCAGCAGCAAAGCACTCCAACACGAAGAGAAGAAAAACAAGAATAAACAAAGAAGGAGAAAAAAAAAAAAAAAAAGGGAGAAGCGTGGAGGAGAGATATTCACTCCACACTCTGTAACCGAGGCTGCTCTCAAATCAAATTATCAGTGGTTGTACGACGGCCGGTCCGCGGGTTTCAGTGATGTGGAAATGGGCGACACGTGAGTGGTCCTGACCAAAAAAACGAAAACGAGAAAAGACAACTGGGGGAGAGCTGGGTTTTATTGATATTAGGTGCCATATGAAGCCGGGTACAGTCTCTGATTGTTTGTGATGCCATAACAACATGCCTTTTCATTCGTTTATAACGTGTAAAGGCCGGCGGAGTGGTTGGCCCTGCTTCATAGCACTGAATAAATCAAGAAAATCAATCAATGAATAAAACATAAAATAAATAAATAAAAATGTACAGAGAAAGTATGTGTGTGTGTGTGTGTGTGTGTGTATATATATATATATATATATATATATATATATATATATATATATATATATATATATATATATAATATTAAATAAAGTACAATAAAAATAAATTCATTAATAAATGGAAATAAAATATCATAAAATAAATAAACATCTAATTAAAAAGTACAAAAATAAATAGATTAATTCATTAATAAATAGAAAAAAATAAGAAAATAAATAATAAATAAAATAAAATAAAACTGGACAAAAACCAAGCCTAAACCAGTACTAGAACCAGTCATGTCTACAATTAGGAGTAAAATTTGCTGAGACAGGTGTCACGCCCCCGGCTGTGACATGAGTCTTCACTGGCTGTTGGTGTGGACATGGGTGGAGTCTGCTGGGAGCTCCTGCTCGTCATCCTCAATCAGCCGACTACAAAGGCCCAGCTCTCCTGCCAGACTCTGCCAGATTGTTGTTGTCTACTAGACGGTGATTTAACAGTCGGCTGTAGTTTTCATTTCTCGCCTTGTTCTATGGTCACTTACCTTCGTCTCTTTTGTTCCCAGCTCTGGGTTTTTGAAGACTCTTGTGTCCAGCTCCAGGCTCCTCTCTACAATCACCATTGCCCTATATCAATAAACCCTTGTTACTTTTTGCATTTTTTCCTTGCCTCCAGTCTGTTCATTGGGTCCACCTCTGCGCACCTAACAACAGGTGGAGTTAAACACTCTGTTCCACCTTGTGATGTCATTGAGTGGTCATACAGGAAGTGCTCCAATGCATTTTTAAACTCCACACGCCTTCTCTTGAATCATTTGAATTATTTCAGCTCTGGAATGGGCAATTTGTACTAAGTGAAAGGTAAGAAGTAGCTGCTAACACTTCATGACATCACAAGGTGGAACTGTGCATGTGGAGCTTTGGAGATGTAGACAGACTAATAATGAAGGAGAATATAAACTTGAATGAATGTGAATGAAACACAACTTTGGGTATATTTTTGATCATTTAACAACATTCTAACATGACTTAAAGCTCAAAGGAGTCAAATGCACCGACAGATTTGGATTAAACCTGGACCAAAATGAAGGCTAAACCAAGACCAGAACTAAAGTAGGATTTCACCATTCAAAGATGTTTGGTAAAACAGAGAAAAATACATATGAAAATGAAGAGCCTTGCCTAGGGGCACAACAATGGCAACACTGGCTGGGAACTCTAAATTAAACCATATATATTTTTAAATCCATGCCAGAAAAGCAAAGTAAACCTAGTCAAGAATTCCAAGTATATGTAATTAAATTGAAGAATGTGATATGAATAAAACGTGGACTTTTATCAAATCCCATCCACTTTTTAACTATTTTCATATTTACAAGTACAATTTTCAAAGCACGGAATTATAAAAACAACTTCAGGGCATATTAGAATATCAGTCAGTATGACCTGATGTTACCAAACACGGCTTCAGCACCAAATTTACACAAAATCTGAAGTGAAAGGCGCATTGGGTACGTTTTCAGGTGGAGGGTTCGCCAAATCTTTTCTCCATGGTGATGTCATTGATGTTATTACAGGTCAGATCTGTGGAGAGGCGACCCCACTCCCACAGTCAGAGAGCCTGATTTTTTTAGGTATTTTTGAGCTATGAAACCATCTGTAACTGAATAAATCTAATGTAGAGGTGTTTAATGTCACACTGCGGAACATTCCAGGCAGAACAATGACGTATCCATAGAAACAAGCAGGCAGTGGTAAATGAAGTACTGATGAAGTTATAAGCAAAAGCACAGATACCGGAGCAAAAAAAAGACTCAAGTAAAAGTTCACATGAAACATCAATCAATCAAACTTTATTTATAGAGCGCTTTTCATACAAAAATGCAACACAAAGCGCTTTACAGTGATTAAAAAAGAACAGTCCCACATTTCCCCTCCACCATCTCACAAAGCTAAACTAAACAGATGAGTCTAGAGATTATAATCCCACATAAAGATGAACTAAACAAGTGAGTCTGACTGTGACATAACTCTTTATTTACCACTAACTGAAATGGGAAACTATGAGATTACTACTGTGACTACTGTCTTTCATAACTCTCTATACTAACTCTAATAACTATAACTAACTACTACAGAGAAAAAGGAAAATAGAGGAAGAACAACAAAAGGAACACATATATACATTATGACACAACATTAAATTATGACACGACATTGCAACCGGGAGGAGGGGTCAGGGAGGTGGAGATGGTCCAGTAGACAGTGTCCAGAAACAGACCCGCCCACCAGGTCGGGACGAAGCTGTGAGGGTTTTTGGGAAGGGGGTCAGGCTCTCTCTGCTGCACTCTCAGGGCGGCTGAGACGGCCTTGTCCGGCGCTGGGGAGTCCAAAGATAAGATTGGGTTGTTTCGTTTTAGAGCAGCTACGTCGGATTTCCATAACACTGCTCTGTTTGTCCATTGGTCTTCAAGGTCATTTCTATGCAAAACTCCAAGTTTCCTCCAGATTTTATCCAAAAAATGTGAATTCGAGCCACCATGTCCATCAGCAGTCAGTGACCGTGACCCTGGCCCTGAGTCACACAGTTCGAGTACTTGAAGCTCTGCCCTTCACTCCAGTTTCCCGGCAGCCAAGTGGGGCTTTGAAAAGCTGCCTCAGTATTTGAATTTTCGGAAAATCAGGTCCAAGCGTAAATTCCAATGTGCAAAGTCCTGTAATCCTGGTTCTGAATAGATAGATCCTGTGTCCGAAGAACACGCAGGTTTGCCCGACCCTGCTTGTCTTGTTAAAGTGTCAATTTTGTGAAAAGACCAATTTATCAAATCCATAGTTAATTTAGTTTTGGTGGAAAAGAGCGGAGAGAGTCGAGGAATAAGACACATTAGACAAGACGAGACATAGAAACAAAGCAGGAAAGATAAGGAGCAGGAGAGGAGAGAAAAAGTGTCCACCCTCACCAAGAGCCAGAAGAGAAACATAAAAATATCTGGTTAAAAATGTACTTAAAGAATAAAAAGTGTTTCACACAGATTTTGAGATCCAATAAAGATTCAAATATAGTGATTTTGATACAGTTTTGAATTGATAGTTTTTTTTCTGAGCCATTTTGATTTGTATATTTTTGTTTGTTCAAATTACAAATGTGCTTAAAAAAAAAAAAAAAAAAAAAGCTCAGCCTTTTCAACAGGTTTTGAACAATTTAAAAAATTGTTTTACATTTCAGTCCTGTTCAGAAATGTAGCGTAGAAAGTACAGATACCTACTCTTAAATGTAGTAAAGTACAAATACCTATATAGTACTCTTGGGCGACAGTAGCTCAGTTGGTAGAGCGTTTGTCCACTGATCTAAAGGTTGGTGGTTCGAATCGTAATCATCATTGGTTGAGCGGATGAACTCCCACAGATGAGTGCTGTCATTGTGCCCTTGGGCAAGACGCATAACCCACCTCGGCCCCAGTGTCTGGTGTATTGATGTATGTGTGAATGGGTGAGTGGTTTCTTGATGTAAAACACTTTGAGCCTTGAAAGTGAAAAAGCTCTGTATAAAAATGTGACCATATACAGTACTGTGCAAAAGTTTTAAGCAGGTGTGAAAAGATGCTGTAAACAAAAAGCCAAAGTCGTTCAGAACTCTGTTGAGCGTAAAGAAGAAGCAGAAGTTGTGTTGGTGATGGTCTGGCCCCACAGAGCCCTGACCTCAACATCATGGAGTGAGTCTGATTCCATGAAGAGACAGAAGGATGTGAGGAAGCTCCATCCACACAAGATCTGTGCTTAGTTCTTCATCATGTTTGGAACAGCGACCAGCCCAGTTCCTTCACAAACTGCAAGTAAACCTAGAAGAACTGATGCTCTTTTGAAGGCAAAGCTCACACCAAATACTGATCTGATTTACATTTCTCTTTCAGTACATTTTGTTCATTGATGAAACTAAATGAACACTTTCATTTTTGAAGACATTCCTAGTTTACAGCATTTTTTTCCACACCTGCCTAGAACTTTTGCACAGTACTGTTCTTTACTACATTTACTTTGTCACCTTCCACCACTGCAAGTCACACAGTGCACCTTTAAGCCATGAAACTGTCAAAAAAGACCCGCGTCTAAACTGAAAGTGATCTCTAAATGTGTATAATGCCTGTGCTACAGCCGTGCATTTGTTCATTTGACTCGTCTCTTTCCGTTTCAGACATCAGCGCTACATTTGGGTCCACTGCACTCCATCTGAACGACGCCCGCCTGTTATCTGACTGACTCATGTGCGATTATTTCAGTCTGATTTGCCGCTTTGACATTTTCCATCTGCTCTTCCTCTCACAAACATTTAATCATGACATTACAGAGGACTTCCATTTTCTCAGCGCACATGGATAAATCCACTTGCTATTGTCATTTTCTCTGTTATATTTGTTGACCACCAGCTAAGCAGTTATCATCTTTACTGAATTTGACCTGCTCCTCGAACATATCAGGTGCAATAGACGACAACAGTGCAACGCCTGGATTGACATGTCCAAATTCTGAGCCGTGATCTTTGTCAGAAGGACATTGAGACTTGTTCTCAATAGAAAGCGGGTGAAGACACAGTTTCAATCCGATTATTGACAGAATAAATGTAAGATAGATAAGTTTGATGGCATATAGCAGCACATTCGAGTATTTTTGGGACTATAAGGCGCACTGAATTATACGACGCAATATCAATGAACAGGTCTATTTTCATGAGGGGTGTCAACGTTAACGCGTTAACACATGCAATTAATCCCAAAAATACTGCACAAATGTTTTTTAATGCAGATTAATCACATGCTCCTCTATGGAAAAGTGTGGATGGTCCTAAAAGGTGGCGCAGGTTATTAGGTCAGTGATCAGGTCTGTCCATATGCAGATGTGAAGATGACAGATGAGACTGTGACTGGTGCTCAGCAGCAAAAAACTGCCTGATGGGACTTTAGATAAACTAAGGTAGTTTGCAGATATTGCAGCGATGAACTCTCTTTCCACAGAAGCACAACAAGTTTAAAATTCCATCCTAAAGCAAAACACGGGTTTGATTCAGCAGTAACAACGGCACTACTTGTAGCAACAACAAGCCGAGCACGACAAACAACACTGGTGGGGTGAACCAATGACAAGGTTGTCAACAAAACTACCAGCGATAGAAAAATGTCAATAATATAACTTTTTGATAATAAATTGTATATGTGTCTAAATAGTTTGGTCTTTTTTTGAAGAATAATTAACTGTGATTAATCAAAATTCTAGAGTGTGATTAACCTGATTAAAAAAAAGTAATCATTTGACAGCACTCATTTTCATACATAAGGTGCACCGCACCATAGGGCGCATGAACTAAGACTGAGACCTTAGCCCAGGCGTCCACGATCCATTGGCAGATCGTGGTGTAACTCGCCCGCCGTTGCCTCTGTCTTGGTGAATGTGAGTTCACCTTCTGTCGTCCAACGCTCCCACACAGCTGCAATTTAACCCTGAACGACCTGTTGACACCGATATCTAGCAGTTGGAGTTTTTGGTTAATCCTCCAGGAATGATTGCACCAAATTAGTTTGCTTCATCTGGGCGTGTGAGTCAGCATGTCTCTGAACAGGGGCCATGTTGAGGTCCTTATACAGATCATAATAGGATGCTGAAGCACAGGACGTGTTACTCCATGAGGCTCCTGACTACGGTCGCCGTGATTCTCAAACAATCCATACAGCGGTGCGGTTTCATAGTTTACCATAGTTGTACTGAAACATTTTCAGGTCAGTAAGCACAACCAGAATTAATATGCAAGGCGGACCAGTGTGCGAAATACCCGTCAGTATTTGGGGGGGTCCCCATTTCCGAATATATATGTATATATATATATATATATATATATATATATATATACATATATATATCTCCCCAAACTGGATGAGTGGTTGCAGCAGATCCCAGGAAGGACAACAGACATCTCAGTCCAGAAAAGTGCAGTACTGGGAACAGCAAAGATACTGTAGTTACTCTAACGTTACAGCCTCAAAATTAGGCTTTTTAGGGGGGTGTGATGGGTTAATCGGGGGTCGGGCCCCCACACCCCCCGTATTTCGCACTCTGAGGCGGACTATAAGGTGCACTGTCAATTTTTGAGAAAATTAAAGGATTTTAGAGATCAGCAAGTGACTCCACCAGAAATATGATTTAATATCAAATGAAACTGCATCGATGAAACGACCACCTTACCTTCAACTTTTCCCTTCTTATTTTAAATTTTTCTCTATACGTTCTATGTTTGTCTCTATAATGAGTTTTCAGAGGTACACGGCGCTGTTGAGACTGTTGAGAATAAAGATCCTCTGTTTGAATATTAGATTTGTTTATCATGAGACAGTCCTGAGACTGGCAGCAGACTGAGAGGGCTGACAGCTCTGTTTAAAGAGAAATACTGATTTTGTAGGTAAATGTGTTCTCGCCTGTGCATTTTTATACAGTTTATGAGTAAGAAATGCTTCTCTCTTTCCTCCTGGCTCGTGCCAGGTGCACCGCAGTAAATCACCTGTCTAAATCACCTGTCTGCTGTGTGCACTGTTTGCATACTGATTCAGGAGAGGTTTCAGACTTGTTGCTCTAAGTAATGCACACATATTTTTGGATCTGAAGACAACACAACCTTTAACTGTTTTTACTGAAAACTGTAAAAAAGATATAGATTCCTATGTTGCAAGTACTTAATTCGTGTGATTGTTTATGTACTACCAACTTTCAGTATTTAAATGCCTTTATATTTAAGTAACTACACTTTTGTAATGCTATAAGGTTATGTACACATTTTTATATATTTTTAATTAATAGTAGTAGTACATTTTTTATTTATATGAATTTTATTTTTGTAGCAACTGTGAAATTGGGCTATTTCGATTTAACTTTAATTACATTATTGTCTGATTCATGTTATAATGTTGTTTCCTCATCACAAACACACCTGGAGCTTTGTTTCATTCACACATGTTTAAAGCTGGGTGTACGCTGTGCAAGTTTTGACCCTTTTTGAGACGATTTTTCACTCGTGCGGCTGTTTTCGGGAATGGGATTGTGTTTTGTGTAGTAAACATGGGGTCACGAGAACTAATTAATACCTCACGACCAGCTCCTGATCAGCAATCGTAGGTCACAATAATAACAAACCTGTTTGAAATCCAGTCGTCTCTCGTGAGGGTTTCACTGTTGAAGTTGTTTGTATAGTGTGAGAACATGAATCGTGAGCTGTGAACTTTTAAACCCTGAGAATTAGTTGTACAGATTGAGCTGGAGCTGAGTGAAATCATCAAAAATATCACACAGCAGTGGTAGCTGGTCAATAGAGGGTGCACTCCCTAACTTGATCTAGATGTCTGTGTTGTTGGGGAAGGGGGGGTGTGAGCGGTGGATCAGGTTGTGTTGTTGGGGCTGGGTGTGAGTGGTGTATCAGGTTGTGTTGTTGGGGGTGGGTGTGAGCAGTGGATCAGGTTGTGTTGTTAGGGGTGGGTGTGAGCGGTGGGTCAGGTTGTGTTGTTGGGGGTGGGTGTGAGCGGTGGGTCAGGTTGTGCTGTTGGGGGTGGGTGTGAGCGGTGGGTCAGGTTGTGCTGCTGCGTAAATCTTGCACTTGGCAGTGGATTGTACTCTTTATTTATTTTATCTTTATTTAACCAGGAAAGTCCCATTGAGATTACTAATCTCTTTTTCAAGGGAGTCCTGCCATGCACACATCACTTTCATACTAGGCAATGTGGGTGAAGTGTCTTGCCAAAGACACAACAACAGTTTTTGCCACTGGCGCCCCCCTGTGGCACCTGGAATTCCCAGTGTCTCCCATCCAAGTACTGACCAGACCCTGCTGAGCGTCTGAGATCTGACGGAATCAGGCTTTGACAAGGAGGTCTGGCTGAGAGGTACAGTTCAGCCAATAGTGCCCAAAATGATGTTTCTGGCATTCGTTATACTTCGTAATACTATATAGCTTATGCATAATACATATAATTATAATATATGTATTATACATATTTATAATTTTGGTCTTCGCTTCCACCAGCTACCACTGTCGCACAGTATATGCCTGACTTAACACAAACTCTGCATTTTTAAACGGAGTTCTTCTCTCAGACAGAAAACATGCTCTTACACCTTGTGTCTTGAGGTAATACTCCACTGTGTTTTTAAACTCCACGCATCTTCACTAGAGTCATTTCCACCCTGGAACTACTCATCTTTACTGCACAAAAGGTAAACAGTATAATAAAGGATTACTCAAACACGCGTGAATGAAACAAAACACACGTCCATGTATGTTTTGCTGAGGTAACAGTGTTATAACATGACTCACAAGAATCAATTCTATGTATAATAGGTCCTTGAAACAAAAGACAGCACTGAATGGTTTGGTTTAGCAGCTCTTTAGGTATTCTGTACAGACAGCGTGCTCACTAGACTATATTCTCTTCTTCACATACAGTATACCTCCTCCTGTTATCACTGGGAATATTCCGTCTCCGTGTGTGTGGTATGATTGCAGGATGATTTGTTGCTCCTAGTAACAGACCTCTATCTTTTATCCTGGCTTGGGGATGGTTCCTCGAGGTTGAATCGTCATACGCAGATACAGAGACACCATTTCGTTTTCTGTAGCACAGATTGCATTGTGAACTTTACGATCCCTGTACGTGCGCATACTCATCTCGTGACCATGATATCCCGCGGGGTTTCTCATTGCGCGCCGTTGTATGTATTATTATTATTATATATTATTATCAGCGTGTATCTGCGGCGTTTGAGTCGTGGCCATGGTAACGGGGCGCCCCTCTCCGCACCAGGAATAATCCATCACGGGACAGTCCTGAATCCAGATCAGCTCGTGCGATTACAGAGGGGGGGACCGGCTCCGCTCCATCGCCCGCACACAATCTCAGGCTCATCTCATTGGCATTTATGAAATACATGGAAGAGTCATGTTCTCCGCAGTTAATGAGAGAAATGCACAGGCCCGGTGGAGCTCATGAGGGGGAAAAATGGGGGTGGGCAGAATGGGGAGCGGTGGGGGTGGTTGTCGCGAGGACCCATGATGTGAAACGAGACAAAAGAATAGAACAAATATGATAATATAAGAATCAAATTAAATAGGAGAATGAAAGCTGCACTTTCTACCAAATTACATCCACTTTTCAACAATTTTTATATTCACAAGTACAATTTTCAAAGCACAAAATTATAAAAACAACTTCAGGGCATATTAGGACATCACAGTTAGTATTTCCAAAAATCTTTTATGACATAATTTGACTAAAAACAGCTTCAAATTTGACAATTTCAGCACCAAATTTACTCTGAAGTGAAAGATGCATTGTGTAACTTTTCTGGTGGAGCGTCCGTCAAGCGCTTTTCTCCATGGAGACGGGCATTATTGCTATGTCTGGAATGGAGAACAAACCGGACCAAGTTACAGGTCAGATCTGTGGAGAGGCGACCCCGCTCACAGTGAGAATGTTGTTTTTCGAGGTATTTTTGAGCTGTAAAACCACCTGTAATTGAATACATGTAAAGTAGAGCTGTTTAAAGTCATACTGTGGAACATTCTAGGCAGAGCAGTGACATCTACATGGAAACAAGCAGGTGACGGACCCCCATTCGAAAAGTTACACAGTGTACCTTTTAAAAAAACGTCAAATTAAAACAAAAAGTGAAGGTGATTTTGTGTTTGACGTATAAACATGTTTTAAATTTAAAGCCCCATTGTGCAACTTTTCAGCCAAAACATATTTTAACAAACTAAACATCCTTGAAAAACATGCATCTTTAATGAGGGGGCAAGCTTGCATCTCCATAGACCTGACTTAAACTTATGAAAAAGGGCCTCCACCTGCTTGTCTCCATAGAGGTTCGATTGCTTTGGATAAAATGTTCCACCATATAAGGCATAAAACGGATTTCTCGCTATGGAAAATGTGATTGATGGTTTCGAGTTCCATTGAGTCCTGCAGGTTATGGGTAAACTCCAAAAAGTTACGCTGCGTTGCTTTAAATTTCTTCAATCTTTCAGGTAAAATAAATCTCCACATTTGTTTTTGTGTGCGGTGTGCTTTTTCAATACTGTGCCTTCACGCTTTTCCTGGATTAGTCCTGGTTTAAGCCCATTTTAGCCTGAAGTGACCAAATCCGATTTTTTCGCCCCTATGTGACCTGTATCTGATCTTTTAATGACAGTCTGAACAACACAGGTCAGATTTTTTCAAATGTGACCCAGGCCACTTGGATATGTGCTCCTAAAACTGATACACATCCGATCTTTTGACACTCGACTTCAGTCTGAACGGCCAGATCGCACCTACATCCGACCTACACGTCATCAACAAGCGAGAGGTCAGCGATTGTGCTCCTGTTGTGAGCCAGTACAGCCCAACGCCAACGTGTTTACTTGCTGAAATAGGCCAAAGACGTGTTTCCTCCTGTGAGTGTGGTACGACAGCAAGTTTAAAATCTCCAGGTGCTCAATGCACCGTTTTCCGTACACAATGAACACGCTCGCTGCAGTGACATCGTCGTGTCCTCCAGTGCTCATGCGGGACACTTTTGGGGCGTTTAAAGTTCACACCGGAGATCACAAACAAGTCACATTTAACTGGAAATATGAATGACCTCGCAAAAAAATCTGATTTAACAAAAAAAAATCCAAATTGAGCATTAAGCTCTGCAGTCTGAACATAACCATAGTTTTCTTTTATGGTGGACCAGGTTTAGTCCTGATCTAGCTCAGGTTTAGTTGCGGGTTTGGTCAGTATATTACCAATTATGACGTGTGTTCTTCCTTCTACTCTTTTAGCTCTGTGTCACTACCCGTCTGTTTTGAATCTGGTTTAAGCCCAGTTTAGTTAGGATGTAGACTTGTTTTGATGATATAGACCTGGTTGAGTCCTGGCCTAGTTCAGGTTTAGTTCATATTCTTTAGTCCTAGTGTGTTTCTAATGCTCTTTCAGCGTTATGCAGACGTGGTATTAAATGAGCAAACACTGTCTGGCCTTCCACTATGAGCTGCTTTAGTGAAGTCTAAAATGAACACTTTCAAATATCTGTGGGTGGCTTTTATCCTGTGGCTTGTGAGTCTATTGAATGTAGCCTCTTCTGTCCTCTTTTCTCTCCTCCTCTCGTCTCTTTCCTTTCGTCTCCTCTGTACTTCTTCAGTACAGTGCTCTTTGACCAGCTCTAAACTGTTCTGATGGAGCACATCCTTTTATCGACTCGAAGCCTCCTCGAGGTCAAAGTTTGTACTTATGTAGGAGTTTTATTTCTCTGCAGCACAAAGAAAATAGACGATGTGAAGACCACTTAGGTCCTCACAGTTTTTGTTCCCATCAGCAGGGGAATTACTTCTTTGCTGCTGTTGTATATTAGGTCCTTTTAAAATAAATGTCATTTATAAATGCTGTTTGGATGAACTATGGGTTGCGCCCTCTCCAGGGGCACAGGGTATTTATTTGGAGAGATGATGCGCGCGGGGGCGCGCATGTAGGGTCACACGCCGTTTTCTGAAGCCATACCTCAGAAAGTACATCATGCTTGGTGGGAAGGAGTACACATTTCTCCCAAAGGCACGAGTGATGCTGCAGTGGTGTCACAAGGCCACTTCTATGTGGCCGAAACAACCAGACCAGTCATTCCCCTTCTCGAAGCTCAGTCTCAAGTGGTGCAGCCGCTGCTGCAGAAGTGGCCCACTGTTTGGACGGAGACCACCGGTGCTACTCAAGTAATTAAGCACAAAATCATAACAACTGATGAAGTGCCAGTGCGAAGGAGAGCCTACAGAGTGTCAATTCAAAAACAAGATGTCATTGAGGAACAAGTACAAAAAATGCTGGAAAATGATGTAACTGAGCCATCCACCTCACCATGGTCCTCTCCAGTCGTAATCACTCCAAGAAAGGACGGCACACCCCGGTTCTGTGTGGACTATAGAGGCTTAAATGCGAAAACCCAGCACGACGCCTATCCCATGCCCCTAATACATGAGATCCTGGAGTCCCTGGAAGGCGCTCAATACTTCAGCTCCCTGGATCTTAAGAGCAGATACTGGCAGGTGGCCATGGACGAAGAGAGCAAACTCAAGACCCCTATGACCACTCACCTGGGCCTTTTCCAATTTAAAGTCATGCCTTTCGGTCTGCGCAATGCCTGGGGCTACTTTCCAACGATTGATGGAGATCGTCTTGGGAGAGCTGAGGGGACGGATCTGTTTTGTGTACATTGATGACATCATCGTCTTCTCAAAAACACAGGAACAACACCTCCTCGACCTCGAAGCCGTGTTTGCCAAACTCCACCAAGCAAACCTGACTCTCAATGTCAAAAAGTGCCATTTGTTTCAACGTCAGCTCACGTTTCTCGGCCATCTGGTTTCGGGCAACGGGATGGAAGTGGATCCTGCAAAAGTCTCAGCCATAGCAGAGTTTCCTCCACCCACTGATCTAAAAAGCCTCCAACGTTTCTTGGGCATGGTTGGCTGGTACCATAAGTTCATTCCTCGGTTTGCTAACATTGCTACACCCCTGAACAGCCTAAAAAGAAGGATGTTCCATGGGAATGGACCTCCAAATGCCAAGCCGCGTTCAACAAACTTAAGTCTCTAATCCAGACACCGCCAGTCCTGGCCCAGCCACAAGCCCAGTTCAGTTTCCAGGTCCACTGTGACGCCAGTGATGTGGGCCTGGGAGCTGTCCTCATGCAGACTGTTGATGGTGAAGAGCGCCCCATTTCCTTTGCCTCCAGAGCTCTCCATGGTGCTGAAGTCCGTTACTCCACTGCCGAAAAGGAATGTCTGGCTGTTGTGTGGGCGGTCGAAAAGTGGAAGCACTTCCTCGAGGGCACCACCTTTGATGTTTACACAGACCACAGTGCTCTGGCTTGGGCGTTCAACTGCCCCAAGACATCTTCACGGCTCACACGCTGGACTTTGCAGCTCCAGGCTTTTACATTCCGGGTCCACTACAAAAAAAGGCTGTTGCAATGTTGTTCCGGATGCTCTCTCTCGTGCGCCTCAGCCACCCATTGGAAATATGTGTCTTGCTGTTCCAAAAACATACTGGTCAGATATTCCAAGCTCAATCCAAGAGATTGCCAAAGCCCAAAAGTTGGATCCCACCTGTCAAGAGCTTGGACCTTCTATCAGCCAACCCTGTCCTGGCCGCATTCACTACCAACTCCAGCAAGATGTGTGGTACAGAGGAGTTCCATATAAGCACGGGGGCTACAACTACCAACTAGTGGTCCCTGTTGCGCTCGTACCACAGTTCCTCATGTACTTCCACAACAGTCCTTTTGGTGGGCATCTGGGCAGAATGAAAACATTGCTAAAGATCCTTCAGGTGGCATGGTGGCCGTCAGTCCGCAAAGATGTCTGGGGTCATGTCCGCTCCTGCAACACATGCCAAACCAGCAGGTCTCCTCCAGTCATCTGAAGTCAAGACGCCGGGGGAGATGATTGGAGTTGACTTCATGGGCCCTTTTCCGCTAAGCAGAGACCGGAACTCAGTGCTGATGGTGGTTGTGGACTATTTTAGCAGATGGGTTGAACTGTTCGCGCTCAAGGATGCAAAAACCCCAAAAGTCTGCAAGATTTTGAAAAATGACATCTTCACTCGCTGGGGAGTTCCAAAGTTCATGGTATCGGATCGGGGCCCCAGTTTACAAGTCAGCTGCTGTCTCAAATGTGTGAGACCTGGGGTGTGACACAAAAACTCACCACAGCCTATCACCCCCAAACGAACCTGACAGAAAGAGTCAATCGCACTCTGAAGACCATGATTGCTTCCTTTGTTGGGAACCACCATCAAGATTGGGACAGATGGTTGCCTGAGTTCCGGTTGGCCCTCAACACCGCTGTGCATGAGACCACTGGCGTGACTCCTGCCATGTTGGCTCTTGGCAGAGAGTTGAAGGGACCCCTTGAGAGACTTGTGCACAAATCTCCAGCTCCACACACATCTGCATATCAAACACTTCAAATACACACTCAGCTAAAAGAGGAAGTTGAAAAACATGTTGGTGCATCCAAAGCTAGACAAGCCAGATACTACAATGCACGACACAGAGATGTACACTTTGTGGTCGGTAGTCTGGTCTGGATTAGGGCGCACCCGCTGCCCAAAGCTTCTGCCAGGTTCTTCGCCAAACTTGCACCCAAATGGGTAGGGCCTGCTAAGGTAGAGAGAAAATTAGGACCAGTTAACTACCAAATAAGATGGGTAACAGATAAGTTGAAGATGGACACTGTAAATGTGGTCGACATGAAGCCCTATTTCGGACCCAATATGCCGCTGGCTGGGAAGGGGGGGGGATGTAAAGACCACTTAGGTCCTCACAGTTTTTGTTCCCATCAGCAGGGGAATTACTTCTTTGCTGTTGTTGTATATTAGGTCCTTTTAAAATAAATGTCATTTATAAATGCTGTTTGGATGAACTATGGGTTGCGCCCTCTCCAGGGGCACGGGGTATTTATTTGGAGAGGTGACGTGCACGGGGGTGCGCATGTAGGGTGACGTCACATGCCGTTTTCTGGAGCCGTGCCAGTGCTACCTGTCCGTGGAGTCGATGTGGATTATATTCATTTGGGATTATTGCATTTTGACCGCGCCATTTGGATTTATAACTCTCTGCGGGAGCTGCTGGGCTTCATCCAAACCTACAAAAACTGAACTGAACTCTGAGTGCGGGAGTCGTGAGTATCGCCTGCACCTCTTGCACACCTGTTGCAGAGCGGCGTGCTCAGAACTTTGTTGGGAGCTACGGGGACTCATTGTGGTGGTGACTGGGGGGAGGATTTATTGTCTGTGGGTTATTGTATTGTGTGTTCTTGTTTGGTGAGGGTAACCGGGGGGGCGCTCGAGCGCGAGGTTAAAGGTGTTTACACTGGTCACATTTTTACGCACACCGGTACTGTCAATAAAAGCCGGTGCTGGCAGCCAAAAGTACTGTTTGTTTGTGGTTCATCCTGCTGATGTGGATAGGTCCCCCCGCGACCTTAATTTGCATTGTAGCTTTTCATTTCGTTTAGTGTAGGTGAACTGTTACGATGCAATCTGTATTTAGCAACGATGTGCTCTTATTCGCTAATGTCAAGCTATCTCAGAGTTGTAAGATTTGAGAATTAATAAAACACATATTCTAATAAAAATGTATTCTAATGGAAGATCTTTTAAGTGATTTAGTGATTTAAGTGCATTTAGTATTTCCCAGGAGGTGTGGGTACAAGTGATGTTGTAAAGTAAATCTCAGGTGAGAAAAATATTCACCTGCCTGTTTGTAGACAGATAAGTTGAATATTAATGACATACTGTGGAACATCTGAGGCAATGCAATATCTCATGGAGACCAGCACAACTGTCATATTCTGAAACAGTAAAGGCTTTTGGACGTCAGCAACATGGTCATCCTTGAAAGGGCTTGTCTAATTTATAAAGTCCTACACTCCCTCTCACCACCACCATTAAAGGAGAACATCAAACGCAAAGACAAGAAAGGACCAGGCGCCCCACCACCAGAGGTGACTCAGTCGTACCCCACAGAATGTTTTATCTGTCCAAGGTGGGAATCTGTGGACTAGTCTTCCACTAATACTGAGAGAGTGTCCTACGTACAGCTCTTTTAAAGCTCTAATGGAAAAACTGGTTATGGTCAAACCAAACATGTGCCCATGTGTAGTTGTATTGTGATTTTAATTTGAGTGATTAGCGAGTGTGCTGGTGTTATGTACTTTTGTGTGATTGTTACTGTACTGAGGTAGATTATTTGACATCAACCTTCCAAGGGACTGAGGATGGAAATTAACTGTCTTTGCATATTTACAGTTTAAATGCTCATTAAAATGTGCTGTCCCTTTACAAATAAATACATAAATAAAATAAATAAACTAGAAGTTCAACAGCTTTCATCAGATTACATACAGTAACTGTTTAAATGACTAAATTACACAAAATGGATTCTTGTGAGCTTTAAATCATGTTAGAATGTTTCCTCATCAAAAACATTCCTGGTGTTGTGTTTTGTTTCATTCACACGTTTAAGTAAAGGCCTCCACATACTACAAGATTTTTCAGTCTTAAATAATTTCTAAACGTGCGTCAAAATGCCCACACCACAGACACGAGGAGAATCTTATGAGACTTAAACTCTCCGATCACAAAGACTGCAGCGGGATCTGTCTGACCACAGCATATAGAGTTATAAAGTCGCGAGCACGATGGTGTCAGCTGTTTCCTGTCTACAGTAAAACCACTCGCTCTGAGACTCGGAAGTGTTCAAAGATCAGAGCTCTGCACTTCCAGTTTAAATACAAGTCAAAACTGTGTTGTTATTATTACGTGTGAAATGTCTAATTTCAGGTACAGGATTTTTAAAACATGAACGATTAGAGATAAAGTCCACAGGAAGTAGAGTCACTGTCGCTGACCTGCAGCTTCACCTCGATCCGTGCGCTGTGTGGATGGAAACAGACACACGTGAGGAACTATCTCATTTTTTTACTTTCAAAAAATGCCTCAAACTAGATTAATAGCGCGATGTTGTGGACTGTCATTATTTGCGGAGGATAAATTTAAATGTACCACTTTACATTAGGTGGGTAATAAAGTATTTATTTTCCCTCTATCCTGAATGTGTCCGTCGCTCCTCTGCCCCGATGCTCTGTTTTATCGACTGTTATCGTAGAGTTGCTGATGTTGGGTGGTTCTGATCTGACCGACTCCACACATGAGGAGCAGCAGCTTCAAAATCGCTCATGGAGACAAAAAGTTGGATCACACCTCTCCGAACTCCAGAGAAG
Organism: Odontamblyopus rebecca; assembly: GCA_030686955.1. NCBI lineage: Eukaryota > Metazoa > Chordata > Actinopteri > Gobiiformes > Gobiidae > Odontamblyopus > Odontamblyopus rebecca. The sequence goes on from CM060668.1 coordinate 33,807,307, forward strand.
AAATCACAGCCAAAATTGGTGAAACACTCCTGTCGTGTGTGGCGGACTTTACCTGTTACTATTAGTCTGTTTACATCTCCAAAGCTCAAAATGCTCTGTCCCACCTTGTGATGTCACGAAACAGTAGTTTTTAAGGTAACATCTCCTTTCACTTTTTGTTCAGTGGAGATTGGCAATTGCAGAACTGAAATAATCCAAATGATTCTAACAAAACTCTGTGTAGAACTTCCTGTATGGAGTGTTTTCTATTGGAGGAAACAGCAATTTCATCAGTTCCACATAAAATCTGTTGCAATGAACACTGGCTGTGGTTGTACGTTATCTCGAGAAAGCCTGTATAAAAACAGGTATGACCCCTGCACAGCGGCTACAGTGATTCATTGGCGTCTAGACTTTTTATAGCTGAGCATATGGACTTGTAATGAGATGAAATAAACATGATCCTATGACATGCTTTTAGTCTGGACAAACGTTCTACAGCTTCACCTTCTTCAATGACAGAAGAAGAATGACATTAGAAAACCCACAGAGGCTTCGCTCTAATATTCCGGCAGTGCGATGGGCCTGATTAAACATCACAGAGACAATGAAACCAGCCGAAAGAGAGATGCGAGCTGGGTATTTCAGGACTCAAATGGGTTTAGTCATTACGTTTAAATCATGTCATTAATATGTGCACCATTTTGGGCTTCGGAGACGGGCTGGGATGTAATGGAGGATAATAGATTGTCTTGTAGTGTATGAATCATCGTTTTGTTAAAGATGCGTTATGTAACTTTTCCGGCGCCGAGGCTGCCACCTGCGTCTGGTCTTCGTGGCGATGTTATTGCGTTATCAATCTGCATAGAGGCGAAGGAGGAGACAACAATTTAGATCTACGGAGAGGCAACCCCACTGTCTGTAGGAAAGGGTGTTTTTCTGAGGTATTTTTTCAGCAATAAACACCCGTAAATTAATACATGACTAGTTTAACACCACTGTGGGACATTTCAGGGGAAGCAATAACATCTCCAAGGAAATAAGATGGTTTCAGATGCTCCACCCTATGAATTTGATCATTTGGTTTTCGGGTTTTTCTTTTCAGGGCCTGTTTCAGTGCATTTCAAAGACTCTAGAAGACTTGGTTTGGACCTGATCCTCAAGTCTTGGTTTAGTCTTGTTCTAGTGCAGGTTTAGAATGAATAGTTTCCCCAGGCATGACTGTATAAAGAAGTGGACTTAAGCCAGGCGTACACTGTGTGATATTCTCGATGGTTTCAATTCGCCTGTACGGCCAAATCTCAGGGTTTAAAAGTTCACAGCTCACGATTCATGTTCTCACACTATACAAACTACTTCTACAGTGAAACCCTCACGAGAGGAGCCTGGATTTTAAACAGGTTTGATATTCTTGTGACGTACGATTGCCGATCAGGAGCTGGTCATGGGGTATTCATTGGTTCTTGTTACCCCAAGTTTACTACACGAAGCACGACACATGATTCAGCCTCAGCCCGATCCCCAAAAGTCTCACAAGTGAAAACTCGGTTCAAAAAGGGCTAAAAATCAAACAGTGAACGCCCGGCTTAAGGGAATGTGACGCAATCCATAGCGTTCAGCTCCAGTTAAATGCGGCTCATCAAGGCTAGCAGTTGTAGGAGCGAATGTGGTGTTGAGTTTCATATTTGGAAATCCAACAGCAAATATCATGGCAACCAAAGAACCAATCAGGAGCAAAGTTGTTGAAGGTAACACCTCTTCTCACAGTGCTCAGCAATGCTTTCAGTCAAACCTGTTGCTAAAGCTAGCAGGAGTGATCTCAGGGAAAGAAGGCACCTGATTAGTCTGTTGTTGATGTTCATATCTTGATTTACAGACAATATCATGCATCAGTTTCATGTAACGCTTTTCTGGACACTCAAAGATGCTTTCCAGAGCATTATTCGTTCACTCCATACCCAGTGGTGGTAAAATACTATTGTAGCTTGATGAAAGTGAGGCTGCCCATCTCTGACCACCACCAACACTCACGCACACACCACTTTCGGCTAGGAAGTGTGGGTGAAGTGTCTTGCCTAAGGACATTACGACTGTCTATGCGAGTGTGGCACTTGATCAGGGGTGGAGAACTCTTGAGCTGCATGTGGCTCTCGGTCAATAAACAAGCGGCTCTTTGCCTCTCATCATATTTTCTATATGATATACTGCGGCTCTTTGCCTCATTTCATGTTTAGTTTTTTTCCTCTTAAACCACACTCAAATCTATCAGAGGGTATTAAAAACAAATAAAAGATAATATTCATAACAAATTTAATTTGGCAGATTGGGTGTTTTTGTGCTGCTCCGGACTCGTAAATGACCGCCAATCATCTGCACAGGTTACGTCTAATGCACATTTCATGTGCGTGCAAACTCTTCCCCTCATGGTCACAATGGCAAAATGCAAAGCTAAACGAAAATATGAAGATGAACACAGGACATTTCTGGAAGAATGGGAAGATGCTTACTTTTTTATTGAACGGAATGGCAAATCACTCTGTTTATTATGCAGTACCACGATATCACATTTCAAGGATTCAAATCTTCAGTGTCACTTTAGCACACAGCATGCTAAAATTGACAAAGAATTCCCCAAAGGTACTGAACTACGCAAGCAAAAATTGAGCACCTTGAAAAGCCAGGTAAAAATTCTCAGATGTTTCAGAAATTGACCAAGCCTGGAGAAACTGTGACACTTGCCTCCTATAAAGTGGCATGGAACTTTTCCCGTGCGTAGGAATGAAATCCGTGCGTATTTGGGAAATCGGTGCGTATTTGGCTGTAGTTGAGCGTAAAATAAATATTCGTAAACTGTCGAATGAGTCCAGTCGTACATTAACTGTATTGTGTGTATGTTTTTCCGTCAGAATATGAACTGAAAAGTTACGACATCAAGAATTACAATTGCGAAATGAAAAGTTACAATTATGCTTTCTTCAATACACTTTACTGTCAAAAATACGTCATCACGTCACACACCTATGAACAGTAGATGTCGTGTTCAGCCCATGGATGTATAATAAGAGCTGGATAAGGCACACCCCGTCTATCCGTGACCGCAGATTGATGTGTGGCTGAGCGAGATATTGCAGAGTGTGTGTGTGTGTATGAGAGGAGATGAGAGAGAGGTGTCTGTGTGTGTGGAGGGGGTATCTGACCTCCAGGGTAGCTGCTGTGCTAACTCTGGCTAAGCTGCATTTGATGTGTGTATGTAGGGTGGACACTTTCCTTGAAATGAACACAAGTATAATACTTGCTGTTGTATTGTAAGGACAGGAGTGTGTTATGGGAAATAATATGGTTTTAATTGCGTGTATTTGTGTCTGTCTGTCTTGGCAGGTCAGTGCATGGTGTGGCTCTTTGACTCTTACAGTTAAAAATTTCGGCTCTTTGTGTCAAACCCCTGCACTTGATTTTCCCAATGGTCTCCCATCCAAGTACAAACCAGGCCCCGCCCAGCTGAGCTTCTGAGATCTGACGGATCAGGCTTTGACATGCTGGTATGGCCATAATATAGTGAAATAAAATCACCAGGATCATGTAGAGCAGGTTAATATGAACATTTTAAGACCAAAATGACGAGGCTCACAGCAGCAGTTATAGAGAGGATAGGAGCGATAGTCAATGGAAACACTCTCATGCTCTCATGCTTCTAGTTTGGAACACAGTGGCCAGCGGGTCAGCTATGTCCATTCATATATACAGTGTACATCACAACCACATAAACAATTAGAAGAATGATGCAAACTGTTCTTACTCGGAGTTTCAAACTTATAGGACTTTTTGTCATAACTTAAGATCTAAAGTTCAGATCTTCGTGTTTATTTAAAGCACATTCAGAGGTCTCTTCCTGGAGCACTTTCTTCAGAAGGTGATTGTCACTTCAAAGCTCCTGTTTCCTGTGTTTTTGGGCCTGTCAGATCCTCTGCTGAGGCTGAGCAGCTGTGGAGCCATCTCAAACTTCTGACAAGCAGAATACAGCTCGAGAGAGTGTGAACGTGAGTGGGAGTGCAGAATGACAAATGAGAGCTTTGGTGTCCATCTTAGACTTAGACAAAAACTTTACAGGAAATGGAAATGATTTGGACACAGGAGCTCACACACCACAATATATTACAATAACAAAGAAAAAAGATAAAAAAGTAATGAATCAATTCTAAATAAGTAGCAAAAATAGCAAGAGGCTGGTGTCAAATAAGACATAATTATATAAATGTATATATACAAACAGGGCAGTAAACAGGGGGACAAAGGGGTCTGTTGTCTTGGGCCCCAGGGGTTTTAGGGGCCCAGAATTGGACCCTCTTCCTATTAATTTATATTAGAGAGGGGCCCATGTGAGGTTTCTTGCCCCAGGCCCCTAAATTTCTGCCAACGGGCCTGTGTACAAGTACAAATACAATAAAATATTGAAATAAAGTCATAAAAATAAAGCTCAGCTGAAGGTGCACTGGGAAACTTTTCTGGTAAAGGGTCCATCACTTGCTTGTCTCCATGGGGATGTGCTTGTTTTGCCTGGAATGTTCCACAGTATTGTATTAACCTGATAACACCCGCCTAATTTGGTCTGTGCACAATGGTAACACATACGCAAGTGCCAAAGCTTATTAAAAGAAAATCTTAGACCCCACATGCTTGTGTGATACATCATTTTAAAGCTTAGACCTTCTAGTTTCTGTAAATATGCATATGAAGACTGTGAGTGCAGCTAACCTACAGTACAGACATTCAAAAATGTCTAAAAATTGTTTTTTTTTGCCTCGAAAAAAAATAAAAAATAATAAAGGCTGTAACTTGGGCATACTTTATCCTAGACATTGGTGGCTCACGACACCCACTGCTGAACTTGTTGGCAACAACTGTGTAAAAATTTCAGACCTCTAGGCCTAAGGGTTTGGATGCTGTGACCCTTTTTGTAAAAATATGTCAATTCGGCACAAGTGTCCAAATATTTACCAGATGTTTCAAACTGTGATAAGATGTAATGTATAATAAATAAATCTTCTTATGAACTTTAGGCATGTTTTCTTAAGATAAAAAACTAAAACAAGCCAGAAAATGTCTGTCCAGATGCCTCTGGTGCCTCCACCAGTGTCTGTGCGTAAGAGCAGGTCAGAAGCTGTCCTCTAGGCCGTTGCGCGCTGATTTCCTCTCTCACTACAGCACCTCTGCCCCACATGGGGCCCACCGCCGAAATCATCTTTTCATAGGCTACTCAGATCTGTCAATCATTTCCTGAAAGAACCAATGACTGAAGAGCTTTTGCCGTGGAACTGTCCCTCGGTCATGCGCAATACGCCGCTAACTGGACGCGCTCGTTTTGGGTCCCCGAGCTGTAGCGCGCAGCCCCGAAGGCGCACTGAAGCCTGGATACGCTTGTTTTGTAGCTAAGAGTGTGGAGAAAACAAACATACCCCACACCGCTAACAGGAGCTAGGCGCTTAGCTATGCTAAGGATGCAGAGCGACAGTAGTAGAGAGATGCGTTGCTCATCCATTCAGACAAACACAGACTTTCTGGATTATTTCTCCACATGGAATTATTTCAGAAGACCCTTATGATGATAAACATTCAAAGGCCAGTTACGTCACCCGGAATGGCGACACCGGGGCCCCACCCTGGAGCCAGGCCTGGGGTGGGTGCACGGCGCGAGCGCCTGGTGGCCGGGCCTTTCACCACGGGGCCCGGCCGGGCCCAGCCCGAAGGAGCGACGTAGGGCCGCCCTCTGGTGGGCCCACCACCCGCAAGAGGAGCCATAGGGGTCGGGTGCGGAGAGATCTGGGCGGCGGTCGAAGGCAGGGGCCTCGGCGACCGGATCTCCGGACATGGAGACTAGCTCTGGGGACATGGAATGTCACCTCGCTGGGGGGGAAGGAGCCTGAGCTTGTGCGGGAGGTTGAGCGATACTGGCTAGATATAGTCGGCCTCACCTCCACGCACAGCTTGGGTTCTGGAACCCAACTCCTTGAGAGGGGTTGGACTCTCCATTTCTCTGGCGTTGGCCGCGGGGAGCGGCGGCGAGCTGGTGTGGGCTCATCGCCCCACAGCTCAGCCGCTGTGTGTTGGAGTTCACCCCGGTGAACGAGAGGGTCGCGTCCCTGCGCCTTCGGGTCGGGGACAGGTCTCTCACTGTGGTGTCGGCCTACGGGCCGAACAGCAGTGCAGAGTACCCGGCCTTCTTGGAGTCTCTGGGAGGGGTACTGGACAGTGCACCAACCAGGGACTCCGTTGTTCTACTGGGGGACTTCAACGCCCACGTGGGCAACGACAGTGACACTTGGAGAGGGGTGATTGGGAGGAACAGCCTCCCTGATCTGAACCCGAGCGGTGTTCTGTTATTGGACTTCTGTGCTAGTCACAGTTTGTCCATAACGAACACCATGTTCGAGCACAAGGGGGTCCATCGGTGCACGTGGCACCAGGACTCCCTAGGCTGGAGGTTGATGATCGACTTTGCTGTCATGTCATCTGACCCCGGCCGTGTGTCTTGGACACTGGGTGAAGAGAGGGGCAGAGCTGTCAACTGATCACCACCTGGGTGGTCCGCTGGCGGAGGAGGAAGCCGGAAAGACCTGGCAGGCCCAAGCGTATCGTGAGGGTCTGCTGGGAACGTCTGGCAGAACCCTCTGTCAGTGTGGCCTTCAACTCACACCTCCGGGAGAGTTTCTCCCGGATCCCGGGGGAGGCTGGGGGACATGGAGCCCGCGGGCTTCTGTTCTCGGCCTCTATTGCTCCATGCGGCTGCTCGTAGCTGGTGGCCGTAAGGCTCTGCGGTGCCTGTCGCGGCGGCAATCCCGAACCCGGTGGTGGACACTGGAAGTACGGATGCCATCAAGCTGAAGAAGGAGTCCTACCGGGCCTTGCTGGGTCGGGGGACCTCTGAAGCAGCTGATGGGTACTGGCGGGCCAAACGTGCTGCAACCCGGACGGTCGCAGAGGCAAAAACTCAGGGCTGGGAGGAGTTTGGAGAAGCAATGGAGGTGGACTATCGGTCAGAAGAAATTCTGGCAAACTGTCCAACGCCTCAGGATGGGGAAGCAGTACTTTACCAACACTGTTTACAGTGCGGGGTAGAGCTGCTGACCCCGACTGGGGATGTTGTCGGGCGGTGGAAGGAATACTTTGGGGATCTCCTCAACTTAACGTCACGTCCTCCGAAGAGGAGGCCGAGGCTGGGGGACCCAGAGGCGGACTCATCCATCACCCTGGCCGAAGTCACTGAGGTGGTCGGAAAGCTCTCGGTGGCAAGGCTCCGGGGGTGGATGAGATCCGTCCTGAGTACCTTAAGTCTCTGGGTGTTGTGGGCTGTCTGGCTGACACGCTCTGCAACATCGCGTGGCGTGTCGGGAACAGTACCTTTGGACTGGCAGACCGGGGTGGTGGTCCCTCTGTATAAAGGGGGACCGGAGGGTGTGTTCCTAACCACAGGGGAATCACACTCCTCAGCCTCCCGGTAAAGTCTATGCCAGGGTACTGAGAGGAGAGTTCGGCCGATAGTCGAACCTCTGATTCAAGAGGAGCAGTGTGAGCTGCCTGGTCGTGGAACACTGGACCAGCTCTACACCTCCATCGAGTGCTCGAGGGTTCATGGGAGTTTATGCCCAACCAGTCCACATGTGCTTTGTGGACCTGGAGAAGGCATTCGACCGTGTCTCCCCGTGGTGCTCTGTGGGGGTGCTCCGGGGAGTATGGGGTCTGGGGCCCTTTGTTAAGGGCTGTCCGGTCCCTGCATGACCGGAGCAGGGGCTGTGCTGCATTGCCGGCAGTAAGTCAGACTTGTTCCCGGTGCATGTTGACTCCGCCAGGGCTGCCTCTTTGTCACCGGTTCTGCTCCATTGTATTTATGGACAGAATTTCTAGGCGCAGCCAGGGGCCGGAGGGGGTCCAGTTCGGGGACCACAGGATGTCATCTCTTGCTTTTCGCGGATGATGTTGTCCTGTTGGCTCCATCGAGCCAGACCTGCAGCGTGCACTGGGGCGGTTTGCAGCCGAGTGTGAAGCGGCTGGGATGAGGATCAGCTGTTCCAAATCCGAGGCCATGGTTCTCGACCGGAAAAGGTGGATTGTCCTCTCCGGGTGGGTGGGGAGTCTCTGCCTCAAGTGGAGGAGTTCAAGTATCTCGGGTCTTGTTCACGAGTGAGGGATGATGGAGCGTGAGATTGACAGGCGGATCGGTGCAGCGGCCGGCAGTGATGCGGTCACTGTATCAGACCATTGTGGTGAAGAGGGGAGCTGAGCCGAAAGGCGAAGCTCTCGATTTATCACGTCAATTTACGTTCCTACCCCTCACCCATGGTCATGAGCTCTGGGTAATGACCGAAAGAACGAGATCGCGGATACAAGCGGCCGAAAATGAGTTTCCTTCGCAGAGTGGCCGGGCACTCCTTAGAGATAAGGTGAGGAGCTCGGTCACACGGGAGGAGCTCGGAGTAGAGTCACTGCTCCTCCACGTCCGAGAGGAGCCAGTTGAGGTGGCTCGGGCATCTGGTCCAGATGCCTCCTGACGCCTCTCCCTCGGGAGGTGTTCCGGCATGTCCCACCAGTAGGAGGCCCTGGGGAAGACCCAGGACACGCTGGAGGGACTATGTCTCTCGGCTGGCCTGGGAACGCCTCAGGGTCTGTCCGGAGGAGCTGGAGGAAGTGGCTGGGGAGAAGGAAGCTTGGGAGCCCCTGCTTAGACTGCTGCCCCCGCGACCCGGCCCCGGATAAGCGGAAGAAGATGGATGGATGGATGGAATTATTTTATGAAAAAAACAACTGGATATTCTTTTTCTGTGGATTGTTACGGACTAATTGAGCACAGCTATTCCTGGATTGGACCCGTTTCGGACCGACAGAACCGGCTCAAAGGTAAGAAATACGCGAATATGATTTGAATATTTTCGGGAATTATAAGTTATGGCTCTTTGGGCTCGCTGTGTGGCATAAAATGGATGATATGGTTGTTTTACTGACGAATTAAGCTTTCAAACGATGTATAGCATGTCAATAGTGGAAAAATAAGTACGGTGAATATCTGGCTTGACTTTTTAATGTTGTGAAATTGCCCGCCGGCGGGCGGGTGGGTGGCAAGTTTAAATGTGTCTATTTTGTGTTTATTCCATTACAAATGTTTTTATTGATTGAAAATATCATGAAAAACCAGCATTCTTACGTCACACTGAGACGCCTTTCCGTAGATCTGTCCTGTTACATGGCCTAGTTTAGTCTTGTCTTGAGTTTAATGCTTCATTGTGGAACATTCCAGGCAAAGCAATTCAAGCTCCAAGGAGACAAGCAGTTGGCGGGAGGCTCTCCATGAGAAAAGTTACACAGTACATCTTTAAACTACTCAGCTATAGCCCACCAAGTATAATTTAAAGGTGCACTATGTAACTTTTCTGGTGGAGGGTCTGTCACTTTCTTGTTTCTATGGAGATGTCATTGCTCTGCCTGGAATGTTCCACAGTATGACATTAAACAGCTCTACCTTTTTAAAATTCAGTTACAGGTGGTTTTACAGCTCAAAAATACCTAGAAAAACAGACATTCTGACTGAGCGGGGTCGCCTCTCCACAGATCTGACCTGTAACTCGGTCCTGGTTTGGTCTCCATAAAGATAGAAAGGTTTAATGCCATACTGTGAAACATTCCAGACAAAGCAATAACCTCTCCATGGATGTTATTTGCCTATTTGACGGACCCTCCACCAGAAAAGTTACAGAATGAACTTCTAAGTCCTGTTCAAAAAATGTTCCACAGTATGGCATTATTCATTGACATTTAGGATAAACCCCTTGAGATGCATTAAACTCTAAACACCTGATAAAACCAACATGCATTTTACTGGGAGCAGAATTATCTCTCCATAGATCAGACCTGTTAAAAACTGTGAACTAGTGCTGTCAATCGACTCAAATATTTAATTGCGATTAACCTAATTAATGTTATAGTTAACTCACGATTAGTCACAAATTAATCACACATTTTTTGTCCTTTGAATCATCAGTTCATTCCTATTATCAATAGAAAAGTGGCTTTGTACAAATGTTTTTTTTTATTACAAACCATAAGAATTGTCAGTGAGCCCATTTGTGTTGATGTTCCACTCTCATGTTCCACTTTGATGAAGTGCTCTGTAACAGTGTGAGCAAAGTGCCTCTTCTGTCTTCAGAACAGTCAAAGGACTGAAGTTCTCTGTGGTGAAATAATGTGCTGTGACCTGAGGGAGTTCTCATTACTGAAGGACGACCAATAATCTCCCGTTAGACAAACTGTGTTTGTCGCCGCAGCACCTGTAGAGCAATCGCTTTTAGAGGAGAAGAGAATTCTAGCAGCAGAAATATCTATTAAATAGTGAAACCTGCTGTGATACGAGCTCCTCTGTGAGTTTATGGATATAATAACAGCAGTGAGGAGAGCCGGAGACGAGAGGCTGCAGGACTTCTGTCTCTGTCACAGTCCTTATTGAAGTGATGTTTTGGACTATATTCCGTGTTTTCCTCGTATGAGTAACATCAGCGCACACACAGGGCTCGTATAGTAAAGTCGTGCATGTGCGTGTGCATGAGCAGCCGTGCCCTCACTAAGTCATTAATGTTGCGATAAAAAAAAAAGTGTTAAAATTGTTTTGCATTAACTCATTAATAATGTAGTATTTTCTGCAGCACTACTTTAAACATGAAAACCCCATTGAGATTCACGTGATTCCTAACCATAGACTCATTTTGAATGTATACACTTTATTTTTTTCTTCCTTTTCTCTAGTTTGTTTTAGCATCCAGTAATCCTTGACAAATATTCAAGAGGTTTTGTAAATATATCTTGGAGAATTTGAATAATGTTTTTACAACCCAAATGTTCTGTGCTCTTCCCCGGCCTTTTGTGCATAATGTGTGCAATAATAACACACAAGTTTGTCTCTATCTAATAAGAGCCATGACTGATGCTGTCTGCAGCTCCTCTCCACAATAACTCCTCATTCAATCTTCACTTTTTCTGGGCTCATAAATTAGCCTTCAGCATCGCACACAACAGCAGACACAGAGCAGACAAAAACACAAACAAAGGGACACTCTGAGGGGGAGTCTGTACTTTGACTTATTGCTGTAAGTTATAGTTTTGTGAATTTCTGTTCATTTAAGCAACATTTTGATCTTGATCTTTTGAACATTCTTAAAACCTGTTCAGGCCCACCTCACACTGGCTGTTTTTCTCAAATTGTGCATATCCAAATATAAAAGCTTATTGTTTGGGCACCTTACAGTCTAGATGCTTTGTGGATGCATCATTTGAAAGTTAAGTCTAGTTTATGTAGATATGTCTTAGATTTGTCTAGAAGACTCACAGCTTGCAGTACACTTGTCCAAACATGCCCAAAAAGTAGTTTTTTTTTTGGCCTCAGAAAAAAATAAAATAAATAAAAGGCCTTCCTGAAGACATACTTCATGCTATACATTTCAAACTCACCACAACAACTGTCCATAGTATTGGCAACAACTGTGCCAAATTTCAGACCTCTAGATACAACCATTTTGAAAATGTGGAACTTTTTGTATGAAATAGTAAATTCGGCACAAGAGATCCTTTTCTGTGCCAAGTGTGCCAAACTACTTGCATTTTATCACTCTACTAGCAAAATGAAACATATTTTGTCACTTTGGTGACTATAAATATCACTTATAACCTGATTTTCAAAGTTTTTTTTCAGATAATTATATTTCAGCACTGTAACCATACAGACAGTATTATTGTTTCTTTGTTCACATAAAAAACAAATAAATAAATAAAATAGCAAAAATATTACTTTTTAATTTTGATTTTCAGGCAAACAGTTCAAAACAACAGTTCAAAACAACAGTGCAAACCTGGCTGAATAAAAACTCCGCTGACTGATGCGTAATCATCCGGCGCAGCGCAAAATGGCGACTTCCTCCCTTTACGCACTCTAACAGCAGCTCTGATCTTAGCTGTGTCCCAATTCAGGAGGCTGCGGCTTATGCGGCTTATGAAGCCGCATAGGCTGTAGCCTTCGAACACACCTCTGCGGACCGCATGGCCGTGGCGAAATGGGACAGGTCTAGCCCACATGGGACAAATGGGACAGGTCTACCCCACGGAGCGTACGTCAACAGGTGCCTGTGATGTCACGTTAACACGTCGTCGCCTAGCAACCGGCACAGGTGTATAAAAATGTACAGAAATATTAGACACCGGCACAGGTGTATAAATTGCGCAGAAATATTAGCCACGAGAAGTGATGGAGCCTGAGGTTCTGACTTGTTTATTTATAATAATTTATTTAATTCTGGAGGAAGAGGCAATGCAACGCCGTTACAGGCGCAGTTCTGCTTAGATTAAATGAAGTAAGTAATTCATCTTTCCTTTTGAATATTAACCTATTATACACGTATTTCCTTATTCACGTATCACGGCATTTCGTTACTGCTGTAGATAGTAGGCAATTACATAACTTTTCAAAAGAAATACCTTCACAAAACCAATAAAATTATAATTTTATTACTTTCTTGTCTGTGATGACGATTATATACGTACATTTATTAATTTATATATGATTTAGTACCACTAGAGGATAAAGTTCTACACAGACACTTGCTTCATCCATTATTATATTAACCTGTATTTATGTAGGTAGTACTAAAAATTATTATGAACATTTATTATAATCGATTATTATAGTTAACATGTATTATAATTATTGATTATGGGGCACTGAGATCGAGGTCCTGGTCTTCCTCTTCTGGCATGTGGGACATCATACCGGGTGGTCTCCCGGGTGTTTGGAAAACCCGCTCCACTGTCCACCGCAATAACCAGCGCGCGAATGAAGTAGCACGAGAATGAAGTAGCGCGCGAATAACTAGCACGCGGTACATGCTGGGATATTGGAGGCCGCGAAGGATACTCTGGTGTAGCCTTCGTTCACGGCCCGATCACCATGGAAACGAGGCCGGTTTTAAGGCCGCATTTGAAGGCTGCACGAAATAAAATGAAATGGGACAGGCCTTGGTTTACCGGAAGTGACGTATGCGGCCTTAAAACCAGCCTCCGGAGGCTGCAGCCTTCTGAATTGGGACACAGCCCTTATCTCAGATCTGTCCTCTCTCTTTGGAAAGCTTCACTGATTGGCCACAAGTTTTTGTGATTGACAAACTGATTCACCTATGATGCATCAGGTGGTGCGGTCTTTGTGCATCAGGGACCAATCACAAAAAGGAGGTGCTCATTTCATCCACAGCTCTGTGCAAACTCGTGTTTTGAAGGTAAGACTTTGGGGAAAACAAACATAACCTAAGTGAGCTGCCAAAATGGAAGCTATGTTTACAAAGTGGTGTGCAAAAATGGATTTATTGTTTTATTAGTTACTTTTGAAAGAAGAAAATGAGATTGTGGCTGGATAGCAACTACATGGAGCGTCTTATGAAAAAAAAAAAAAAACAAGTGGGTATTTTTATTCTGTGGACTATGAGGAACCGAAAGAGCACAAACACTTCTGGATTGAATTGAATTTGAAGCTGGAGTAGCGATCGAAAGGTAAGAAATGCCAGATTACTGATTTGATTATGGTACAGATTGATTGCAGTCAAAGTTTTTGGGATGCGTTTTGGAAAGAAATTAACATAATGTGCATTTTGTGGTGAATGTAGCTTTCAAATGATGTATAGGAAGCTCATATTGACTACAAGGATATTGTATGAATTAAGTTAGAATGACAAAAAAACAAAACCTGAACAGGGCCTGATTAAGATGTAATATTTGACTTTGAATTGTTAAAAGGTTCAGTGTGTAGTCACTCTCACCTTTTTGTAAAAAAATCAAACCCCTAATCAGGACCATGAACGCTCGGACTGATCACAGGCTCCTGAAAAATGTGCTGTTGAAATCTATTTTGCATTTTTTTCTTGAGTTTTCAGACTATCTAAAGGCTTTTTTGTCAGTGTTTGCTACTGTTTGTATTGTGTTACCATGGCAACAACCGAAAATTCTGCTATAGACATACATGTAGAACCCCCCATCCCCGTCCAGAGTTTAGGGGTCCTATTATTTTATATTAGTGGGGGGCCCATGTGAAGCTTCTTCCCCAGGCCCACACATTTCTGTGGACTGGCCTGCATATTATGTGTATTGAATGACACTATACTCCAATTGCGTTTGTAAGTCGCTGCTTCATCATTCTATTTCCAAGTCCAAGGTGCAGCTGCGCAGAGTTTGGCCCAACAGATCTCTATGTAAAAATGCTGCAGTGCTGTGTTTCCTACTTTTTGAACAGATCACAAACCAACACAAATGCTGAGGAAAAACTGTCATTCTTTCATTTTCCAGTTGATGGATTTCTTCTGTAGCTGTTCGTCCAAATCGCCACATTACACGTTCTCCCATCGCTGTGTATGTCCACAACAGAGAGAAATATCTCAACCCAACACTGTATTCACTTAGAAATTACTCGCCAAGTTATAATTTCTGGCTAGGCTCCCACAGAGATGCAAAATACAAACTTGGGAAATAGTGAAAATAATGAGTTTAAGACTTTATTACCCTCCTCACCTCTCGTAAAGTGATAAATTTATGGGCAGCGTCTCATCCACATTATCCACACAAATTATCTTCCGCAAATAATGAAATCCATTCCACAAAAACTGCATTTTAATCCGGTTTGAGGCGTTCTTTAAAAGTAAAATGGCAAGATAGTTCCTCACATGTCTGTTTACATCCACACAGAGCACGGACTGAAGTGAAGCTGCAAATTATTGATCGAGACTCTACTTCCTGTGGACTTTATCTCCTCTTTTATGCTTTAAAATCCTGTATCTGAAGTATTGCTCCACATTTCACAAATAATAACAACACAGTTTGACTTGTGTCTAAACTAGAAGTGCAGAGCTCTGATCTTTGAACACTTCAGAGTCTCAGAGCGAGTGGTTTTACTGTAGACAGGAAACAGCTGAAGAGCTGATGTGTCCGAGTCCGACCCAAGCCCGAATATAAATTCTAAATATTTGTCCAAACCCGTCTGAACACGTCGGGTTCTCATCGGGTTTCCAGGCTCTAGTTGGAACCTCACTAAAAAAAAGGAGGTGATGGTGAAAATGTTCTCTGGTTTTGTCATTTTGAACCATCGACTGTATTGAACAAATGTTTCATTGGACCCAGAAGTTGTTAGTGACCTCAGAAATTACTTTATTGTACTTCTGAGGTCAGATGTCAGAAGTACAAAAAGTGATTTTGGCCCAGCATTCATAAAAAATGTAACAATGCAGGAATATTTTATGGCTTGAAGGTCCTGTATTTCGCAAAACGCACTCTGTTCCACCTTGTGGTGTCATGAAGTGGTAGTTTTCAAGTTAACAGCTCCTTTTACATTATCAGTAGAAATTCAGGTCTGAAATTGTCCAAATGATTTTAGTGAAGCTGCATGAAGTTTAAAAACACACTTGCGCACTGTATTACCACGTGACATCACATATCTCAGCCTAAATGTGCAGGGTTTGTGTGTTAAATATGTGTGAATGAAGCAAAACACAACTCCAGGTGTGTTTGTGGTGAAGAAACAGCACTATAGCAGAGATGTAATGTTTTGGAGCCAGTGCCATTAGTTCCAGTCTGTAGTGCCTGTAGTTGTACTTGTGCGTTTCTTTGGCTGTGTCTCATTGACCGCCGAGTGTGTGAGTCCTGCTGCCATCGATCGCTGCATTAAATGAACTGTGGTCTGATAACGCACAACAAGCTCTGATAACATCAGCGCCTGTGTGTGTACACCATCTGTCTGTGAATCTGCCCTTTTAAACACCACTGTCACTAGAAGCACACTCACACACACACTGGCTCTGTTCTCAGCTACACTATTGATTTTGCCTATTCAAATTGAACCTAAGCTCAAGTTAAAAGCCAACCTTAAATGTTAATCTTCCATCTGTGCCTTCACCACCAACTAGTTTTCTTTATGGACATTTTAGCAGTTTTTTTATGTAAACAAATTTACTTGTGCTGAAGAAATCTTTCATTTTGAAAGGCTATTATTTTATTGACCTTTATTTAAAGGGAAACTCCGGCATGTTTGAAGCTAAAGTCCATTGCTAGAGGTGGTTGAATTCTGTCAGAAGCCAAAAAAAACAGCACAGATCAGTGTTGCCTCGGCGGAGATCTCACTGTGGCAGTGAGTCTGTCAAGGCAACAAACTAGTGTAGTGATGGGGGCAAGTTCTTAACTTCCACCTAAAACGCCAATTTGTTTCACACTGAAGAAGCTTAACACCACTTTAACCCATCTTACAACAGCCACGAGTCTTAGAAACAGCGAGATCTCCGCCGAGGCAACACTGATCTGTGCCATTTTTTGGCTTCTGATAGAATCCCACCACCTCTAATAACGGACTTCAGCTTTAAACGTGCCGGAGGTCCCCTTCAACCAGGACAGTGCTGCTGAGATTAAGAGTCTCTTTTCAGGAAAGCGGTACACACGGTCATGGTAGCTGAGTGGCTAGCATCCGTGCTTCACACCAAGAAGATTCCAGGTTCAATCACTGGGGCTTTCCAAGCAAGAAGGTTCCAGATTCTGTGTGGAGTTTGCATGTTCTCCCCATGTCTGAGTGGGTTTCCACAGGGCACTCCGGTTTCCCCCATCAAAGTAACCTGCACCAGGTGGGAATGAGCTCCAGTACTACAACCTGGCATCTTCTCCTGTTAGGGTTAAGGTGGATTGTGCACTGTCCGTCTCATAACTAAATAAAATAAAAATAAATCAGGGGAGTCCTGGCCCTTCTATTGTCCACATTTTTAGTGGGAGGGGAAACCAGAGCAGGCACGGGGAGAAAATTCAAACTCCATACAGAAAGGCCCTGCTCCGTCTCAGAATCCACCCCAGGGCCTTCTTGCTGTGAGGCAGGGACATGCACAGGGGGTTGCTCTGGTTGCCCTGGCAACTGCCCATATGGCCTACTCGAAGTTGCCCTTCCGAAAAAAAAAAAAAAGTTTTTATTTTTTAAAATCGAAGCATACAAAATGCCTATGTCTAGATTTGAAAGTGAAAATAAAATAGTCACCTCATTAACTTAAATTAGGGCACTGCGCGTGTCAAGTCGGGAGTGAGGGGCTCTGTTCTGTTTACAGAACTGCAGGGCTGCACATGACTAACACCTGAGCCTGCGCGCGCAAAGTAGGAAGAGATTACCCACAAGCCCCGGGCCCACGGAGCGAGCCCTGGCCCCGTAATGTGGCCCACACATAGACTGTATAAAAGAAATGGACTAAGTGAGCGTGATGTCACCCATAGCGTTTAGCGCCGCTCAAATGAGGCTCCTGATGCCATGGTTACAGGAGCGAATCTGGAGCCAGGCTCTATGTTATGAATAGGGTTTTTTTGGCGGACAAAATAGCGAGAAAAAAACATTCAGGACCCTGTAGATCGGGTTCATACGAACATTTTAAGACCAAAATGACGAGGCCACAGCAACAGATACAAAGAGACGAGCGATAAGATCTCAGTGTAAGTCAATGGGAAAAAGGGAGAGAAGGAGCCGGAAGAGCCTCCTGGAGCACTTCCTACTTGGTACGTGGCGGCTAACAAGTTAGCTATGTCCACTCATATATACGGTCTATGGGTCCACGCCAAAAGTTCAGTTTTTTTCAATTTCTGACGCCAACGCATGAACGCTGAAAACCGCCGCCTAGACGCCAGATTCTCGCTGCGCTGACGCCGGATGCCCTGGTCGCACGTCCACACAGACTTCATATGTGAAGAGATTGTCCCGGTTGTCGTAGTTTGACCATCTGCCCTGACGTTGTTGGAGAAGGTGAGATTGAGATGTAGAACAAATGATCAACATCAAGTTTTATGAAAAATGTGAATAAATCCAGGTCCAGTTTTTGCCATGTTTAGCCTAAATAATCAGACAGCTGAGCTCACGCTTTTTCTTCATGTCAGAGCAACTGCCCCTCAAAATTCCTGTGCACGTCTGCTGTGAGGTGAGAGTGCTCACCGTTTTGCCTCTGTGCTGCCCCATTGATACATTGCAGCTGATGTTAACAACATTCCCTGAGGGTGTGATGCTAACTGTAGGCACTGCTCTGTCTGAGGGTTTGTTAGACTTTATTCTGAGCTCTATTTTAAAACAATCCAGAAAGAACTGACTTAGTTGGAACTACAACAGGGGAAATTATTGTGAAATTATATCACTTAATCACTCTCACCTTTGTGTTAAAAAGCAAACTCCCAAACAGGACCATGAAGATTCGTATTGATCACAGGTTCTTGAAAATGTCTTTTTAAAATCCATTTAATATGTTGAATTGTCTGCTGATGTTTGCATTGTGTCTCCATGGTAACCGGTGAACATTCTGCCAATACGCTTACATGGAGAACACCCCCAGCGTGATGCAGCAGACTGTGGTGCAGAGCTGAAACAAGTTCAATGATTAATCACAACTAACTGTTCATTAAAAACAAATCCTCAGCTAATGTGACGATCAAATAAGTATCTGACTCTACACAGTCTCTAAAAGACCACGTGCTGAGACGAGAGCAAATAACACAGAGGAAATCAAAGTAAAAGGAGTCATTTTCTTACATCAAGTTTTTGTTCAATCAGGCATGAGTTCAGCTTCACCTCGATCATTTTCAGTCAAATCTCACATTCACAGACCTTTCCTTTCACACTCTAACAGCTATTGGATCATTTAAAGAAATCAGTGTCCGTGGCTGTATTTTTTCATGTAGCCTCATAAAGTCCAATGTGTCTGACCAGAGAATGAGAAATGAGACCAGCACATGAACCAGGAGCAATGCCGATGCGCTGTTAGCATGCTAGTTGACAACAAACCTCCACTCTGGCCTCTGAAAGTTTCGAATTGCACTTGCAAACTCATTGCTGTGAATAATTACGCTATCGGCAGTTTTGGGAAGTAACTGAATACATGTACATTTATTAGTTTAGAGTAATTCTGGAACAGTTTCTTTTTTCATTTAGTGGTAATGCAGTTACTTTTCCAAAATCATACATGGTTCTTGATCACACAATTTAGCTTCAAACTGCGCGATATTAGTGAGAAAAATAAAAACTGTTCTTGTGATTGAGGCACGTGTGATTTTTCCTTCGTGATAAATAAATACAGAACAAATGGTGAAGCAAATATCAAGCTCTTTATAGTAGGTTGCATTTTTTACACTACAATTCAAATGTGACTCGATTTAAAAGTATTCAGAATACAGTACTTTGAAAAGCCCATGTATCAGAATACATTACAAAGTACATTTAAATGCAGGTATTTAGTATTTTGTAACTAAATACAGCTCTACTTTACATTTATTCAATTCCAGGTGGTTTTATAGCTCAAAAATATGTAGAAAAACAGGTATTCTGACTGTGAGTGGGGTCGCCTCTCCACAGATCTGACATGTAACTTGGACTGGTTTGGTCTCCATGAAGATAGGAAGGTTTAATACCATATTATGGAACATTCCAGACAACACAATAACATCTCCATGGAGAAAAACATCTGACGGACCCTCCACCAGAAAAGGTACACAATGCACCTTTATGTTCACTCCAAGAAAAAACAATGTAAAAATTATTTTTTTGTGCTTTTTAAGTTATTGGGTCACTAATGACAAAAATTAATTAAAAAATTAAAAATAGACCCTCTCAGTTTTAAAATATATGCCTCTACCAATTGGTCGAGGTGGTGCTTGATGGTAAAAGTATCTAATACATAACTATAAATGTATATTATCAATTAAATTATTATTTAATACCTACAAATACAAAAAAGAAAGTAGAAAATGTAAAAATACCAGAAAACAATTGATGTCAAGTAAATTTTATTCCAACAAACGAATCCTGCTCCCATTTTCGCATAAAATTCCAACATTTATGCAACAATTGTACTTTCAAAACATGTATTTCCTCTTAAAAATAATTAAAAAAAGGACAACTGAGGACCTATCCAACTTCTCAGTTGTGCTGTGTAAAATCTTTCAAACATCTTTTTTTGCATTGAACAAATTCAAAAATGATACAAATTCTCTCAAACAAAATAATGGTAACCACTGGTAACCCTGGGCACATTATTTTTGATGATACGCTACAAAGCATTCCTCTCTGATTAAGCACAGGAAAACATTGCACCTCTCACATTTCCATCTTGACACACCCTTTGGGCAGAGGCTGCACCGTCCCCCGGTTGTCAGTGTGAAGTGGCCAATGTCCATAGTTGTCGTAGCGTATGTCTGGGGGGAGGCGCTTCTTCTCACAAGACATTTGTGGTGGACTAGCAGATGATAGCCACCAACTCTAGGTGCTGGCTTGTTGACTTGTTTCAAACTGTTCGCCACAGCCAGGCGAAACATTTTGAGAGGCATTGGTTTTTCCTTCAGTAGGTCACAGTCTCTCTTGTAGACAAGCCACTCAAATCGAAATGCACAGGTCAAGGACGTATCCAAACAGGGGAAGTACCAGGCCGTGATTTGGCTGGGGTCTTGTACAGATGAACCAGCATGTCGGAAAGATCAATGCCACCCATATGTGCTGATTATAGGCAGCAATGAGTGATGGGCATTGGACAGCACTTCGCTTTTGCATCTTTGCTCCACCGTTGACACTTGTAAGAGGCATGATCCCACAGGTAGAATCATCTCATCAGTGAAGCGCACCTTGAAATATTGAAATGGTGTCTTGACAGAACTGGGGTGCAAAACTTGAATCAGGAACCTGAATTCATCAATATCTACATGCTTCCAGATTCTCCTGAATTCTTTTCTTTCTTTTTCAGCCATTTTTTCTTCTTTGTGCATGGGGGTAACACAGGGTCTCATCCAGCTCTTCCATTACTTTTTTTAAGGTGTTTTCCCTTTTTTATTCTTCTTAACAGATGTGCTTGTAGAGGGCATCTCCTCTTCATGCATAAATTCAGTGGAAATGTCACCCATCACCTCTACTTGTTTGGGCAGATAATCAGGATCCCCTATTGTGTCATCATCATCATCACTCAGATCAGCCTCAGAATCTTGAGGATCTTCTGCACAAGGGCCAGAAAAGACCGTGGCTCTTGAACCATAAATGATTTAGCATCCATCTTTTGTTCCTAAAACAAAGAAATGGAAGGTAAAAAAGAAATCATGCAGTGTTATAGCTAAATGTTAGCATGTGTGTTAATTAAATACAAAAATCACACATATTAAATAATTTCAGTACAATAACACAGTAATTGTAACAAATTGACAACAATGCATGAACAGAAGGGTTTTTATTCCACTGAAAATAGTAAAATTTAATAAAGTTAGCATAAATTCACCAAACTTCTTACCATATGGTTGAGATGTCAAGCCATGCCAAGGTTTACCATAGAGTGGCATCTCAACCGTTTGTCAAGCATGTTTTTAAAAATTATTTGACCCTTATAAAATGTTTTTCTGTTGCATCAAGTGACATAATTCTGTTAAGTAACGTGGTTAGATGATGTAATATGTTGAAAAACGGATTTACCTTTTAAAATACAGCCAGAAGTTGTCCGCATGTCAGAAGTGATTCTTCTGTTTTTAACTTGCTGGAGTCACGATGAGTGAAAAGTCTTACTGTCCAAAAATAGAGTGCCCTCTAATGGATGTTTTATGCATAGCATACCTCTACCAAGTAGTAGAGATGACCCAATCAGGTTGGGTTCAGTTCAACACATTCACCAATAAGATATAGCGACCAAAATGTGATCTACCATATGGTTGAGCAGAACATTAAAGGGTTAATCATTGCATTTATACGGCACCTTTCACGATACCCAAAGCGCTGTACAGTTCATTCTTCATCCACTCCGCACTCAGTGGTGTAAACTACTATTGTAGCCACAGCCGCCCTGGGACAGACTGACGGAAGTGAGGCTGCAAATCTGCACCATCGACCACCATCACTCACACACACCACTTTCATACTAGGCAATGTGGGTGAAGTGTCTTGCCTAAGGAAACAACAGTTTTTGTCCCCCCGTGGCACCTGATTTTCCCATTGGTCTTTCACCCAAGTACTAACCAGGCCCGGCCCTGCTGAGCTTCTGAGATCTGACGGGGATCAGGCTTTGACAAGTCAGTACGACCACGTTGACGGCCACAACAGTGAGGTGTGAAAAAGAACTGAACAACTGAGCTTGAAATAAATGAGTGATTGATTTCAAGCTCTACGTAACTAACAGTGGAAAAACATGAAGCTGTTTTCAATGTTGCTTTTTAATTCAAATGCCACTTAATGTAAAAGTGTTCAGAGTATTCAGAATGCAGTACTCTGATTGGACCATGTATTAGAAATTTGAATGCAGGTCTTCAGTATTCTGTAACTAAATACATTCTCCAAGAAATACAAAAACATTGATTCTGTCTTCTTATGTGCATTAACTTGTCGAGTTCTTTTTAAAGACAATACAGTAAAGCTGGTCGTGTTGGTGGTGATGTGTCGTATATCAGCTGGTGTTACTTCCTGTAGGCGTGGTCAGCCTGATGGACCTGCAGGTGGCTCAGACTGACCACACCTCCCATCGCCCGGTGTTCTCTGGAGGAGGGTGTCCCAGGTGTGTGAAAGGAAGGACACGAGCAGCCGAAACATGTCAACAAGGTAAATACACCGGTTACACGCCGTTATTCCAACATGCCACTATTTAGACATGCCGCGATTAAGACATTGACATCTAATTGTTGGAATAGTGGCGTAAACATTCTTTTTGTGATAGTAAAGTATGAGGATACAACAAGGATGTTTATATATGTAAGTCTGACATGTAGTAACATTGGTCATTATGAAGTTGGCGACTGCGTGTGTCGGTCTTGTGTGTGACTGGATAGTTGAGAAGATTAAGAACATCGAAGAACAGCGAGAGACGTGCTTGGATAGGCTATCGCAACTCTGTGTCAGAATAGCGATACTAAAAAGTGTTGGAAAAGAGACATCTCGGAATGAAGAGATGTCGGAATAGGCGGGGACCCCAAATACACCTCATATTGTTATTGTCTTTAAAAGGAACCCAAGAAGTCAAGGGCTCTTTCACACCTCTAGTTTGATTATTTGTTCCGCACCAGGCAATACAATTGTTATTCTGTAGCAGACAGACTCCAGTGTGGTCCTTTCACATCTGCAAACAAGCCAAAATTGGTTCGACTGACGTTTTATCTTCCGGTGGAAATAAGCGCCAGTTTTGACTCAATTTGGAGCGACTCCATATATTACATTCTCTGTATTTGCCAAAATATCCAGTTGGAAAATGAGTGGCGTCTGCGTCTGGAGAACAATCTGTTTTTGTGCTGGAGTTGCCGAAGGCGTAGAGCTCATCATTTCAGGCAGAGGAGAGGCGTTATTTTGATGGATGTGGTCATGCCGACTATGAAACGAAGACTGTTCCAAAGACCCACAAGGTCGGCTCCCCTCCCATGATGCATTTGGAATAGTTGGTTTGGATCTACTAAATAAGAATTAGACTATTTTTCTTGGGAAATCCTGAAGCATCTGCTTTTCTTATTTTTTGACATTTTGCTGATGAGGGTCACGGTCGACAGTCAAAACGATCGTCCTTTAAGAGCGTTTGGAAAGAGGAAAGTCTTCATTTGTGCTGCTCTGGTGGGAGTCGCAACGTACAGAAACGCCGGAGACGCTGCTATGCTAAACGGTGCAAAAAATTAACAGAAAAATCTGAAAATTTTAAGTATTTTAATAGAAAAATCAGCCGAGGGCCAGATTAAAGGTCTTGGAGGGCCGGATCTGGCCCCCGGGCCGCATGTTTGACACATGTGGTCTATGGTTTGGACCAGAGTTGGCGTTCTCACCAGTTTGGCATTTGGATTTTTGAGGTCTCTGTCCGCTTGATTTGATGCGAATCTGAGTGCGATTGAAGCTCTCGCACCAACGAAAACGAATCGAACAAAGAGCTTTCGGTTCAAATGGAACGTTTGGTGCACCAACTGCTGTCGGTGTGAAAGTGCCCTAACATTCTCAAAGTATTCTTCACATCACTGGCATTAGGAGGAATAAGTTTGGACAGTTGCAAACAATTTACAATGAACTCGTTCTGTTTTTCATATTATTAAAACTTAAACCTTATAATAATAGCTGCAGTATAATCATGGTTACGAGAAAGACTAATGACTCTACTTCTGTGGTGGTAATGGGGCAAATGGTTGAATTTACAAGAATCTTTATTATTATTTATGATTATTTTAGTAGCGACTGACATTTGGCTCTTGGAGTACGGTGAATAATTATGTGAGGAATTTGGAAAGTGGGGAAAAGTTTAGACCGCTGTAACAATTTAACAATGAACTAGTTCTGTTTTTCACATTTTTCAACCTTAAACTGACTGCTGTGGTGGTGACGCAAATAGTTGAATTTGCAAGAATCTGTTTGTTTTGTGTGTTTTTTTCAGTAGCGACTGATATTTTGAGCTTGTAAACTTGCAGCGCGGTGAATAATTATGCTCGGAATGTGTTGGGAAAGTGAGGAAAAAGTTTGAACTGCTGCTAACAATTTACAATGAACTAGTTCTGTTTTTCACATTTGTGTTTCAGATTGTAAAAATGAGGTACAGCACATTTAACATGAATGGATTAGTGAAATAGTAATTAGCATAGTTGCAGCCCTACAGCAGTGAAAATAAATAAAGTAAAAGTAGTATAATTCTGGTCGATGTTCCTCGTCACTGGACTTGTGTTTTGTTTCGTTCACACATGTTTAACGCCACTCTGTTTTAAAACTCCATCCACCTTCATTAGAAATATTTGGATCATTTCAGCTTTGGAATTGCCGACTAAAGGTAAAAGTTGGAGATGTAGACAGATTAATAATAAAGAGTTACTCAAACATGTTTGAATGGAACAAAACACCACTCCAGCTATATTTTTGATGAGGTAACAACATTATAACATGGCTTAAAGTTGCGCTATGTAACTTGGTTGGGGTCCATCACCTGCTTGTTTGTATGGAGATGTCATTGCTCTGCCTGGAATGTTCCACAGTGTGACATTAAACAGCTCTACTTTACATTTATCCAATTACAGGTGGTTTTAAGGCTCAAAAATCCATAGAAAAACAGGCATTTCGACTGTGAGCGGGGTCGCCTCGCCACAGATCTGACCTGTAACTTGGTCTGGTTTGGTCTCCATCAAGGTAGAAGGGTGTCACAGTGTTTGGCCTGGGCCCGCCTCACCTTGCGCACTCCTCCTGGTGTCCACCATAGACCCTATATATGAGTGGACTAAGTGAGTGTGACGTCACCACAGCGTTCAGTGTCGCTCAAATGAGGCTCCTGATGCCACGGTTACAGGAGCGAATCTGGAGTATCACAGCAATGACAAGAGCCAATCATGATTGAGGTTGTTAAATGTGCCCGCCCTTCTGAAAGCAGCGATACTCTACACGATTCTGCACAGACTGCTGTATTTCGAAGAAAACTTTTAGCTTTTATCATCAAACTTTAAATAGTAAGTTTAAGTCATGACTGTTATGTACGGTTTCCCCCATCAACCCAAAACATGCCCGCACCCCTATGAACTAACATCAAGGACCATAATGTCCACCCTCCTGTGGGCTCACCACCTGCAGAGGGGTTCATAGGGGGGATAGCCGGATTAAGCGGGAGAAGATGGATGGATGGATGGATGTTATGTACGAACAACAACCAGCTGTCAATCAAACCTGTTGTTAACGTTAGGCAGCAGCGCCTCTGGGAATAAAGGCGTCTGATTGGTCCATTATTTATGTTCATATCTTGATTTAGGAACAAGATAGTGAAATGAAAAATTCAGGATCCTGTGTCGTGGGATCCTAATGTAAGTCAATGGGAAAAAGGGAGAGAAGGAGCCGGAAGGGGTTAGCTCTGTCCATTCATATATATGGTCTATGGTGTCCACTCATTGTGTGCCTTCCATTCCATGAATGCAAGTCTGCGAGCAGAGATCCCAACCCCTGATGGACAGACCCTTTTCCTCACCTCACTTGGGTTGGCTCCAGTAAACAACTTTTGGTGTTTGGTGTATTGGACTCCCGCCCCACCACTCCTGCCCTCCATAAAAGTGTCGTGTACCTGCCAGTCCACGAGGCTGGATCACTGCTCGCCTTAGGATTGTGTCTCTTTGGATTTGTTGTGTATATAACTGTGACTGAGACACTAGTGGTCTATACTAGTAATTGTTACTTGTAATTGGAGTTTGATTTAGCCGACTGTTGAGTTTATTGTACACTTTTACTTTTTGTACTGCCCTATATCCTTCATTTGCCGTTTCCGTTGTCTCTGTTACTTCCTTTCATCCGTAGGAACGGGTTGTAACAAAAGGTTTAATGCCATACTGTGAAACATTCCAGACGAACCAATAACATCTTCATGAAGAAAAGCATTTGACAATCCCTAAACTACAGTAGAAAAGTTACACAATGCACCTTTAAAGATCACAAGAGTCCTTTAAAGAGCGACTGACGGTTTGAGAAGCACTATAAATCCAACCTACAGTGAACGAGGTCGAAATCGCCCGTCAAAAGCCGTATTGAGTTTGCGTTAAGGAACTTTGTACGCAGTAACTTTGGCTAATGGTAAATCTTTAATGACTGTTGTATCGATCTGCAACCCGACGTTTTAATGAAGTCATTTGTGCAGGGTCTGTTTGGGCCCATGCCATTAATACTGTTACATAAGAGACTCAAACAGAGGCCCATTTCAGCAGATGAGGAGAACAGATGGCTGTATTAGGGATGCGTGCTTTCAACGAGCTGCTCTCCCCAATTCTACTTGTCTGTAAAAGGGGAACAGTAACTCCCTTTTGTTAGGAAAGAAAACTGACCAAGATTTATGAGCCTAAAACACCGAGAGTCACTTTAGTCCAGAACATAACAGCAGGTATGTTGTAAAAGACTGTTCATGCATTTCTATTTGCAGTGGTGGAAGGTAACGAAGTACAGAAGTAAAAGCACAGGACTTTTCCTGGTGCACTGTGAAACTTTCAGGAGGGGCCTCTACTTACACTGCAAAAAAGCTTAAGATAAACACTTAAATCTATCAGAAAATGACTTAAAATAGTGAAATTCTCTTGCTGCATGGACAGAACATTTTACTTAGAGGTTTTCTTAAAATAAACTCCCTCTAGACCAGCGGTGCAAAAAGTACTGAAATACTGTCATTAAGTAACTTTGTTTAGTTCCTACTGAAATAAAAGTAAAAATCGACTTGAGTAAAAAAGTACTTCATTTAGAATGTTATTTGAGTAAAAGTTACTTTCAGTTATTTGATGTAAAAAAGGAGGAGTCATAAATCTAATCCAGCACAAGTTGTTTTAATCAACTTTTAGGTGAAACAATTAAACTTTGTTCAGTGCAAATTTTGTACATTTTAAAGACACTGAGCTACGAACACTGAGTAACACTGAGCTCTTCCTTCTTTTTATCGAACTTAGTGCTTTGTGTTGCATCTTTTGTATGAAAAGCGCTCTATAAATAAAGTTTGATTGAACTTAGAACTTGAACTGTGTAATAGATTTAACAAATGTAACAAGAGCTCCGCCAGCAGGGCAAAATACGTCCGTACTTTGAATTATTGTATATAGAATTAAGTTAGAATTTGTCAAACCCAGTTAAAGATGAATTGTTGGTGCAGTTTGGAAGTTTGACATTCCTAGGTGAGACGGTTGTCGAGTTAGAGCGCGGACAAGACATTGTCCACAGACAGACGGACAGACGGACAGACAGACGGACGGATAATCAATAGGGAAATCTGGCTCTTGCAGTAGGAGTATGAGTATGACATCATCACATTCTAGAATCGGAATTCCACCAATCAGATTGCAGCAACAGAACTTAAAGACACTACAAAGCTTTGAAGTGTCCACAGATGGATGGACAGACGGACGGACGGACGGATGGACGGACGGACAGCGCCATACCATAATACGTCCCGTTTTATCACGGGCGTATAACAATTTAACAGTTTAACAAATTCAGAATTATATGCTCCAACTCAAAACACTCCAATAAAAAAGAAAGAAAATTAAGCCAAAATTACAGTCGGCAAAATGAAAAAGTTGTGCACACTGCACATGACGTCCAGGACGACCTCGATCTGTGGCACCAGCATCGTCCAAGATGAGCCGCGACAGACTGACACTTCTGCACAATGACAGAACATTCTAGAGTGAAAGTGACGGTTCTGCACAGTGACTGTACATTCTACTCCACTACATTTTAGATCTGGACTGAAAAGTAAAAAGTACTTTTCTTTATGGTGTGAGACCTGCTGAAATGGCTGAGACTTATTTTTAGCACATTTAGTTTGAGTTTCTGTCTCAGCTTCGAGTAACACAACACATAAAAACACAGAAACAGCGAGAAAAATTAAGAAGTCAATTGAAACACTGATATTCTTTATCAAAATCACTACATTTCATCCTTTAATTGTTCTAAAAATCTCTGCAAAATATTTTTACGTTTTACTCTTTAATCCTTAATCTTTTTACTTAAGTAGATTCTTCCATGTGATACTTTTACTTTTAACTCAGTAATTTATTGCCCTTGTATCTGTCCTTTTACTTCAATTAATCAATCAAACTTTATTTATAGAGCGCTCGTCATACAAAAGATGCAATACAAAGCACTAAACAAAACTTAGTACTTCATACACCATGGTCTAGATCAGAGGTGTCAAACTCATTTTGGTCCGGGGGCCGTATACAACCTACTTTGATCCCAAAGGGGCCGGATTGGAAAACTCCATTCTCTGTTCAAGTTATTGTATTTTTCGCCATGTTGTGTCTCATAGTGGCGTTTATATTCCTCCTATATATATATATTTCTTGAGCACCGCCACTTGTTGCAAACACACCAAGCGTACAGGTTTCCCATTCACCTCCGTGAAAAAGAAGAATTAGTAAATTTTTCTTGGAAAATCCTGCACTCAGCTCCACTTTTCTTATTTTTGACACTTTGCTGATGAGGGCGTCATGGTCACAGTCAAAACGATCGTCCTTTAAGAGCGTTTGGAAAGAGGCGAGTCTTCATTTGTGCTGCTTTCAGGGAGGCGCCACACACAGAAGCACTGGAGATGCTGCTATGCTAAGCGGCGTAGAAATTACCAGAAAAATCTGAAAATTTTACATATTTTAAGAGAAAATCAGCCGAGGGCCAGATTAAAGGTCTTGGAGGGCCGATCTGGCCCCCGGGCCGCATGTTTGACACCTGTGGTCTAGATGCACTAGTTGCACAACATAATAAAACCTTATAAATAATAAAACTTTTACATTTCAGCTGCACCTGTACTCACAGTACAGCATTAAACCTTCCTATCGTCATGGAGACCAGTTTTTGATGAAATGTGCTGTGTGACCTAAGGGAAATACGTATTGATGGTTCTTATTTGTTGTGTGTTGACTTGGATATACTTCTATTCAACATGTATAATGTATATGTATATTTTGTTTTTAATAATCACATGTTTTATAATTGTCACATGACTTATAAATCTGCTCAGACCTGTGGCTCTCTCTGGCAGCCCTGGTGAAGACTCAGAAGTAGTCGAAACGCGTTGCCATGACCACAGATAAACACACTGCAAATCAGTCTCTTTTATTTCCTCCAGTCATTTTAACATGGCTCGAGTATTCATTTAGACCACTCTGTTATAGTTGGATTTCAGTGTGCAGGGTGGAGGCTGGACTGTCTGCTTCTCTTCTGATTTTATTGCTATTCATCAGCCTCTGACCTCGCAGCTTTAGGATTCGTTCGCTCGACGGTAGGCGGGGACTTTTTTTATTTCACCGATCATTAGTATTTGGTCGTGGGCGTTTGCTGTGTGCAGTCTGCTGTCACTCAGGTTGGTTCTGGCCAACACAACACTTCACTGATTGGCCGGTGCGCTGACGACAACTTCTGGGGTTCTTGTACTCTGAACCCTGACTAGTCGCTGAAGAGAAGTGAAATTTTTATATCCATATTACCGTATTTTCTGGACTATAAGCCGCTACTTTTTTCCCAGGCTTTGAACCATGCGGCTTTTACAAAGGTGCAGCTATTCTGTGGATTTTTCTTCCACCACTAGGGGCGCTCTAACCGGAATTTCAAAAACAAGATAGACGGAAAATTAATGCAAAGAAGAATATGCTACTTTTTATTTAGCAGATATAACACGCACAACAAATTACTAACAGGTAATTATTTTCAAATCCTCGCCCCTTCATCATGAAAAGCACACGAAGGAGTTTGTATGATGCAAGTTTTAAGTTGAAGGCATCGATCTTGCTCCAGGAAGGAAACCGCTGTAGAGTCCTGCACCCGCGGGACCAACACAAAACAGTGCGGCGCGGAACATATTCTGAAAGTTTATTGCGGGCGGGAGTGGGACCACACGACGCGGGAGCGGGCGGGAGTGGGACTGAAGAATGCGGAAGCGGGACTGAAAATTCTGTCCCGCTTGGGTCAGTGGTTTCAGCGAAGATGATTAAAGTGACTTGTGGTTTCACTGCACAGGAGAAATGAAGGTCAATTACCGGTTCTTTTCTGTTTTTGACCTGTTTTAATCAGCACAGTTGCTGCTGTGTTAAAAGACACTGTTCGGAAAGAATCTGTTCAGGTACATAAATGTACATTTACAGTGCAAAATCGTTCTGTATATGCAGTAAATATCTCATTTTTCAATATAGATATCAGCGGCTTATAGCCTGGTTGTGGCTTGTATATACTTTTTTTAAAAATGTTTTTTAGTGGATGCGGCTTATAGACAGGTGCACTCTATAGAAATAAAATACAGTACACTATTTTCTATGTTCTAATGTTGTTTCCTCATCGACTGGAGTTGTGTGTTGTTTCATTCACACATGTTTAACACACAAACTCTGCATATTTAAGCTGAGCTCTTCCCTCAAATGGAAAACACTTCCACCTTGTGATGTCATGTGGTAATACAATACAATTAAACAGACGGTCACTGTTGAGCTTTGTCTTAATTGTTCCACACTTTGACAGTACATGTCTCCATCTTGCATTTACTCAACTAAATACGACTGAACTGAAAAAAAAAGCATTTGGACTTGCCTCTCCACAGATCTGACCTGTAACTTGACCTGTTGACGTCATCTGTTTGTCTCCGTAGCAATAGGAAAATCCAGTGGCTGTAAACCAGAAATCCAAAATAATCCGCATATTTGACTATTCACATTGACACTTTTTTTTGGTGTTACTTCTAATTATGATCCTGGCTTTTCGAATGACCTTCTTCAAGTTGACTTCAACAAAGACTTTTCCAAGAATTTCTCCAAAACAGTTCTGAAAATAGTTGAGCAGAAAATGTGAAAAAAGCAGCGATCTTCTGTTATTATCTGTCTGAAACGAGAAGCAGACTTTTGATCAAGAGGAACAGTAGAAGCCTGAACTGACAGCCTCCCATCAGCCTTTATTTGCCTTATTAATTAAGTCTTATCTCTTCAGTCCTATAAAACTCCTCCCTCTCCTTTCCCTCCATCATCCACACTTCCTTTCCCCTGTCCCCTCTCTCTTCTTCCTCTCTCTGTTTTATCTCTGTCTCCTCTTTCTATCTCTTCCTCCCTTCCACCCCTCCTCTCTCCGTATCCCCTTTAAACTCTTCTTTCTCACACTCTCCTCCCTTTCTCCTCTCCCTCACTCTCCTCTGCCTCTCCTCTCTCTCTTCCTCACTCCTCTATATCTTCTCTCCCTCTCTTCTGTGTCCTTCTCTTTCATCTTTCTCTCTCACTCTCCTGTATCCCTCTCCTCCCCATCCCCTCTCTCTTTTTCCTCTCCCTTGCTCTGCTATGTCGCTCTCTCTTTCTCACACCTCTGTCTCTCCTCTCCCTCTCTTTCCATCTTTCTTCTCTCTCGCCTTCCCCATGCCCCCTTCCCTGTCCTCTCTCTCTCTTCTATCTCTCCTCTCTTTCTCCTCTCCCTCACTGCCGTCTCTCCTCTCATTCACTTTCCCGCTTTCACTCTCCTGTACTCCTCCCCATCCCTCTCCTCTCTCTCTTCTCCCTCCCTCCATCATTCCCTCTCCCTAACCCCCCTCCTTTCTCTTTCCTCTCCCCCACTTTCCTCGGTCTCTCTCTTCCTCACTCCTCTATCTCTCCTCTCCCTCTTTCCATCTTTCTCCTTCACTCCCCTGTATCCCTTTTCTCCTTATCCCCCTTCTTTCTCTCTCTCCTGTCCCTCCCTCTCTGTCTCTTCTCCCTCAATCCCCTCTGTCTCCTCTCTCCCTCACTCCTCCCTCTTTTTCCCTTCCGCCCACACTCTCCTGTATCCTTCTCCTCCTCATCTCCCTCCTCTCTCTCTTCCTCCTCCTTCACTCCTTCTCTCCCCCCTCTGCCTGTCTCTCCTATGCCTCTCTTTTCTCCCTCACTCCCTTTTGTCTCTCCCTGTCTTCCTCATTCCTTTATCTCTCGTCTCCCTCTCTTTCCCTCTTTCTCCCTCACTCTCCTGTATCTCTCATCCTCCTTCCCCATCTCTCTCTTCCCTCCCCCCTTTACCCCCCTTTCTGTCTCTCTCGCCCTCATTCTCCTCTCTCTTTTTCCTCTCCCTTACTCCTCTCTCTCCTCTCTCCCTTTCTCTTTCTTCCTCACACCTCTCTTTCTCCTCTCCCTCTCTTTCCCTCTTTCTTCCTCACTCTCCTGTATCTCTCTCCTCCTCATCCTCCTCCATTCTCTCTGCTCTCACTCCCTCTCCTCTCCCTTCTCTTTCTCACTTCTGTCTCTCCTCTCCCTTTCTTTCCCTCTTTTTCCCACACTCTCCTGTGGGCTACTCCCTGTCCTTTCTCTCTCTCTCATCTCCCTCACTCCCCCTCTCTCCCTGAGTCTCCTCTCCCCTTTCTCCTCTCTTTCTGCTCACGCTCTTCTATCTCTCCTTTCACTCATTCTACTCACCCCCTCTCCCTCGCACTTTCTGTACTTCCCCTCACTCTCTCTCTCCTCTCCCTCTCTTTCCATCTTTCTCCCTCACTCCCCTGTATCCCTTTCCTCTCTCTCCCCTACCTCCTTCACTGCGTTCCACCTTCACCGTCGACTGTAGCTCAGCACCTGTCTGTTCGTCTCACTCCAGCCCGTCATCACAACTCCTCCTCCCTCCCCTCTCTCCATCCCTCCCTCCTTCTCCTCCCTCTCTCTCCCTTCTCCTCCTCTTTCTCCTTCCCTCTCTCCCTCTTTCCCTCTCTCTCACATTGCGTTGCCAGTCTTCGTGAGGTCACTCCGTTCACTCACATTTATTTCCCGGTGACTGACTCTCACCTTAACTCTGCCTCCTGTTTCCATGGAGACGATATTGCATTCGGTGGAACATTCCGTGGTAAAGTGGTAACATCTCCATGGAGACAAACAAGCGGCGGACACAAGCCTCCTCCTGAAAAGTTCCGCACTGCACGTTAAAAATCACACTGTAACTCTCTGTAGGTGGCACCACTGACTGTGTAAAGAAATGGACTAACAGAGGGTCCCAGTCAAATGAAGCTCACCGAGGCTTGCAGATATAAAGGCGAATTTGGAGCCAAGTTCCATTTTAGGAATAGGAGTTTATTTACAAATAAAAGTGCAAAATAAAAACACCAGGATCATGTAGAGCAGGTGAATATGAACATTTTAAAACCAAAGTGACGAGGCTCTGCAGCAGTTACAGTTGGAGCCAGAGTCTATGGAGCCGGAAGCCCCGCCCCCCACCTTCACTTCCTGTTAGGAACGCAGGGTCAGTGACATGATGCTGTCCGATTGCAATTTCCTTAGTTAAAAAGGTTCAAATTTCATAATAATTCAGCACATTTCTGTAGGACCTCTGACCTCCATGAAACCAAATATTTTTTTCAGAAATCATGAGCTATTCTGCATGTTTTAAGTGTGTGGTGCGACCGTGCATCATGTGGTGAGACTAATAACAGCAGGAATTCTATGGCTGGAGTTTGAATAACATTTAATAACTTGGGTGAATGGGATTCCTTAGGCTAGGGATGTTAACCAGTAACCGTTTGACCGGTAGTTGACCGAATCAATGTTAACCGGTCAAAATTTTTTGACTGTCGGTTAAATGGAACCCTACATAATTGTGCCCGAGCACGGTTCTACAGTCTGAGTGTGAGTTGCTCTAAATAATCACAGATAGGAGCCTAAACACACATTTTATAAGACATGAGGTCTCGTTGTTCAAGACGTGAGGTTCACGTCATCGATGATGTTTCACCTCAAAATGCGACACCCTCAAGCCTCTTCTCCAGGTGGGAAAAGCCAACCTACCGTGCTAACTATGCTAACCGTGCTAACTATGCTAACTGTGCTCACTCAGTACCCCCGAGTATTTTCTCTGTGTTTCTGTTTATCTCTACAGGCATTAGTGCTGCTACGAGCTGTAGTTTGAGTTTCCCCAGAAGTGCTTTTGTTGTGTAGGCGACTGTTGGATGGTTTGGCGTTTTATCCTCACGCTTTTGTGCAGATTGTGGACTAAAGTCATGAGCTGGGTTAAACTGAGCCTTACGTTCATGGATAAATTCTCCGTAGTCTATAAACACTGTCTCTTTGGTCATTTTTCTGAAATGATCCACGGCGATGTTTCAAATGTTCAAAAACACTTGACCAACACATATATCTTCAGCGCTGTCACGTTCTTCATTATAGCAACTGGTTGTCAAATTTTGGGAGCCCTACCTATGATACTTTTGGACAAAAGTCATTTTCCGCAGTTTCACACTCTGGCCAGTTAAGGTCTTTTGCCTTTGTAGGGCAGCATAATAATAATAATAATAATAATAATAATAATAATAATACATCAGTTTTATATAGCACTTTTCACTGTAACACAAAGACGATTCACAATGAAGTAACATTAAAACAAGGACAGGACTGACTAAACAGTAATGAGGAGCGGTCATGTGTGGGGGCTGTAGCTGTGAGGAAAAGGTGAGTTTTGAGCAGTTTTTTTGAAGGTTTAGTAAGTCAGAGTTTCTGATGTGAAGGGGGAGAGAGTTCCAAAGGGCGGGAGCGGCAATGGCAAAAGCTCGGTAGTACTGTAGTTAAACAACATTTCCATGGAAACAAGCAGGAGGAGTCAGGTTTGTGGAGATGTAAGCCCGCTCATAGTAAGGATGCCTGTTTTTTAAATCATTTTTTGCTCATTAAAAACATTCAAACTGAAAAAAGATGTTTCCATTGCCAAGTAAAAGGTGACACAGTGGGACTTTAACTTAAAACCATGTTGTTGAGCAGTTTGTGTTTTTTTTTTAATGTCTCATGCTGCACTTTGAGCTTTTTGCACATGTTTTTCCAATGTGGTCTTTAACTAGAAATGGCAAATAAACCAACTTGACCGATTCAAGAGTTGACCTTGTGGGGACCTGGTGCTTGGTCCCCAGAATGTAGAACAGGTACAGATTTTAGTCCTCGCAGTGTGGTGAGTACCTGCCCACACACGTGCTCACACACTCGTGATCCAAACCGTGCCCTTGAGTCTATGAGCTCATCTGAGAACAAAGGCAGTCTGGAAAGGACACACACACACACACACACACACAGAAGCATAAACACACACAGAGATCACACACTACACAAACGCATACACACGCAGGCACACACACATACATAGAGACACAAAGAGACAAACACACTACGCATACACATGCAGGCACACACACATACACTGAAACACAAACACACATACAGAGATACACACACTCACACACTACACAAATGCATACACACGCAGGTGCACACACATACACACACACAGGCACACACACAGAGGCACATACACACACTACACAAACGCATACACATGCAGGTGCACACACATACACATAGACAAACACACACGCAGGCACACACACTACACAAATCCATAGATACACACACAGACACACACACACAGAGACACACGCACAGATACAAACACACATTACACACATAGAGATACACACATACATATAGAGACACACACACACAGGCACATACACAGACACAAACACACACACTTAGAGATACACACATACAAAAAGACACACACGCAGACACATACACAGAGACACAAACACACACACTTAGAGATACACACACATGCTACACAAACACATAGATACACACACAGACACACACTAAGACACACACACATAGATACAACCACACATTACACACATACACATAGAGATACACACACACTACACATATAGACACACAGATACACACATACACATAGATACACACATGCTACACAAATAGAGATACACACATATACACATAGAGATACACACGTACACATAGAGACACATGTGCACACACACATAGATACACACACATTGACATAGAGATACACACACATAGACACACACATACACATAGAGATACTCACATACAAATAGAGGCACACACACACACACACATAGAGAAACACACACAGAGACACACACACACAGAGACATACAAACACACTACACACATAGATATACACACATACACATAGAGACACACGCAAACACATAGAGAAACACACACAGAGACACACACACACAGAGACATACACACACACTACACACATAGATATACACACACACACACATAGAGATACACACACACACAGATACACACTCATTACACATACAGACACAGACATGGAGATACATACACATAGAGACACACACACATAGCCCTACACACAGACACTATATGCACACACAAACACGGATGCACACACAGACAGACACACACACATTACACGCACACACACACACTCCACGTACAAACACGCACGACTGAAAGTTTTTTATTCCACACTTGTTTTCCTTTTAATATTTGTTTGATGATTATTTATGTTTTGTTTTGTTTGTGTGGTGATTTTAACATATTTCTTATTCTGTAAAACACTTTGAAATATTTTGTGCTGTATAAATAAACGTGTCTTGCCACACACACACACGCACACACACACACATGCATTGAATGAACAGTGTGGGGACAGGGTAGCGACGGTTTCAAAGATGGAACATAAACAAGAGGAAACAGCTTAATGCACAAATCTGGGACACAGGTTTGTGTTAAACTGTGTGTGAAAATAATGAACCGTGTGAGCAGAGCCTCAGTAACAGCTTCTTTCCCCCAGTACAATACAATAAAGGCCCCATATGTGTTTGCACGTTGTGGTTTGCTCCAGGAGAATGCAGGGGGCATACAGGGTAAAGTGGGGACATAAGGACCACATCAAGAGCCAGATTTAAGCAGGAGGATATAAGGCTCGAATAATGGTGCTGTGAGGAGCGTCGCTTTCCCCACAAACCCAGTGACGTACGTGAAGTGCCCGCCTGAGTGCAGAAAGAGCCACTGTCTGCACAATTACCGTGCTGTCGCAAAGCTAGAGATGTGAACTTTAGTGAGTGTGATACGTCTTAATGACCCGTGTGTGTTAAATGCAGGTGAGTGTGTAAACGACGTGACGAAACGGACCAAACTTCAGTAGCCGGGCATCCATTCATAGCTGTTGGACGCACCTAGTTTTAATAAGCATCAATGTTTCTACAAATTGTAAAGAGTTCAGAGGTGTTTTTATGTGCCACATGCGTGAAAATATGTGAATAATAAAGGCTGAATCACCTGTTATCAAGTTATTAAGGCTGATCATTACTAAAGAAATAAATGCACAGGCTGAAACATAGGATGAGCCACTAATTGATCAAACAACACCTGGGTTCTCTGGGCTCCTCTTCCCAGCCAAGCCTTAGAAACCTTGGTGTTCTATTTGACCAGTCAATGTCCCTGGACAGCCACTCAAGACTTTTGGTTAAAAACTGCTTCTACCATCTGAGATCTATCTCTAAACTGAGTGCAATATTATCAAAATCTGATCTGGAATTGATTATCCATGCTTTTATTTCTTCTCGTTTAGATTATTGTAATTCTCTTTTTACTTGTTTTAACAAATCTGCAGTCACTCGTCTCCAGTTAGTCCAGAATGCTGCAGCGAGGCTTTTAACAGGAACCAACAGAAGAGCTCACATCACTCCGGTTTTATCTGCTTTACATTGGCTACCTGTCAAATTCAGAATTGATTTTAAAATTTTAGTCTTGACTTTTAGAGCTCTTAATGGACAGGCCCCTGAATACATTTCAGAAATGTTGTTCCCTCACACCTCTGGCCGCTCCCTCCGGTCTTCAGGCCAAAACCTCCTGAAGGTCCCAAAGACCCGATTTAAAACTCGAGGAGACCTGTCCTTTCAAGCAGTCGCCCCTAGACTGTGGAATGCCTCTGCCTCTGTCTCTTCGTGTGGCTGAATCTGTTGATTCTTTTAAAAAGCAGCTAAAGACACTGTTATTCAAACAAGCTTTTAGTTAATTCACTGCTCTTTGTCTTATTTACCTGTTTTAACATTTATTATTGTTGTTTTGCACTTCATCTATTTTTACTTGCACTCTGTAAAGCACTTTGTGATTTTATCTGTGAAAGGTGCTATAGAAATAAAGTTTACTTACTTACTTTCTAATTCTATTCCCAGTCCACTTCTTTAAGAGATTTTGCTGGATTTGTCCTGATTTGAATTCATTGATCTGATAATAGTGCAATCTGCAGCATTGAGGCTAAAATAGCTAAATGTTTATGTCTTTTTATTGTGTAATCAGTTCTATTTTATTAAGATGCATTTTATTGCTTAACCCTTCCAGACCGACGGTATCATAGACGACAGAGGGGATATGTTTTATGTAACCGTGTAGAACTTTCCAACTATGCAAGATAGAAACATACTTTTTTACTTTACTTTTTACTTTACTTCCTTTTCCTTGACAAGCTGAGAGTTGCGGCTTTCCGAGCATATATAGCTTTTATTACGGCCATATGACACAACTACAGCAGCAGATTGTGAAATAACAGGTTGGACGGAAGTGAAGGGTGTGGAACACTTCATTGGGGGTAAAAGGGGGAGTTTTAAGAGCAAATTTAATTTAAAAAAAATCCAGGCAGGGACAAATGTACTAAAATTGCCCTGAGGTCTGGAAGGGTTAGTTTATAACAAATGAAGCTGGGGTGCATTGTGGGCAATTTGCAGCACTCCGAGGCTGCCAAGGATCCACAGGTGCTTCCTTGGTAAAAGAGCCAAACGGAGGAGTTTAACGTGGAGGACATGAAGGCTTTGGGGGAACAGGAACAGTAATTGGCAGAACTCTGATGACGTGAATCTGTCCGAAGTGGTTCAAAAGCTGAGGATCCTGGGCACTGGGAAACACCCACTGACACTGAGACAGGACAGGGAAAGAGCTCTTTCTGCAGGAGACATGATGTGGTCTGACAGTCCTTCTGTACTGTCAGATGCCCATCCTCGCTGTGTTGATTTCATGGCATCACATCAGTAGGTCCAGTCTCTCTCTCTAAAACTTTCAATCAATGGCATAACATTAGTAAATTAACTGGTAAGAAAACAGAACATGATAAAGAAATAGAGCTACAAATAAATAATGAACTTGTTAAAGATCCTGGTACGGTGGCAACTGAATTCAATATATATTTTTTTTAATTCAGTCCAAGAAATTTCACAGCTCTTTACCTCATGTGAAAATGTATCCTTCTCTGTTAATGAGTCCCTGCCTATCTTCACGATAGCTGAAATTAGGGATCCAGATGTAGCTTCCATCATCAGTGAACTAAAAAATTCAAAAGCTAAGGATGCATATGGTCTGGACACTAATTTTATAAAGTTGCACAAGGACTCCTTGATATGTCCAATAACACATTTAATAAATCTATCAATTAGACATTCAGTTGTTCCGACAGCATGAAAAGTGGCCATGATTACCCCAATTTTCAAATC
The DNA here is from genome assembly GCA_030686955.1 of Odontamblyopus rebecca. NCBI lineage: Eukaryota > Metazoa > Chordata > Actinopteri > Gobiiformes > Gobiidae > Odontamblyopus > Odontamblyopus rebecca. Next base: position 33,847,080 of record CM060668.1, read on the forward strand.
TGGTAATAAAACAGATGTCAAGAATTGCAGACCAATCAGTATACTGCCTATTGTATCTAAAATAATTGAAAAATGGGTCAGTAAACAATGAATTAATCATTTAAATATGGGTTACATTCCCCTGCATGCTATGCTGTTTGGTTTTCGAGCAAATCATTCAAGGGAAACAGCTATGAATTTTTTTCTTGAAAAAAATGTAATTTTCTTTGGATACTTACCCTTTTGTGGGTACAGTTTTTCTTGATTTGAAAAGAGCTTTTGACACCGTTGTACACCAAACATTACTAACTAGGTTAACAAAATGTAATTTCTCTGAACAGGCCTTAACTTGGATAAATTCATACTTGTCAAATCGAACCCATTGTGTGTCCGTCAGTGGTATCAAATCCTCGTATCTTGATTGTCAGGCTGGAGTACCACAAGGTTCCATACTTGGACCTATTTTGTTTTCATTATATATTAATGAGCTGCCAAATATTTGTACAGACCTTAATATTGTGTTATATGCAGATGATGCCGTAATTTTTACAAAAGCAAAGTCTGTCACAGAAGCCTCAGAGAAGTTAACATCAGCAATCACCTGTGTAGATAAGTGGCTGACTAAGTCTTTTACAGAACACTAAAAAAGCTGTCTACATGCTATTTTCGAAACATCCATCAAAGTCTTGTTTAAATGTGTTGTCAAGTATCTTGGTGTTACCTTGGACGCCACTTTAACTTTTAAAAAACATGTAAAAACCATATAAAAACATTCTTAATTTTATTATTTCCAACTTCAGGCAAATTAGAACATCATTGTCAGAAGATGGAGCTAAAATGTTTCTCCACAGTATGATTTTTTCTCACATTGAATATTGTATTACTAACTGGTCACTGACAAGCATGACAACCTTAAAAGCAATAGAATCACTCTTTAAAAAAGCCTTAAAAATATTTGATAGAAAATCTTTATCTTTTCATCACTGTCTCATACTGCAGAAATATAATATCTTAAGTTTTGAAAATTTTAGAAAATTTAAACTTGCCTGCTCGGTATATAAGGTCGTAAAGGGATTTGCCCCACCACCTTTGGGTGAATTCATTATGCCCAAATCCAGAACCAGTGAGAGGGAAACAAGAGCCTTTACCAGAGGCGACTGTGTAAAACCTTATAGACGCACAACATTCAGCCAGCAGGTGTTATCAGTCAAGGGAAAAGAAATCTGGAACAACATCCCAGCTGCAATAAGAGACTCTACCACATTCAGTACTTAAAACCAATCTGAAACGATGGTTTGAGAGAAATCAGATCTGTGATCACTGATGTTATGCTTCTATGTTTGTATATCATTATTGTGTCTTATTGTGTGTTTTTACCATGTTTGTCTGTGAATTGTCATTGACAGTTTGTCTATAGTGCGAAGTTGTTTTATGTTTGTATGACTCTGTCTCTCTGACCTGCCAGGGACTACAGATGTAAAGTAGCCTTCGGGCTAATTCTGGCGTATTTACAAGTATATGTTCATGAATATGCATTGTCCCTTTTAAATAAATAAATAAAAAAGAATAAAATAAAATAAAAATCAGGCTAGAAATCTCAGAGTAATAATGGACTCAGACTTGAACTTTTACAGCCAACATCTGGACCTTTTACCATCTAAAAACATAGCAAAAGTCAAAGGTCTACTGTCTAAAGCAGACTTGGAGAGACTTCTCCATGCGTTTGTCTCCAGTAGGTTAGATACTGTAACGGCCTCGCACTGGCCTCTCCAAACGAGCTGTGAGAGCTGCAGAACATCCAGAAAGCTGCAGCTCGGGTCCCGACTCCAACCAGGAAGTACGAGCACATGAGTCCTGTGTTCATGCCTCTGCACTGCCCCCTGTGGTCAGGTCTCTGTACTGCCCCCTGTGGTCAGGTCTCTGTACTGCCCCCTGTGGTCAGGTCTCTGTACTGCCCCCTGTGGTCAGGTCTCTGTACTGCCCCCTGTGGCTCTCTCCAAGTCTCTCCATGGCCGAGCACCAAAGTCCATCTGTGACATGTTAGAGCCACATGAACCATCTGCATCTGAGGAGCTCAGGGACCGGCCTCCTGCTGGTCCCAGAGTCAGGACTAAACTCGGGGAGTCAGAGTTTCAGATTCATGCAGATAAAACCTGGAACAGTCTGAACATGTGACACAGACTCTACTCAGACTCAAGACGGTTCTGTTTAGCTGTACATTGTGCATTCTTCCCTCTCATTTAATGTCTTTCTCGCTTTTTAATGTATATGGTGATTATTTATGTTTTTATTTGTTTGTATTGCAATTTTAATGTATTTCATTTTTTGTAAAGCACTTTGAATTACTTTGTGTATGAATTGTGCTATACAAATAAACTTGTCTTGCCTACAATTTTAATCTAACATTAAAAGTTTAGCTTCTACTCCTACTTTTGCTTTTCCGATTTGTTCGTACTTGGCAGAGTAAGTGTTATACACAGTGCACTTTTACTTGCATAAGCTTCCCCCGTCACTGCTGCCGTCCCTTTTAGAGACTTGTTCTTGTGTAATAAGTCTGAAGGGCAGGGTACAGTGTATTTTGCTGCAGTGGCCTTTTCTCTGCTTTAACTCTCGGTGAGGACAAAGACACAGCACATTTACATCACTGGATATTTTAGGAACTCACAAAATACCCCTGTGAGATTCTCTGTAGAAGTCACTCATCCAGAAGCTAAGGTTTGTACGCACTCCAGGCGACGCAGATAACCATAGTCTGTATAAAGACACGGACTAAGGGAGCGCGATGTCACCCACAACGTTCACCTCCAGTCAAATGAAGGTCATCGAGGCTGGCGGTTACGGGAGCGAATTTGGAGCCGAGTTCCGTTTGTGGAATTCAGACGGCGATTATCAAAGAAACCAAAGAGCCAGTTAGGATCCAGGCTATATATGTGATTTGTCATGTTTGTTATGTTCATATATTGATTTACAAAATATCGAAAATGAAAACAAAATGAAACCACCAGGACCATACTTGCACTAACTCCCACACTTTCTCTCATGGGCTAAAACAGTGTCTTCTGAGCAGGCAGGCGTGTCAGGCTTCTTCAAACATTTTAATATTCGGACTCTTTTACTACAGATTAGTACTGTGCAGATGTAAATGTGTCGTGTTTGACTTATGACATTTGTCTTGAAGATCATGTTCTTGATCAATTGTATTTTAGAGGATAATAATACTGATGAATTTGGTAAATGTACATTTTAGAGGATATAATGCAATGAATGAGTATTTTTAATGTGTAAATAGTTTTCTTAATGTATAATGTATTTGTACCTGCTCAAGGACTGCAGATGGAAAGGAGCTTAAGGCTAAATCTGGTACAGAGCGTCTTTTCTCTAATATTTTCTGTGCACTGTCCTTGATTAAAAAAAAAAAAACATTGAGTGGGTTAATACAAACATTTTAAAGTTGAACTCCGGCACGTTTGAATTTAAAGTCCATTGCTAGAGGTGGTTGAATTCTGTCAGAAGCCATAAAACACCACAGATCAGTGTTGCCTCGGTGGAGATCTCACTGTGGCAGTGAGTCTGTCGAGGCAACAAACTAGTGTAGTGATGGGGGCAAGTTCTTATCTAACACGTAAAACGGCAATTTGCTTCACACTGAAGAAGCTTAACACCACTTTAACCCATCTGACAACAGCCACGAGTCTAACAAACAAAACTCTCTGCCTGGTTCACTCATTAGTGTCTGGAAACATTATAAAATAACTTTATAAGCAGCCTTACACTTACCTTTGTTGATTTCCCACTGCACAGGCCAAAGCCCAAAAGACTCGATTGCCAATGACGTTTCTAATCCCATTTATTTACAAGTGAATTATCCATCCATCCATCCATCTTCTCCCGCTTAATCCAGCTGGGTCGCAGGGGCAGCTTGCTGCCCAATACTCATAGCACCTGACCCCCCCTATGAACCCCTCTGCGGGTGGTGAGCCCACAGGACGGACGTCATGGTCCTTGATGTTAGTTCATAGGGGTATATTTTTTGAAAACGCTAAAAAATACATTCCTGAACCATTTTCTTTCAACAACTTTCAGTTTTTCTTCTTCACCGTCAGTAGTCGATTCTCACTTGTTGCTTCTGGCGGCTCGAGCCTGCAGTCGACAATCGAGTCTTTTGGGCTTTGGCCTGTGAAGTGGGAAATCAACAGAGGGAAGTGTAAGGCTGCTTATAAAGTTGTTTTCTCACTTTTCCAGACACCAATGAGTGAACCAGGCAGAGAGTTTTGTTCGTTAGACTTGTGGCAGTTGTACGATGGGTTAAAGTGGTGTTAAGCTTCTTCAGTGTGAAGCAAATTGGCGTTTTAGGTGGAAGTTAAGAACTTGCCCCCATCACTAAACTAGTTTGTTGCCTTGACAGACTCACTGCCACAGCGAGATCTCCGCCGAGGCAACACTGATCTGTGCTGTTTTTTGGCTTCTGACAGAATTCCACCACCTCTAGCAACGGACTTTAGCTTCAAACGTGCCGGAGTTCAACTTTAAGACCAAAATGATGTGGTTCACGGGAGCAAGAGCAGGAGGGAGAGCGGTGACAGTTTTCCAACCCTTCCAAGTAGCTCACCGAGGGATTTCTGAATTACAAGTATTGTTCTGAATAAGTAAAACTGGATTAATTAAATACCTTTTACCATTGTACATGTATTATTTTGATGCCTAACTTTGTGCACTCATAAATGGATAATGCTTTATATTTTATAGGCATCTGACTGTACCTCCTCTAAGGCTCGCCGTGGCTCTTATTTATGCTCAATTTCTTGTGACCACTAAAACAAGTAGCACTCTGGCATTTTCATTTTGTAAAAGCAGCTCATTGGAGGATAAACGTTGTCGATATAAATATCTCCACAAAAGTTTCACTAGTACATTCATTTTGTCCTTTCGTTGTTCTCGTTTGAAATACCCTAGAAACAGACCTGGAATTGTGTTTTGTTTCATTCACACATGTTTGAGTAATTATGTATTATTGTATTATTAGTCTGTCTGCATCTGCAAAGCTCAAAATGCTCTGTTCCACCATGTGATGTCATTTGGTGATAGTTTTCAAGTTACTTTTTACCCTTTGTTCAAGAAAGATCGATAATTACAGGGCTGAAATGATCCTAATGATTCCAGTGAAGGTGTCTGGAGTGGAGCACTTTTTATATTACCACGTCATCAGAAGGTGGAACACAGTGTTTCCTGTTTGAGGGAACAACTCAGCCTAAATATGCAGGTTTGTGAGTTAAACGTGTGTGAAAGAAACAAAACACAACTCCAGGTGCGTTTGTGATCATTCTAAATCAGAAAATAGCGTAATATGGGTCTGTTAAATTTATGCAGCACTGAGTCTGATGAATGTTCAGAGACAAGTTTTAGCCACATTTTATTGCAGTATAAAATATCAGCTAAATCCGGCTCTATTTTAATACTGTCCCAGAGCTCTCCGTGTGTCTTATGTAACACTTATTCTGAGTACAGGTCATGTTAGTGCAGCTTAAAGGTGCTTTATGTTCTTTTTCGGGTAAGAGTCTAGCACCTGATTGTGTCCATGGAGATATACTAGGATACTAGGGAGATTGCTTTCACTGGAATGTACCACAGTACGGCATTAAACTTGTTTATTATGTAAAAGGGAAATTTTAGTACATTTGTTCTCACCTGGATTTTTATTTCTTTCATTTTGTTGTTAAAACTGCCCCTTTTACCCCATAATGAAGTGTTCTAAATATTTTTTTTTTTCAGTACCACCTGCTATTTCACAATCTACTGCTGTAGTTGTGTCATGTGGCTGTGATAAAAACTACAGAAATACTAAAAAATAAAATCCACACTTTTATACAAAACACACAGGAAACACAACTTTTGGACATTAAAAAATGTTTAATTTAGGCCTTAGCTACAAAAGTGCAAAATATCAAGTCTGTAAGTAAACTAAAAATAATATTATTGACCTCAAAACCAAGAAAAAAACTGCAATGGCCCTTTTACTTTCCTGGTCCAGTCATGGAAACAGCTCCTGTCAGGTCCAGGGCCAGAGCCACAGCACTTCTGCATTTCCATGGTGATTATTACATTTGGATTTTGACATTTGGACTGAAATTTATTTTATTTATTTATTTGAAAAGGGACAATGCACATTATTGTAAATGTGCCCAAGTTAGCTGATAAGAGCTAATTTGCATTGGTAGTCCCTTTGCCAGATGTCAAAAAGGCATCCTAAAAGAAAATACACTTAAAAAGTAAAGAAACCTTTCAAATAAAAATAGCAAAGGGATGTGCAATTATTGGTTTGAGAAATAACTGCACTTAGAGCGGCTTTTTCACTTGTTACGACCATAAACACTCAGAGCATCGACCATCTTGACTCACTTCACTCTTTGGCAAAGTTTGGGCCGATCAAAATGGACGGAGCGCATGAGTTTGGCAGAAAACAAAGTTCCTATTGGACACTCGTTTTCCCTGTGTCATCACACAGGATGCCGGGAATAAAGCCGTACCTCTTAGCTTTTCAAGGAGTAGTGATATAATCACCTGTGACTGAATAAATGCAAGACAGATAAGTTTAATGCGGGACATTTCAGGCAAAGCAATAACATCATCTAAATATGGAACACAAAATATAACAATAACAGTTTAACAGGCCTGAGTATAGGTCATGCTAGTGCAGTTGCCTCTCCACATATCCTACCTGTAACTCAGTCTGGTTTGGGACATGGTTATAACTCACTTCAAAGTTTGAACCCACTAAATCCAGCTCTATTTTAATACTGTCCCAGAGCTCTCCATGTGTCTCTTAGGTAACATTTCTTCTCAGTAGAAGTCATGTTAGTTTAGTTTAAATGTAAGTTTTCAGTTGGGGATTTGTCACCATCTTCTATGGATATGTCACTGTACCGAGAAAAACAGGCATTCTGACTGTGAGTGGGGTCGCCTCTCCACAGATCTGAGGTGTAACTTGGTCTGGTTTATTCTCCATGATCATAGGAAGGTTTTATACCATACTGTGAGACATTTTAGACAAAACAATACACTGCTAAAAAGCTTGGGCAAAATTTAAGATCTAAATACTTAAATCTCTCAGAAAATGACTTAAAAGTAGTGAAATGATCTGTCCATGCAGCGAGATCATTTTACATGACAAGTTCTCTTAAAATAAACGACCTTTAGACTAGAAGGAAGCGTTTCTGTGAGTGTTCATGGGCTGGAAATAACTTTATGGACTCTAAGTTTGAGATAAACAGACTTAAAACCAGTTTAGGATCAGTGTTCATGGTCTGATAAGAAGCTCTCAGATGCCAAATTCTCTCCATCCATCCATCTTCTTCTGCTTATCCGGGGCTGGGTCACGGCGGCAGCAGTCTAAGCAGGGCCCTCCCAGCTTCCGTCTCCCCAGACACTTCCTCCAGACGGACCCCGAGGCGCTCCCAGGCCAGGCGAGGGACATAGTCCCTGCAGTGTGTCCTGGGTCTTCCCCGGGGCCTCCTACCGGAGGGACATGCCCAGAACACCTCCCGAAGGAGGCGTCCAGGAGGCATCCAGACCAGATGCCCGAGCCACCTCAGCTGGCTCCTCTCGACGTGGAGGAGCAGCGACTCTACTCCGAGCTCCTCCCATGTGACCGAGCTCCTCACCCTATCTCTAAGGGAGCGCCCAGCCACTCTGCGGAGGAAACTCATTTCGGCCGCTTGTATCCGCGATCTTGTCCTTTCGGTCATTACCCAAAGCTCATGACCATAGGTGAGGGGAGGAACGTAGATTGACCGTGTTGGGTTCAAAACAGGTTAAACACCATCTAAAATATTCAGAAGAAAGACAAGAGAGATTATTCAGTTTTACTCGCGAGGAGAACGGATTGAGACGTGCTCAGAGATACACTCTCCAACCCGCTCTGAAGCACGCCCCGCCGTCTCCTCACTTTTTATTTACATTAGGATGACCCTGGTTACATTGGGTGTCGCTGCTCTAAGGGAAAGGGGAAAACAGCAACGACACCAAGATATGATAAATAAAATAAAATATGATTATGCATTATCGATCAAGGTCGGACTGTAGGCTGAGCGCAGTGACCACGCTGGAGTTTGAGCACATTCAGTTCGTGTTTTGCCAAAATCAAACAGCTCCTTGTCGCATAGACTTGATAAGCCTGGCTCCAGCCAGGCATCGACTCCACAGCAGTGGAAAAAATACTGCACACAGTTTTCCAAGCACAAAAGAGATTATTGCAAGTACACAAATATCTAACACATGATTAAGACAAATATGGGATAATATACATAATGATTCTAACATTTCCCTCCTGTTTATCACATATTTGTTAGATAAAATCATTTATAACCACTTCTTTCGATTTTCAGCTACAAACTCATAGATAAATAAAATAAGCTTACACTCGGAGGTTTATGTTATTTACATAGATGTGTCTTTTTCATCTCTGAACAATGTGGCAAAGCCTCAGTGGAGTCCTCAACGTCAGAGTCACCATCAGCCAAAAGATGGATCTGAACTGCCCTGTCCTCTGGACCAGGGGCAATTGCTGTGGTGATTAAACGGTTGACTAGACTACGGATACAGGGAATACAACAGCATCCACACAAGGTCAATATTGCGGCGAACACGGCTACAGAGACCAGTATTGAGCTCACGGAAGTGCTTTATATCTGCCAAACACCCCCAGCCAGTCATCCCATTGATTGGTCGATGCCAGACTGCTCCTTCATGCGCTTGTTGAGGGTACGAAGACCCTCTATTGCTTTGGTCAAGCTTCCATCGCCGGATGCATTATTCGGGATAAACGGTGGCTGACAAAATCGCGCACACGGACCCTTTCTCTACCAAGAGCATATCCAAGGCGATTTTGGAATGACATCAGTGATGTGGCTGCTAACTGCTCGTGCACTGCCTCAAAGCCTGCCTGTGTCCAGTTGCCCAATTTCTGTACGTTGTAGTGGACGTTGTTTATTCGGTCTACATTTTTGTTAGGTGTGATTGGAAAAATTGCTGCAATTATAGGTATGTTTTCTAAACCTGTTGCAATCTGATCTGACAATTTTGTATTTGTTGGGAACTCCTCTGGGCGCTCCTATTGCGTCAATATAAGTGGGATCATCATCTCCTAACCTCTTAGAAGCTCTTTTGTCTCTATGCCATTCTTGTGGTAATAGACTACTTGTTGTTCGTAATAAGTCCTGGGCCGAGAGGGGATAAATTTGTCTCATACATGTAACATAGTATAACACCATTCTAAGGATAGGTTACCTAATATCTCCCTGTGCCTGTCATATTAATACACGTATAATTAAGCCATACAAGAACATTTTTGTTAAACAATGGTTTTCTCTTTTCTAGGGGTGTGAGTGGATAAACTGAGTCCCAGAATGTACAGTTGGCTTGTGGAACAGTCTTTTGCATAACGTCAACTACACAGTCTGGTGACATAGTCGCTGGTACCACACAAAGTATTGGTCTGGGCCCTAAGCATACAACACAATCAGAATTTACAGCCTTTGCAGCTTGTTCTACCATAAGCAACTAGTTGTTGCTTTGTCCTGAAATGCCAGTAGTGATTTGGAACCATTCGTCTGTACGTAGTGGTCTATTAACAATTTTGATTTTCATTTTTGTCCTTGTTTTCGGTCCTAGGGATAAGCTGTCAATGGGGGTGTCTATTTTAGATGTATTAGAGTTACCTTCAGTAATGTTAGGGCATATGGACAACACAGTACATGGGTCTTCTCCACTCTTGTGTACACATAGGGCAAAACTAAAACAGGGGTGATCATCATAATGTGCATAATTTATTCCCCGTGATGGTAATGGTAAAGTCGTTGTATTAAAGTGCAATACCAAAGTTGGATCCCCATTTATCTTTTGCTTTCCCATAATTAGAATTTGAGACCACGTTTTCGCCATAGGGCTCCACCCATATGAATCTTTAGCCCATGTGGAATCAGTAGTGGAGAAGACGTCTTCGGACAGTGTCAAAGGGTATGAAGTAAGGCTGTCACAGTCTGTGCAATCATCCTTTCTACTAACCCAGCACTTTGAGGGTGGTAGGCACAATGATTTTTTAAATCAATATGGAATAATTTCCCAATGTGTGAAATTAGACTGTTTACAAAGTGTGTCCCATTATCACTATAGATTCTCTCAGGTATGCCAAATCTTGGTATTATATCTTTACACAGCGCCTTAGCCACCGTCAGAGCATCTGGTGTTTTGGTTGGAAATAATTCTACCCATTTAGAAAATGCGTCTATTATCACTAAACAATATTTCTTGCCTTCACTTTGATTTAACTCTATGAAGTCCATATGAATAATTTGAAATGGATATTGGGGTTGTGGAAATTGTCCTCGCTTGGGTCTTAAATTTCCCTGTGAGTTGTGTTTTGCACATATCAGACATGCTCTACAAAACATTTTTGAGTAAGAATTGAACCCATAGGTTGTATAATGTTTCTCTATCTCACCCGACATCCCTCCTGTTGAGACATGAGTCTTACCATGGCTCAGAATTGCTGCCCATTTGTATAAATTTTTTGGAAGGATGGGTTTATTTTGGGGACATATGTAAATGCCATCTTTTAATGCCATTTATTCTACAAATATTAATTTACTACCAGCAATGGGTTGATCCAATAAATCCGGTCCTGCTTTTTAGTTAATGTCTCTGCCAATTCCTGACAGTCGTGTACCTGACCTTCATCTGGCAGTGGGATTAAAGTCGCGGGGTTTAAAGTTGTGCATCTTTCTAGAGTCAAATGAGGCTGTGATAGCAGGTTCGCCATGCAGGAGACGAGCAGGGGATAAGAAGGTCATATTTTTGTTCAGATAATAATGCTGAAACAGCATGTGGGACCTTTAACGTTAATGGATGAAACAATACAATGCCTGCACTCACTTCTATTGCCATGGAGGCCGCTATAACAGCCCGAACACAAGGTGGCAATGCACATGCTACACTGTCTAATTTTGAGGAAAAATAAGCTATTGGTCTAAGCTTGTCTCCGTGTTTCTGAGTCAACACTGATGTCATAAAATGCCCTTTACAGTCCACCATCTGAATGAATTCTTTACTGTAATCTGGTAACGCCAGTGCTGGACTTGACACTAATGTCTGTTTTAATATGCAGAATGCACTTTCTGCCTCTTCTGTCCATACAATTGGATCTGTCATTTTCATTTGCTCCTCATACATCAATCTCTGCAATGAATGTGTTATTTCTGCGTAATTTGGTATCCATGACCTGCAGTAATTAGTGAGCCCTAAGAATGACATCATTTGTTTCTTGGTCATGGGTTTTGGTGCGGCCAGTATTACTGCTTTTCTACTGTCTGCTACTGTTCTTCCACCTGCACTTAGATTATGCCCCAAATATTTAACTTCTGTTTTACATAGTTGTACCTTGTTTTTGCTCACTTTGTGTCCATTTTCAGCTAAATATTTTAGTAATGCTAATGTGTCAATTTTACAGGTTTCTGTATCTCGTGATGCAAATTAATATGTCATCTATATAAAGCAAAATTTGGCTTCCTCCTGAGGATCGAATTTCGACACATTCGCTGACATAACCTGGGGAGTAAATTGTAGGGTTTCACAATAACCTTGAGGTAGTCTGGTGAAGGTTTATCTCTTACCCTCAAAAGTAACTGCAAACCAGAATTGGCTGTCCTTGTCAATTGGAATTGAGAAAAATGCATTATTAATATCAATTAATTATTTATTCTTTATTTAAATGACATATGTAAAGTATCTAAAATACTGAAGATGATTATTTTTGCTGATGATACAAATTTATTCTGTTCAGGACCTGATGTTAAGCAATTAATTTCTCAAGTTGAAAGAGAGTTGATATTGTTTATAAATGGTTTGACTTGAATAAGTTATCTTTGAATGAGAAAAGACTAAATTTATGGTTTTTGGATCCAGTCGGGTAAATTGTGATCTAAAACTGAACTGGAATGGGATTGAATTAGAACGAGTTTATGAGACAAGATTTCTGGGAGTGATTATAGACCATCAGATTTGTTGGAAGCCGCATATACAACATGTCAAGAGTAAATCTCAAAAACTATTGGCAAACTTTATAAAACAAAACCTTTATTAGATAGGAAAAGTTTGCATTTATTATATTCATCACTAGCAGCATCAGGTCTTAATGAATTTAGTAATCTGTGTGGATCTGGAACACATGGAGCTCGTTGAATCACTACACTGTTCACTGCTTGTAAGTCCTGTATCATACGCCAGCCTATAGAGGGCGCCTGTTTCTTTACTGGGAATATTGGTGTGTTACATGGTGAGTCATCACACTCAATTATAACACCTGCCTTAATCAGATCATTTATAACTGGTCTTATACCCTCAACTGCATCAGGCTTCAGTGGGTACTGCTTCACACATGGTCTGTACTCTGATTTTGGTCTTATTATCACTGGTAGGGTCCCTTTAATAAGTCCTCACGTCAGATGGGCCTGTTGACCACACTTCGTCTGGTGCGCCAGATAAGAAGTCCTCCTCTGCCTCAGTTAAAAAGATTCGTCATGATTGTTGATCAAAAGGTCCAAATTTGCCTGTCCTGACATCCTACCTGTCCAGAATGATGCTTTCCTCGTCACTCCTGTCTCTGCACTGGTTTCTGTATTCACAGAGGTCACAACCCAGTATAAAAACACACACTGTGACCTAGAATCAAACCAGCAACCAACAAAAGTACTTACTTCTCTCCTTTCACCAAGTTCTCCAATTAATGAACCAACTTTAAGAACAAAGTTTACATCCTTAGCTTCCACCCACTAACCACGATGAAATATTGTTCTATTATTATATCTATCTAATGCTGAGGGTAAACCTCAGGTTCACTACTTTACTTTGGGATCTGTACTTTTAACAAATCTACGTGGCTTTGAACATCTTTTACTTGGTGTATTAAAATTATTCCTACATAAAATGAGCGCTGACACAGACAACATGTAGTACAGAACGCACTGAAGCACTTTGCATATCACATTGAGGCATGGGGAGAACATGCACATGGACTGAACAACGACTGCTACTATCACTGCAATAAAAGCAAGTTCCCTAAAAAAATTATAAAATAAGTAAACATAGGACTAGACAAGGCAAATTGTTATTGCTATATTCTGCTTAAGATGATCCTTGTCGACATAAAAAGTACCTATACGCCTAACTGCACAGGACGACCTTCAGAAACACACAGAGGAATGAGGGAGGGAGGGGCTGAGGGATTTTCACATGCACGGGCTTTAGGAAAGAGGAATTTTGAGATGGGAGGGAGGGCACGGGAACGCGCACTTTTCTCGTTTCACGGCCCTCCACTAATTTGTACACACAAAAACAACTTTTAACAATCTACAAATTGTGACAAGACAAAACTACAAGTTGTGACAAGACAAAACTACAAATACTTCTTGTCAAATCATACAACACAGAACTTTTACACCATATGTCAACCTAAATTTCTGGCAATTCTCCCTATTCATAAAAATGTTGTGATAATTAATCTGCAAATACTTCTTCCTTTGGTCAGTTCTGAATCATCAAAAGTTTCAAAATGGGCAGAGTCACCCTGGTCTAGTCATGCTTGAGAACCTCCTTCATCCTGTCTGCTTTGTGGCCTTGACCTGCAGTGTCCTGCAAAATGTCCTGATTTTCCACATGACCAACATACGTCTGGTTCCTGACTGTCTCGATACTGGCCCCTGTTTTGTCTATAGTCCCTGTTTTGTCTATTTTGATATACTTCTCTACCTCTGCCTCTATTTTGACCTCTTTACTTCTATCCTGTTTCCTTTTTTGTCGCTCCTCTCTCAGCTTTGCCGTCTCTAACCAACATCCTAACTCTGTTATTCCCTCCCTACGCATTTTCTTTTCATTATTTTCTGTCTTTTCCCTTATCTAGTCACGTGATGCCTTCAAGGTCACTACACTCAGGTTGCCTTTAAAATTATATTTTTCTACCCATAAGTCTAGGTATTTATTATATCCTGCATTTTTCGCCTCCATTATTTTATAATCCTTACATTTCAATCTATCTCTAGGTTTACTGGTTGTTATTAGGTTTCCCATTTTGTCACAGTTTGGGTTTGAGAAATCTTGTCTTTACATCCACAAAAACTCACTATTTACAATCCCAATCTTTTGGTATGAAAGAAATAACCTAGTGGTTATTAATTTCCACTCACACACACTCATTCACACTCCTATTTACTTCTCTGGAATTTAACACGAAGAGGACTCCGCCATCCTTTATTTTCCGGAATTTAACTCGAGGACTCCGCCGTCCCGCGGAATTTAACACGAAGAGGACTCCGCTGTCCTGTCCTTACGGAATTTAACTCGAGGAATTTACCTATCAGTGCCTAGGATTTACAGGGTTTGTTTACGCAACGACCCTCAGTCATTCGCTTCTTTTAAAGTCAAGACTACTCACTGTCTGTTGTCTCTCTCCCTCGGCATTCCGTCAACCGTCGGACTCCAGCCGACGAGAAGATAACCAGCCCGAGAAAGGGACTTTTCTGCCGTGGCCACGGTCTTTCTGGATTCTTAACGCCCGATGGAGTCTCCAGGTGTCTTGGAATCCGGCTCGAAGGACCAAGTTAATGTTGGGTTCAAAACAGGTTAAACGCCATCTAAAATATTCAGAAGAAAGACAAGAGAGATTATTCAGTTTTACTCGCGAGGAGAACGGATCGAGACGTGCTCAGAGATACACTCTCCAACCCGCTCTGAAGCACGGCCCGCCGTCTCCTCACCTTTATTTTCATTAGGATGACCCTGGTTACAATGGGTGTCGCTGCTCTAAGGAAAGGGGGAAAACAGCAACGACACCAAGATATGATAAATAAAATAAAATATGATTATGCATTATCGATCAAGGTCGGACTGTAGGCTGAGCGCAGTGACCACGCTGGAGTTTGAGCACATTCAGTTCGTGTTTGCCAAAATCAAACAGCTCCTTGTCGCATAGATTGATAAGCCTGGCTCCAGCCAGGCATCGACTCCACAGCAGTGGAAAAATACTGCACACAGTTTTCAAGCACAAAAGAGATTATTGCAAATACACCAATATCTAACCCACGATTAAGACAAATATGGGATACTATACATAATGATTCTAACAGACCGGTAAATCGAGCCTTCTTCACCACAATGGTCCGATGCAGCGACCGCATCACTGCCGACGCTGCACCGATCCACCTGTCAATCTCACGCTCCATCCTCCCCTCACTCGTGAACAAGACCACGAGATACTTGAACTCCTCCACTTGAGGCAGAGACTCCCCACCCACCCGGAGAGGGCAATCCACCTTTTTCCGGTCGAGAACCATGGCCTCGGATTTGGAACAGCTGATTCTCATCCCGGCCGCTTCACACTCGGCTGCAAACCGCCCCAGTGCTGCAGGTCCTGGTTCGATGAAGCCAACAGGACAACATCATCTGCAAAAAGCAGAAATGAGATTCTGTGGTCCCCGAACTGGACCCCCACCGGCCCCTGGCTGCACCTAGAAATTCTGTCCATAAATACAATGAACAGAACCGGTGACAAAGGGCAGCCCTGGCGGAGTCCAACATGCACCGGGAACAGGCCTGACCTACTGCCGGCAATGCGAACACAGCTCCTGCTCCGGTCATACAGGGACCAGACAGCCCTTAGCAAAGGGCCCCGGAGCACCCCCCACAGGGCACCACGAGGGACACGGTCGAATGCCTTCTCCAGATCTACAAAGCACATGTGGACTGGTTGGGCAAACTCCCATGAAACCTTGAGCACCCAATGGAGTGTGTAGAGCTGGTCCAGTGTTCCACGACCAGGCCGAAAACCACACTGCTCCTCTTGGATCCAAGGACTATCGGACGGACTGTCCTCTCCAGTACCCTGGCATAGACTTTACCGGGGAGGCTGAGGAGTGTGATTCCCCTGTAGTTGGAACAGACCATCTGGTTCCCCTTCTTATACAGAGGGACCACCACCCCGGTCTGCCAGTCCAGAGGTACTGTTCTCGACCGCCACGCGATGTTGTAGAGACGTGTCAGCCAAGACCCACAACATCCAGAGACTTAAGGAACTCAGGACAGATCTCATCCACCCCGGGGTCTTGCCACCGAGGAGCTTTCCAACCACCTCAGTGACTTCGGCCAGGGTGATGGACGAATCCGCCTCTGGGTCCCCAGCCTCGGCCTCCTCTTCGGAGGACGTGACGGTGGGATTGAGGAGATCCCCAAATCCACCTAGATAAACGTACATAAAACAAGTTTATGCTCAGTATGAATGGCCTGATAAGTTCTCAGATCGCAAATTGTAGAGATAAGTACTGGTAAATGTAGCTTCTTTCAAACATTTATTGCCTAAATTTATGATTTTCTAACTAGTTGAGACATGGAAGAAATATGTGACCATTTTAATAATAATAATAATAATAATAATAATAATAATAATAATAATACATTTTATTTATAGTGCACTTTTCATTTCATACAATCTCAGAGTGCTACAATAAAACAAGAACTTAAAAACAATACTAGTTGCCAAACACTAAAGGCACCAACAGTAGCTTTTCTACATAAAAAAATGTCTTTAGATTTGCTTTAAAAGTGTCCAGGCTCTGTGTGGCTCTCAGCTGGACAGTGAGGCAGCTCCAGAGCTGTGGTGCAGCTGAACAGAAGGCTCGGGCCCCCACTGTACGGAGCCTAGTGGAGGGACCTGAAGGAGCTGAGATCTGATTTTTTAGACAACCAATTCAGAACTAGTAAGTCGATAATAAATCTAAAATCAAGATGAATAACCTGATAGAAGTTTTAAAATCTTGGCCAGATCAGAACATCTCCATGGAGAAAAGCATTTGACGGACCCTCCACCAGAAAAGTTTCACAGTGCACCTTTAACAGGCCTGAGTATTGGTGGTGTTAGTGCACTTTAACAGGCCTGAGTATAGGTGGTGTTAGTGCAGTTGAACAGGCCTGAGTATAGGTGGTGTTCATGCACTTTAACAGGCCTGAGTATAGGTGGTGTTAGTGCACTTTAACAGGCCTGAGTATAGGTGGTGTTAGTGCACTTTAACAGGCCTGAGTATAGGTGGTGTTAGTGCACTTTAACAGGCCTGAGTATAGGTGGTGTTAGTGCACTTTAACAGGCCTGAGTATAGGTGGTGTTAGTGCACTTTAACAGGCCTGGGTTGAAGGGGCTGTGCTGAAAAAGCTGTAATTGACTCCTCTGCCACACACAGTCACGGGGTCCAATTAGACCAGGATCATAACCAGGTCCAGAGTGTGAGGAGTGTGAGCTCTGAAGCCGATCACGTACCACGGCGCCTTCAAAGAGCATCTGATCTGAGGAGAGGCTCTCGCTAACAAGGAACTAAATGTCACAGGGATGGAAACAAATGGAATGGACGATAAAACGTGTTATAATGAACTGCAGTGCAAATATGCGGTGAAGTTCGCTGAAACGACGTGTTATTTTAAGGTTTTAATGGTGCACGGTGTAACTTTTAAGTCCAGTATTTCATTGTTTACACAGGGAGACTGCTTTCCCTTGAATGTCCCACAGTACGGCATTAAACTTAAGCGTATTATTTCATTATTTGGTGGTGCTTTAAAAAAATATGCTTTCTATTGTAAGTGGGCCCATCCCTCCACAAATGTGACCTTGGCTTGGTGCGTGTCTCCCTGGAAATCGATGAGTTTAATATTGTAATACAGTGAAAAATTTCTCTGCATTTAATAATAATAATAATATATTTTATTTATTCAGCCCCTTTCTGGACACTCAAGGTCGCCTTAAAACAACATGAACAAATTAAGTATGATTAAAACACAGTTAAAGCTACAGTTAAAGTGGGACAGGGTTTAATTTATTGATTTGTATTTAGTGTTGTATTTTATTAGTATTTAGTTGCACTGTGTACCTGTAATTTGATGGGATTCTACTCCAAAAAAGATGCAACTTGTGAAGCAAAGTCAAAAGTTATATAATTTTTTTTTTTTTTTTTTTACAGCAAGTAGAGAGTTCTGAAACATTAATGGCATCACACTGAGGAGAATTTTATCCAAAGGTTTGGCAAAATTTACACCTATATCATTTTCTGATACTTTAAACATGATTTCAACAAAATAAATGTGTTTTCTTATGTTTGTCTGTGTCATATGATGATTTCTTTGAACATTACACACACTGGAAAAAACAATATCTAGATAAGTTAAAATGACTTAAATTAAGAACATTTTACTTTGAGTGGATTCATCTTGACAAGTCAAATGATCTGCCAGTGGAATAAGTGTTTCTTTCTTAATTCAAGCAACATTTGATTTTATTTCTTATTTTAAGTCCAAAAAGTTGTTGGTTTTCTTATTTTAAGTGTAGCAAGATGTGGCCAAAAATGCACAACTGAAATATAATGATCTTTACAGTGTCATAGGCACTTTAAGACCCCGGGTTTCTGATCGAGGTTGAGGGTTCCATTTTAGTTGATATTTTATAATTTTGTGAATACAAGTCTTGCAGAAGCAGTCTTTAGTTTAGATAAACTTCCAAATAAAGTTCCCGTTCTGATATTAATTGAGAGAAAAGTAAGAGAGGTTAAACCAATCACAGTTTCAGTGTCATTTTTGTCCCATCCTATAGGTGTTTATACACTGTAAATTTCTCTGATCAGGCCAAGATTTTCAAACTTCTATCAGGTTATTCGTCTTGTTTTCAGATTTATTATCTAATTACTAGTTCTGAGACGCTTTGTTCTAGTCTAGAGGTTGTTTATTTGAAGAAAACTTGTCATGTAAAATGATCTTGCTGCATGGACAGATCATTTCACTACTTTTAAGTCATTTTCTGATCGTTTTAAGTTTTTATGTCTTACATTTTGGCCAATCTTTTTTGCAATGAAACCTGTCGGGTGCAGTGGGACAATCTCCAGATCTTGAGCAGGTCTTGGTCAGGATGACCATAAAAGCTGGAGGATTTGACATATGGTGCATGTTTTTGGGTTGATGGAAGAAACTCTAGTGCCCAGGAACACAGGAAGAACATGCAAACTCTGCATGGAAAGACCAGGGAGTTGAACCTGGAACCTTATTGCCTAAGGCCATTTTATATGACCGAAAAAACAGATTTACATGTACTGTATATTCAAGCACTGATGGAAGGTCCGTCACCTGTTTCCATGGAGACGTAGTTGCTCTACGTGGAATGTTCCACAGTGTGACATTAAACAGCTCTACCTTATATTTACTAAATTACAGCTCAAAACGTTTTCAAAAAGACTCCCGCACACTGTCTCCTTGGTTTTCTTCCATCGATACAACATTTCCGTTTCAGTTGTAAATTACAGCTCAAAAAGACCTAGAAAAACAGACCTGCCTGAAGTTGGCCCCAATCAAACACAAACCTACACAAAAACTATGTCGATCATTTGTGCTTCATTTGTGCTGTTTTGTGCTGCAGAAAAGTTTAGTTTTTGCTATGGTGAGCAGATGTCCTTATTTACCCGGGACAGACCCAGTTTTGATCCCTGTGTCCCCTGTCCCAGCAGATTTATCCAAAACCAGTGATTTGTCCCAGTTTTATACAAGAAATGCCCCAGGTGCCCCTATTTTTGACCAGTCTGACCCCTGCCAACAGTAAAGAGAAAGATATATTGTCTTTTGTTCTTGCTAAAATACAGAAAACTGATCTTGAAAATAACCATGAAGCAATAAAAAAGATAAATGCACCAACAGAAGTCCCTCAGATTAGAGTCGAGAATGGACAATGTTACGTACTCTCTTCACAATTGTATTTACACCTACCCGGGTGTGTCCCACTTTTGTATTTTGAAAATGTGGTCACCCTAGTTGTTGCTGCTTTAGTTTTAGAGATATGAGCTGTTATGGTTCTTAGCGATTATCTATTTTCGGCCGATGATGTCACCCCCCTCCCTCCGAAAATGTTAAAACATGCTAAAAAATCTCAAACTATTCCATAAATCCTTTCTGTTTTGTTTGTGCTGTTGTGTGTCGTTCATATTTTACTTTTTGCATTCATATTTTTTAACTTTGTATTTACTTATTTCACTGATTACATTATGTCATTTCTGGCCAGAAATTATGTAATGTGAAATAAGCAGAAAGAATTTATGTAATAGTTTGCCATTTTTTTAGCACGTTTGAACATCTTTGGGTGGTGGGTTGACATCCATCCATCCATCTTCTCCCGCTTAATCCGGCTGGGTCGCGGGGGCAGTTTGCTGCCCAATCCTCATAGCACCTGACCCCCCCTATGAACCCCTCTGCAGGTGGTGAGCCCACAGGAGGGTGGACAACATGGCCCTTGATGTTAGTTCATAGGGGTGCGGGCATGTTTTGGGTTGATGGGGGAAACCGGAGTACCCGGAGGAAACCCATCCAAACACGGGGAGAACATGCAAACTCCATACAGAAAGGCCCGGGCGACCTGGGGATCGAAACTGCAACCTTCTTGCTGTGAGGCCTGAGTGTTGCCACTCAGCCACTGTGCCGTGACGTCATCGGCCGAAAGTGCAATAATAACTCACATCTCAAAAACGATTGACACAGTTTTGGGTCGTTTTAGATTATTTTGAAGCTTCCTGGGGTTTGGCTGACTATAAAAGAATCATTAATATCTCCAAAACTAAAGCAGTACAAACAAAACATTTTACAGCACAATGAAGCACAAACTATTCACAGTTTTTCTTAGGTTTGCGTTTGATGGAAGGCCAACTTCTTCTGAATGTGAGCGGGGTCGCCTCTCCACAGATCTGACCTGTAACTTGAGCTGGTTTGGTCTCCATGACACCTGACGGACCCTCCACTCCACCGGAAAAGTTCCAGAATGCACCTTTAATCTAGCTAAAATGTCTTTGTGCTTTCTCATATTCGCAGAAGCAATAACATCTCCAGGGTGACAAAAATAGCCTCAAACAGAAAGAATTACATGGTGCATTTATATTTTTTTCTGATAGTATTACAGAATTTAAGAAAACAGAAAAGTAATGCACAAAAGTATGAGAGCTGTAATTGAAAATAATGAATAAAAAAATAAAATAGTGTCACCTGAGTTTCCCTAACAGCCTTTTCTTCTGGGATCCTCATCTGAACAAGAACTAGGCGCGGAAATCTATATCGAAGTTTCCAAATGAATTCTGAAAAAAAAAACTCATTCCATTTGTGTTTTTGTTAGTTTACTCGGTTCTTGTATTGATGTTCAGCTTTTCGTGACTGTATTTCAGCTAAACACAAAATCAATGAGCATTTTGTATGGACCCAAGAAATTCAAAATCCAACGTGATCAAAGAGAAACTGTTGTAGCTCAATTCTAACGGCTCTGACAGCTCTGGTAATTCAGTCCAACGTGGAGGTCACAGCGTCCCTCATGTCGGCGCAGAAGGTTTTTTTTTTCGTTCGTATTGGGGATCTTATCTGGCAGCTGCACACACACTTTGACAATTCGAGTGGGGCTGGAAATATATCCGATCAGAGAGGTGGTTCAGTGGCGTCAAAAGAAACAAAGGCAGCAAAAAGTAATATCGAGGTAAGTTTCAAGGACTCAAATTAAGAACGTTTTACTGAAAGGTGCATTGTGTAACTCTTCTGGTGCAGGATTCATCAAAGGGTTTTTTTTTTAGTGCAAAAACCAAAATCTAGTCAATTTAAGATGACTTTAATAAAGAAAGTTTTATCATGATGTGAGTATATTTTACTTGACAAGTCAAATTATCTGCCAGTGGAGTAAGACAGTCTGTACTTAAAATATGAAAATACACTTTGCTACACTTAAAATTGTCACACTACACCAGGGGTGTCAAACTCATTTTGGTCCGGGGGCCGTATGCAGCCTACTTTGATCCCAAAAGGGCCGGATCAGAAAACTCAGTTCTCTCTTCAAGTTATTGTATTTTTCTCCGTGTCTCGTAGTGGTGTTTAAGATTATATTCCTCGAGCAACGCCACTTGTTCCAAACACACTGAGCACAGATTTCCCATTCACCTCTGTCAACAAATAAGAATTAGACTATTTTTCTTGGGAAATCCTGGACTCAGCATCTGCTTTCCTCATTTTTTGACATTTTGCTGATGAGGGTCATGGTCGACAGTCAAAACGATCGTCCTTTAAGAGCGTTTGGAAAGAGGAAAGTCTTCATTTGTGCTGCTCTGGTGGGAGTCGCAACGTACAGAAACGCCGGAGACGCTGCTATGCTAAACAGTGCAGAAAATTAACAGAAAAATCTGAAAATTTTAAGTATTTTAATAGAAAAATCAGCCGAGGGCCAGATTAAAGGTCTTGGAGGGCCGGATCTGGCCCCCGGGCCGCATGTTTGACACATGTGCACTACACGAATGAAGAAGCTTCTTTTTGAGATATTTATTGTTATTGTTGGTTTGAAAGGAACGATCTAATGTTTGCTGTGGTTGATCAGTACAGTATCATTTAAATGTGTACAAGACTTAGGTCTGTAAAGTTGCTTGGTTAAGTCCAAATGAAAGACTAACAGGAAGTGAAAAAGGACTATTTCTAATTTTGGAGAAGGGGTGGGATTTTTTTTTTTTTTACTTCTTCCCACTCCTTTTCGGGCATGTAAACAAATTTGATCATCCTTGTTTAAATTTTTTTTCTCTTCTTTCCTTTTGTTTCTTGTATTTGGAGTTTGCATGTTTGTACATATAATTTCGTGTACTATGCTCGAAATGAACCATAAAGCTTATAAAATAAGAAAAACAACACATTTTTGCATTTAAAATAAGAAACAAAATCAAATGTTGCTTGAATGAAAAAAAAAAAAACGAAAAAAACACTTATTCCACTGGCAGATCATTTCACTTTTCAAGTTGAATCTACTCAAAATAAAGTAAAACACTCTTAATTTAAGTCATTTTAACTTACCTACATATTGTTTTTTTTCCAGTGCTCCATGGAGATTGTTGTAAAACCGCCTTTTCCTCTCATGTTTGTTAGTTTCTGCTTAGATAAAAAATACACTTGAAGCAGAAATAAAGTCCAGATAATTTAATTACCATACTTGTACAAGGAGTCTGTGCTGACATTCCCATGCAGACTGCAGACTGAATATTTACGCCTATACAATGATTTTTATATGCAAACGATTGTGGGAGGAGACTGTGGTTTAGACTTAGCCCCTCTTCGTTGGTGCACAGAGCAGCCAGGCCTCTGGGCACGTCACACAGTCCAATCAGACTCCATCCGGGTGTTATCTGTCCAACAAGTCATGAGATCATCCCCATCAGTAGTTCTTGTCCTATTTAGTTAGTTTGCTATTAGATAGATTGGAATATCATACATTTGTCTTGACATACAGTGAGTCTATGAGCCTCACAGCTGTGATCAGAGCTTTTATCTTCACATGACCTCGGTACAATAATGAAATATAGAAGTGCTTATACAAAATAGCTAAGCCCAGTTATTTATCCTAACAAGATGATATTGCTTTGCCTGGAATGTTTCACCTTATGGTATTAAACAAAGGTCTATCTTCATGGAGACCAAACCAGACCAAGTTACGGGTCAGATCTGTGGAGACGCGACCCCTCTCGCAGTCAGAACGCATGTTTTTATCAGTATTTTTAAGCTATACACAGCTAGTGCTGTGTAAAGCACTTTGGGGACATGTGTCTGTGTAAAGCGCTATATAAATAAAACCTTACCTTACCTTACCTATAAAACCACCTGTAATTGAATAAACGCAAGTTAGAGCTGTTTAATGTCACACTGTGGAACATTCCAGGCAGAAAAATGCCATCGCCATAGAAACAAGCAGATTACGGACATTTATAAGTGTAGCAAGATGTACAGGGAGTCCCGAAAAAATTTGACATCATTTCGCAGGCCAATCATCTTGGCAATTCTTGTTGAAATGACTTCAAATTTTCACAGAATGTACAGAAACAGATCAAGATTTTATATTGAATGTTTTATTTTTGTTCTGTTTTCAGGTTGAGCTGTTCACTCCCAAACAGAAGTCATTGTGGGTCTTGGAATCTGCTCCACACACTCACCCAAGAATATGCAGCCTTAAATGCAAAATTTCGAAAAACTTCACCAACTGGCAAACAAAGTACTTAAGATGTTCAACAATTAATTAAACTGTTCGTTTTCATGGAGCTAGCCTTAGTAGTTTTCGAGATAATTGCTTTTCAGATGATGGATTTTTCGGGACACCCTGTATTTTCATATTTTAACTACAAAAAGTCTCATTCCATTGGTAGATAATATTATTTGTTGAGTGAAATTTACACTTCTCTAAACGTCTGCTTAAATTCCCCCGGAAAATACCTTGCCTAAAAATCCAAATTCAGTCCCAAAAGATCTTGATAACTCATCCTTTTTGTCATGTTCCTCCTACACATTTTGAGCCTTTCCTTCTGCGAACCCTCACCGTCTCCTCTGCGTCTGAAGCCTCCGTCTGCTCTGCGACTGAGCGCTTTACGTCGAGGCCGTTAAAGATGAAGGCCGTCCACCGCCCCGTGCCGTTACAGCGAGATCCCGGGCCAAACTCCGGGACCTCGAAATACTTTGTTCTGTCTCGTACAAAGAAAACTTCTCCGTGGCTTTGTACCGGCTTTGAACTTCAGACAGACACCTCTTTACGATTCACGCTCACTCCCCAAAACTGCAATCGTGCACCTACCGTACAGGTCGTGGAAGGAATATAAAAGCACATCAGTCAGTCTACGGTTCAGCTTAACATTCTTGGGGTTTTCTGTCATGGGGAAATTCCATATAATTTAGTTGGAGTGAGATGACATTGAGTTTGTACAGAGAAAAGAACATGACACTGCAGAGGTACAGTGGAGGCTGATGTGGGGTTTGGCAACTTTTTCCCGTTACAACATATTAATGGATGATAATAGTAAAATGATTAACCTCCTGGGACCTGAAGAAAAAAGTGTATTGCAATGTATATATATTTTTTGTGATTTTCTATTTGGAGGTAAATGAACACCTGAGCATTTAGATTTTATAAATTTTATTTTTATTACTAATTTTATAACATGTCCTCTGTAATGGACACTGGGGACATTTTGGTGTTAAATCTATGTGAAGTTAACAGAACAAAAATGACATTTGTAATGGCCAACATCTCTGACAAGCGTCTACAGTCGTCTCAAAATGTTTTTAGACTCCCTTTTTACTCCCTTTTTTTCTTATTTATTTATTTTTCATAGTGCAGCCACAAAGTAACTCCTATTGAGTTAATTTTTTTATCCTGGACATGATGGTACCCTATTTAGGCAGAGGAACCTAGTCCCTGCATTAAGAGTCTATCTCAAAACACTTAAAAGATCGACTGGTTAACTCAATGTCCACTTTAAAGGACACAAATGAATGTGTCGAGTCTCAGGAGGATTTACCTATTACAATAGAACTATAATAAAATCTGGAAGGTGGTGTTGTACTGTTTTCAAAGGTCTATGCTCATTGGCTGGCTGAGTGGCAACACTCAGGCCTCACAGCAAGAAGGTTCGATCCCCGGGTTACCCGGGCCTTTCTGTGTGGAGTTTGCATGTTCTCCCCGTGTCTGGATGGGTTTCCTCTGGGTACTCCAGTTTCCCCCATCATCTCAAAACATGCAACACCTGAACTAACATCAAGGACCATGATGTCCACCCTCCTGTGGACTCCACTCACAGAGGGGTTCATAGGGGGGGTCAGGTGCTATGAGGATTGGGCAGCAAGCGCTGCCCCCGCCACCCAGTCGGATTAAGCAGGAGAAGATGGATGGATATGCTCATTGGTGCATGGATTCTAAAGAAATGTTTTGCTTCCTCAATAGGGGCTAGTGCCTCCTAACCCTATATCGTCAGTAAAGTCTACAGCATGGAGTGAGAGCTGCTAGGGTGGAGCTAAGTCAGGCTCAGAGCGGGGCTAGGCTAAGTCTTACACTGCAAATTTCTCTGATCAGGCCAAGATTTTAAAATTTAGATCAGGTTATTCATCTTGTTTTCAGATTTATGATCAACTTATTAGTTCTGAGATGGCTTCATTCTAGTCTAGAGGTCGTTTATTTTAAGAGAACTTAAAGTAAGTAAAATGATCTTGCTGCATGGACAGATCATTTCACTACTTTTAAGTCATTTTCTGATAGATTTAAGAGTTTATATCTTAAATTTTGCCAAACTTTTTTTAGTATAAAAAACTGTTTTAGGTGCTTTGAGGATTTAATTAATTTTTTTTTTTAAGTTTATGTTGTGAAAATAGAAAAGAATCTCTGCTAAATCCAACCTTTGTCATCTGAACACGGGCAATCTGAATTCCCATAATATGCATTGCTCTTCTATGGGAGAAATCTTTCTGGGCCGGAGCTTCCAGGAGCTGCAGTACCTGGAATGGCCACTAGTTGGACTTGGTCTCTTATCCAGTTCTTATTACAGATCTGACGTAATTTGGTGGAATATAACCTGCTGTAAATATAAATTATAGTTTCACACCAGTCAAGAAGCAATTTGTGAAGGGAAGTTGAAAAATATTTTGAAAATTACAGGAAATAGAGAGTTCTACTTTAGAGAGATTTCACACTGGGGGAATTATATTCAAAAGTTCAATACAATTTACATATCAGAAACACTTTTTTCCTGATATTTCAACAAAATAAAGGTGTTTTCTTTCTTTTTGGTTAAATAATAATTTCTGTGTACATTAGAGGAGTTTTGGGCCTGTGCATCACATGGTTGCCTGGTAACTGTTACAGAATTGCCCATGTCATGATTTCCAACCAGAAAGGAAAATCTGAACCCTATAAAATGTGCTAAATATAAAGACCTTAAAGTTGAACTCCGGCACATTTGAAGCTAAAGTCCATTCCTAGACGTGGTGGAATTCTGTCAGAAGCCAAAAACAGCACAGATCAGTGTTGCCTCGGTGGAGATCTCACTGTGGCAGTGAGTCTGTCAAGGCAACAAACTAGTGTAGTGATGGGGGCAAGTTCTTAACTTCCACATAAAACACCAATTTGGTTCACACTGAAGAAGCTTAACACAACTTTAACCCATCTTACAACAGCCACAAGTCTAACAAACAAATCGAGTCTTTTGGGCTTTGGCCTGTGCAGTGGGAAATCAACGAAGGTAAGTGTAAGGCTGCTTATAAAGTTGTTTCCAGACACTAATGAGTGAACCAGGCAGAGCGTTTTGTTTGTTAGACTCGTGGCTGTTGTAAGATGGTTTAAAGTGGTGTTAAGCATCTTCAGTGTGAAGCAAATTGGCGTTTTACGTGGAAGTTAAGAACTTGCCCCCATCACTACACTAGTTTGTTGCCTTAACAGACTCACTGCCACAGCGAGATCTCCACCGAGGCAACACTGATCTGTGCCGTTTTTTGGCTTCTGACAGGATTCCACCACCTCCAGCAACGGACTTTAGCTTCAAACGTGCCGGAGTTCCCCTTTAAGTGTGTTTTAGTAACATGAGTACTCTACCTGTCATAGGTACTTTAAAGGTGCAGGTTGCAACTTTTTTGGTAGAGCTTGGTATTTTTTTCTGGTTACCACGTATTCAAGGATGACTAATAGTAAAATGTTTCAACCTATTATGGAAAATCATGATTTTAATGGTGCATTGTGTAACTTTTCTGGTGAAAAGTTTGTCAAATGCTTTTCACCAGGGGGATGTTATTGCTTTGTCTGGTGTTAAACCTTTCTATCCTCATGGAGACCAAACCAGACCAAGTTACAGGTCAGATCTGTGGAGAGGTGACCCTGCTTACAGTCAGAATGTCTGTTTTTCTACGTATTTTTGAGCTATAAAAGATGATGTACTGTGGAACATTCCAGGCAGAGCAAGACCCTCAACCAAAAAGTTACACAGTGCACCATTAAAATCTTATTACTTATTTATTGTGAGCTCATTTTTATCATATTTTTTGCAGAGCTTGAGAAATGGTCTAGCGGACACACAGACTTACAACAAAACTAATTCTCCCCAGTAGCTCAGTAATACCTGACTTACTTACTTTTAAAAAAAATCCCAAATCCTGTGTTTTCCTCTGCAAATCTCCATATTATTTTCAGCTCCAGTCTCTTCCCCTTCCAGGTTGGATCTCCTTTATTCCTCCTCAGAGTTCAGACCAGACTGGGAGCACATAAGGAGCCCGAGCTCTGCCTCTGGGCTTTGAGAGTTCATGTTTTAAATCTGTGTTTTCTCATGACAGCGTAGTGTTCATGGCGACAGAGCAAGCAGACTACTACATGACGAACTGATACTTTGCAGCTGAAGTCATAACTGGAGGCACTGCTCTGAGAGAAAATGTATTGGATTTTAATATGATCTTTATTTTGACACAATATGACAGTTTTTTAGTTAGTCACTCTCACCTTTTTGTTGAAAATCAAACCTAAAACAGGACCACGGACAGTCGCATTGATCAGACTCCTGAAATGTGCCGTTTAAATCCATTTTCTCTCATGTGCAGGGTCGCTGTGGGGTCTTAAAAGTCTTAAAAAGGTCTTAAATTTCATGTTCTTAAATTAAGGCCTTAAAAAGTCTTAAATTATGTTGTCCAAGTCTTATTTTTTTCACAAAAGTCTTAAATTTCATTAGCCTATTTTTTTTGTAAACTCAACCGAGCTGCAGTGTAATGTGAGACAAGACACTGTGAAAGCTTAGTTTGTCTTGTTAGAATGTTATAAATTATTTTTTGGCCATTTTACAAGCAAAGCACATGACTATAAATGAGTTCTGAATGAGATTTTAAAGTAATAAAAGTATTTTTAGTTTATTTAATGCAGTGAGTAATGGTCAGTATTAGAATTGGATCTGGTGTTTTTCGCCTGCATAATGGGTGCGATGTTGATTTTAATTTTCATTTAACGCCTTAAAAAAGGTCTAACCTGGGGATACCATGTGTGTATCGTGTCACCATGGTAACTATCACTATCAACTACTAACATTTTTTATTATTATTATTTTATTTAACCAGGAAAGTCCCATTGAGATTAAAAACCTCTTTTTCAAGGGAGTCCTGGCCAAGAGGCAGCAGTAAATTCATACAGTTACAATATTACAGACAAATACAGAGGAGATAAAAACAGTTAAACAATGTTAACAACTGTTTAACAACTGTTAAACAGGGAAACAACAGTGAAACAAGTGCATGTCATGGAGTTGCTCTCTAGGACTCTTAGATTAGACTTGAAAGCATCAGAGAAATGAAATTAACCAAGTTCCAGTCCTTCTGCAACATGTTCCAAGATGGTGCAGAGTAGACAAAAGCTTTTCACCACAGAGATACATGTAGAACACCCCCAGCATGATGTCAGCGCCTTTACCAAACTTGGCAAAGAAGAAATGCAATTTGTCAACTGAACAAAAGTTCTTTGATCGAATATGTTTCGCAGCTCATCCAAGCTGCTTCTTCAGTTCTGGTCAGACGCTGGTGGATGGAGGCAGATCTAAAGCAGCGTCCACCAGCGTCTGACCAGAACTGAAGAAGCAGCTTGGAAGAGTTACGAAACGCATTTGATCTGCGGTGGAATGTTCAGTAATTACCATGGCAACATAATACACACACAGGTTTGACTCCCCCAAATTTACCTTTTAAGAGCACTTAAATGAAACAACATCGCCCCCCACCCCCACCCCCACCCCCTTCCCATGCGGGCGAAAAACACCAGATCCAATTCTAATAATAATGAGCATTACTCACTGCTTTGATTATAAAATCAAATACTTTGATTATAAAATCTCATTCAGAACTCATTTATAGTTTATGCATTACAAAATCATTTATAACGTTCTAACAAGACAGTTAACAAATTGAATTCCTCTCTTGCTATGAATTTTGCCTGGACGACTGAGTGATTTTACAAACATCTTTATTAAACTTAGCACTGATAGAAAAGTATTCTGACAATATAGTGCAATAAATGTATTTAAAAGTAATGACCGTGCAGTAGTGATGTGTTTGTTCCACAGCTCTTTTGTTTATGCGCAGCAGGTCGCCAAAGTCAGTTTCAAATCTGATTTCCATCTGATTTTCAAATGATGTAAATGACAAGCAAACTGCACTGTCTGATGCGAGTAATCAGAGAGACCAGGATCACTGAGAAATGTGATGATTTTGCTGTTTATTTTTCATTTTAATCATTTTTTTTAGCTCCAGAAATCTGATCATAATGAGATTGTGAGTGTGCACGTACCGCAGTGATGAGAAGGAGCACGTGACCTGGTGATGTGATGGATGTGAGGGGCACAGTGACCGCACAAACACACACACTACACACACACACACACACTGCACACAACAGATGGATTAGTCAGAGGAGTTGGAGCGGTGCCCAATAAAACCTGCAACGCTGAATTTGTCTTAATCAAGTTAGAATCCTGAGCTGGGCTGTGCAATTGCTATAGTCACCCCACTTATGGTCCTTTTATGTGCTTCTGCTAAAACATTCTTCTTCTAAGTGCATTTCCCATTCATTTTTTCCATTAACGATCAGATTCATTCATCATTAGGTTTATATAACGCCTTTCAAGACGCCCAAAGAGCTTTACAGAGCAGTATTCATCCACTCCATACTCAGTGGTGATAAGATACTGTTGTTGCCATAGCTGCAACATAGGGGAAAACGGCTGGGCATTACATCCACCAAAAGGAACAACAGAAGGAATGTGAAAAGGAAACATCAGGGAGACTCACCAGAACACAAAAAGACAAAGCAGAGCAGGAAAAGCTAAAATCCGCCATATCAGAGCTCTGTAAAAGAAATAAGCACATTCAGGACAGCTCATATACGACACATCCTGGTTTAGTCCTGATTCAGTTCTGGTTCATTCCTGGTTTAGACCTGGTTGAGTGCTGGTCTAGACCTGGTTTAGTCCTGGTTCAGGTCTGGTTCAGTCCTGTTTTAGTCCAAGTTCCATTATGGTTAAGTTCTGGTTCGGTCCTGGTTTTGTCCTGGTTCAGTCCTGGTTCAGTCCAGATTCAGTTCTGGTTTAGTCCTGGTTCAGTTCTCAACAAGGTAAATACACCTCATCCTGTGTTGTCTGTATTGAACCTAAGAAGTTAAAGCCTTGGGGCAGACTGACGGAAGTGACGCTCCAAACACCACCATCAATCACTCACCACATACATATCAGCCAATATAGGTGAAGTGTCTTGCTTAAGGACACAACTAGGGGTGTAACGATATCCAAGTCTCATGATACGATATCATCACAGTATGAACCTCATGGTAAATAAATGGTCACATTTGTATAGCGCTTTTCTACCTTCAAGTCACTCATAGCGCTTTACAACAAGGAACCACTCACCCATTCACACACACACATTCACACACCAGTGTACACAGACTCTGGGGGCGAGGTGGGTTAAGTGTCTTGCCCAAGGACACGACGACAGCTTCATCTGTGGGAGCTAGAATCACACCAGCGACCTGTGGGTCAGTGGATCTGACGCTCATCAATGATGTTGACCGCCAACCTTCAGATCAGTGGACAAACGCTCGACCAACTGAGCCACTGTCATCCCCCAACGGTACTTACGATATGATATTTAAGTAAGTAAGTAAGCAGATCTTTATTTCTATAGCACCTTTCACAGATAAAAATCAAAAAGTGCTTTACAGTTGTGCAAAGAACAACATAAACTAGAACACAGAAATAAACTAAAACAGATAAAAAACAAGAAGAGGAGAATACACAGTCAACTAAAAGCCTGTCTAAAAAGCAATGTCTGAAGTTGTTTTTTTAAAAGAGTCTGTGGAGTCTGCCACACAGAGGGCTGGGGCCGGGCATTCCATAATTTATGGGCCACTGCCTGAAAGTACAGGTCCCCCTGTGCTTTGAAGCAGGTCTTTGGGACCATCAAGAGGCCCTGACCTGTGGAGCGAAGGGTGCGGCCTGAAGTATGGGGGCGTTATTGCAGTATCGTAGGAAAGCTCACGATATGGTGGGGGGGCTCACAATATCACGATATTCTACAGAATAACAAGACCGACATTCTAAAATGCTTTGACCAGTCATTTGGTACAACATTTATCGTTATTAGGGATGTAACGATATCCAAATCTCTCTGTATGATATTTTCACCATAAAACATCTCACATTACGATATTTATTGTGATATTTTGTGGAGGCACAAAACTGTGAATCTGCTACTTTTTCCTCCTCCTTGCTTCACAAGACTTAATCCAAAGAATGAAGATTTCAAAGTGCTTAGAACAGTTATTTCTTCATGTCGTCTGCACTGAAACAGAGCAAAGGATCATGGTCTATGTAGTTCCCTCTGTTTTTTTTTTTTTTTTTTTTTTTTTCTGCATCAGAACTTATCATTTAAGCAAAGAGACTTGGGATTTGATATATTGTGATGGTCCAACGACTGCCCCACCTGGTATTCACAGCGGTCTTCCATCCAAGCCCTAACCCGGCCCTGCTTCACTCCTGAGATCTGACCAGCTGGTACGACCACAAATAAACACCACAAGGTAAACGCTTGATATTAGATTTTTTTTGTGGAAAAATATGAATGGGAAATGTACTTATGTTTTAGTACAACTTAATAACAGTAACAAAGTTTTAGAGGTAAACTATTAGAACCCGTTTGAACACATCTCGACACAAACAGATCAAATCAAGCAGAATAAAAGGGCCCAGTATGGATCCGTATGTTCCCCAGTGAAGTTTACATCCATGTTTGTTGAAAGTGGAGGCGATCGGAGGCGCTGGAGCCTAAAAGAGAATTAAACATGGAGGCGCTCATGTAGCAGATGCTTCAGGAGGCGTCGTCAATAAAACATGACTGGAGTTTTACTGAGTTGCACAAGGAAGGAACTAAGGAACTTTGAACTGAGTCTGAGAGGAGAAGAAATTACAGAGACAACGATGGAACAGACAGATCCTTAATGCCCTACAAATCCGAGTAAGGCTTATTTACTCACTTAATTGATATTATTCTAAAATACTTGGCCAGTTTTCAGCTTCACTTTTCTAAAATCATTTCATCAACTCAAAGCTTCATGTACTCCAAACTAGGGACGTTAACCAGTAACCGTTTGACCGGTGGTTGACTGAATCAACGTTAACCGGTCAACATTTTTTGACCGTCGGTTAAATGGAACCCTGTGTAATTGTGCTTGAGCACGGCACGGTTCTACAGTCTGAGTGTGAGTTGCTCTAAATAATTATTTTAACCGGTTAACGAGGCTCGGTGGTCGGTCATGATTTTCTTAGTTTTCGCCATCCCTACTCCAAACACAAAAGTAACAAGAGCTCCGCCAGCGGGGCAAAATACGCCCGTACTTTGAATTATTGTATATAGAATTAAGTTAGAATTTGTCAAACCTAGTTAAAGATGAATTGTTGGTGCAGTTTGGAAGTTTGACATTCCTAGGTGAGACGGTTGTGGAGTTAGAGCGCGGACAAGGTTTTCGCAAAGGGTCGGGCCGTGACCTTGACCTTTGACCCTGTGACCTTGAAATCAATAGGAAACATCCTTGACCCATGGGGTGTCCAGCCATGAAGTTTGACATTCCTAGGTGAGACGGTTGTGGAGTTAGAGCGCGGACAAGAAATTGTCCACAGACAGACGGACAGACGGACAGACGGACAGACGGACGGACGGACAGACGGACGGACAGCGCCATACCATAATACAACGGGCGTATAAAAATGAAAGGTGCACTATGTAACTTCTGGGGAGAGTCTATCACCTTGTCTCTACAATATGGCATTCAAATTTTCACTATCCAGGGTGTCAAGCAAGCGACGCAGTTAGGCGAAGTGAGCGGTCAGATCTGCTTAAAGGTGACCCCCGTTCACAGGAAGAATGAAGGTATTTCAAGGTGTTTTTGAGCAATAAAAACACCTAAAATAGTCATTGTAAAGGAGATTTTTAATGCCATAGTGTGGAAAATCCCAAGCAAAGCAATATCGGTTCCATGGAAGCAAGCAGGCAGGAGCTAACCCCGACTGAAAAGTTACACAGTGCAGCTTTAAAGCCATCTGGTAGACTTTAAACCCAAACTCCACCACATCGTAATTAAATCAGTCACTTAAACATACTTTATCTCTGTTAGTCACAATCCGCTGAATGTTCGGAACAGGTTTTAGGGGAATGAGTCAGTGGGGCACCCTCTGACTCACACAAGAACCAAAGAGTGAAATCATCGTCTCACAGTCTCGAGATCTGAGCCTGAAACCCGATCCAGGCCTGATCCAGACCGGGGACAGACTGTGAGACACAAAAGCTGCAGCACCATTCGTCACAATACACCAGCTCTGAACATGTGCTTATTTGTGGAACATGGAGAAAAGGAACAAGGCGCCCAGGGTCAAAGAAGGAACAGTTTGGCAACCTGATATGAGAGGGTTTAGATAGATTTATTTTAGCGGAAACACTAGTGGTAGTAGTAGTAGTTCCCAAAAGTACTGCAGTGTCAGAGTTTGGGGGAATACAGCAGTAGTAGAATGAGAAGTTATAGTGCTGATGTTAGTAGTAATAGTATTAGTAGTAGTTGTAGCAGTAGTAATTATTATAACAACAATAATGCCTTACTTGGCTAAAATTTAAGGTATAAACTCTTAAATCTATCAGAAAATGACTTAAAAGTAGTGAAATGATTTGTCCTCATTTTACTTGCCAAGTTCTCTTAAAATAAACGACCTCTAGACTAGAATGAAGCGTCTCTGAACTAGTAAATAGATCATAAATCTGAAAACAAGATGAATAACCTGATAAAAGATTTAAAATCTAAAAGAAAGACGGAGTCTCTGGTGAGTGTTCATGGGCTGTAAATAAGTTTATGGACGCTAAGTTTGAGATAAACAGACTTAAAACCAGTTTCGGATCAGTGTTCATGGCCTGATGATAAGTTCTCAGATGCCAAATTCTAAATAAACATACTTAAACAGGTTTATGATTAGTGTGAACGGCCTGATAATAAATCAAAGATGTTAAATTCTAAACACAAGCACTTAAATCAGTCTTACATGATCGTAGTTTGTCATCAGTCGAGCGTTGAGCAAATCTGTATCACTGAATCTAAAAACAAGTGAAGTGTTGCAGGGGGAAACTGTGGTAAATGGATTGAAGCTTCTTTTAAACATTTATTGCCTAAATTTAAGTTGAGTCATGGAAGAAATATATGTGACCACAGTGCAAAAAACAAAATCTACTCAAGATAAAATGACTTGGATTAATAATAATAATAATAATAATGCATCAGTTTTATACAGCGCTTTTCTGGACACTCAAAGACGCTTTACAGAGCATTATTCATTCACTTCATACCCGGTGGTGGTAAACTACTATTGTAGCCACAGCTGCCCTGGGGCAGACTGACGGAAGCGAGGCTGCCATCGGTGCAGATTGGCCATACCGGCTCGTCCAAAGCCTGATCCCGTCAGATCTCAGAAGCTAAGCAGGGCCGGGCCTGGTTAGTACTTGGATGGGAGACCACTGGGAATTCCAGGTGCCACAGTGGGGCGCCAGTGACAAAAAGCTGTCGTAGTGTCCTTAGGCAAGGCACATCACCCACATTGCCTAGTATGAAAGTGGTGTGTGCGTGAGTGTTGGTGGTGGTCGGAGTGGCCGATGGTGCAGATTGGAGCCTCACTTCCGTCAGTCTGCCCCAGGGCAGCTGTGGCGACAATAGTAGTTTATCACCACCGGGTCTGGAGTGAATGAATAATGCTCTGTAAAGCATCTTTGAGTGTCCAGAAAAGCACTATATAAAACTGATGCATTATTATTATTATTATCGGTCCCTCCGACCACCACCAATACTCACGCACACAACACTTTCATACTAGGCAATGTGGGTGATGTGCCTTGCCTAAGGACACTACGACAGCTTTTTGTCACTGGCGCCCCCTGTGGCACCTGGAATTCCCAGTGGTCTCCCATCCAAGTACTAACCAGGCCAGACCCTGCTTAGCTTCTGAGATCTGACGGGTTCAGGCTTTGACGAGCCGGTATGGCCACAAGAAAGTTTTACCATGATTTGAGTAAATTTCACTTGACAAGTAAAATGATCTGCCAGCGGAATAAGATTTTTGTACTTAAAATATGAAAATACATCTTGCTACACTTAAAATAAGAAAAACAACAACTTTTGGTGCTTAAAATAAGAAATGCAATCAAATGTTGCTTGAATTAAAAAAATACACTTATTCCACTGGTAGATCATTTGAATTGTCAAGTTTAATCTACTCAAATAAAGTTAAATGTTCTTAATTTAACTTTTAACTTTCCTAGATATTGTTTGCATTTGCATACAGCGCAAGATTATACAACCGATTTAGAACGAGTAAGAGAATAAATCTGAAAACAAGATGAATAACCTGCTAAAAGTCTTCAAATCTTGGCCAGATCAGAGACATTTGCAGTGTTGTAATGTCTTGACAGGTTTGTGGAAGCGTCTCAAAGCTCTGCACTGTGTCACTCTTCATTCACTCTGTACTGGGAGGAGGAACAGGACTATTGTAGCTCCAGCCGCCCCGAGTCCACTGAGTCACAGCCGGCCATTCCAGCAGACGAATGCAACCGTCGTGTCCTTGGGCAAGACATTTAACTCCCCTCGCACTTCACTGTCTGCATACGCCGGTGTATGAATGTGTGTGTGAAGGGGTGAGTCCCATAATTTAACCTCCTGAGACCTGAGCTTTTGCCTGGTGTGCATTTTTTATTTCTTCTTACTATTTGGGATAAGTAGGACCCATTAAGTATAATAACTGAACTGTTTTTATACAGGAAGTATTTTTGACTCATGCGAACAATGGGTCAATTTTACTGCATGACATCAACAGACACCGTTGTTTTAAAAATGTAAAAACACTCAAATGCACAGATAAAACGCGTTCAGTTGTTTATTTCAAGCTCTAAACCTGCCAAATGTGACGTCGGTCGACCGTGAGCGGGTCGAGGTTCAGTGAGCGGGTTAAAAACACAGACAAAGGCGTGAAAACGTGGTCCAGTTTTCATTTTTTCTGGTTTTCAATCGTTACAGAAAAAAGTGGACGTGCAAAAAGTGCAAGGTACAAAATGGAGGCAGCAGTTTCCTCTCCAACAGCAGAACCGTCCAGATATTATATATATATATATCATGCTGTTTTTTCTTTGCTGTAAAGGTTTTTTGTTGATTTCCCTGCCATTTTTTTCATTGAAATTTGGTGTAATATTGTGATATCAGCACAAGATCGCACAGGCAGAGTCCCTCAATATGGCTGACAGGTGAAAGTAAAAAAAAAAAATTGACTATCATGGTGCTAAGAGGCAAAAATGTTATGTCCTTGTATGAGGCTCCAGGGTCTCAAGAGGATAAAGCACTTTGAATGCCTTGAAGGTAGAAAAGTAGACACTCCAAATTTCTCTGATCTGACCAAGATTTTAAAACTTCCATCCATCCATCTTCTCCCGCTTAATCCGGCTGGGTCGCGGGGGCATTTTGCTGCCCAATACTCATAGCACCTGACCCCCCCATGAACCCCTCTGCAGGTGGTGAGCCCACAGGAGGGTGGACAACATGGTCCTTGATGTTAGTTCATAGGGGTGCGGGCATGTTTTGGGTTGATGGGGAAACCGGAGTGCCCGGAGGAAACCCATCCAGACACGGGGAGAAACATGCAAACTCCACACAGAAAGGCCCGGGCGACCCGGGATCGAACCCGCAACCTTCTTGCTGTGAGGCCTGAGTGTTGCCACTCAGCCACCGTGCCGCATTTTAAAACTTATATTCGGTTATTCGTCATGTTTCAGATTTATTATCTACTTACTAGTTCTGAGACTGCTTCATTCCAGTCTACAGGTCGTTTATTTGAACTTGTTAAGTAAAATTGTCTGTTCATGCAGAAGATAACTTCACTACTTTAAAAAAAAAAAAAAGGTTTTTAGTTGACTGTGTGTTCTCTTGTTCTTGTTTTTTCATCTGGTCTAGTTTATTCCTTTGTTTTAGTTTATGTAAAGCCTTTTGTGATTTTTATCTGTGAAAGGTGCTATATAAATAAAGACTTACTTACTTACTCTTTATTGAATTTTTCCATAAATCAAGCATACATATAGATTATACAACATAACACCCATATAAAATAAAACAAAACAAAACCAGACAAACAAAAAATAACAGTAAACTATGATGAATCCTCTTGTTCACTGTTATTTTTGTATATATGTACGTTTTTACACATTTGTGAAATTGTAGAAATCGATAAACGGTCGCCAAGTAGAAAAAACTATTCTCAGATTTACTTTCTTTGAGTACGTACCTTAGTTTTTCTCATATTAGATGTTTCATAACATCTTTCATGAATATCGAATGAGACGGGGGTGATGTTTGTTCCCAGTTTAAAAACAATCTGCATGAGAAAAGCATAATTTCACTACTTTTCAGTCATTTTCTGATAGATTTAAGTGTTTATATCTTAAGCTTTTTTGCAGTAGTGATAGTAGTTGATGTACTGGTAAAAGTCGCTATAGCATTGGTTGTAATTATAGAAGAAATGATAGAAAACATTTAATAATAATAATACATTTTATTTATATAGCGCTTTTCAAGATACTCAAAGACACTTTACACAGATGAGCAATTAAAAAAATACACAGGTAAAAAACATTAAAAACAGCACTCATAACAGTCAAAGATTAAAAGCAGCTTTAAACAGGTGAGTCTTAAGGTGTTTTTTGAAGGTGGTGAGGTCAGTGCATTCTCGGAGTGGCTGTGGGAGTGAGTTCCAGAGGGTGGGAGCAGCGACGGAGAAGGCTCTGTGTCCCCAGGTTCGGAGCTTGGTCCTGCAGGGGAGGGACGGGAGGTTTGCGTTGGAGGAGCGGAGGGAGCGGGACGGGGTGTGGTGGTGGAGCAGATCTGTGAGGCAGGAGGGGGCCAGGTTGTGGAGAGCTTTGAAAGTAATAAGAACTTTGAACTGAATTCGCTGAGGGATGGGGAGCCAACGGAGGTTTTGGAGGACGGGGGTGATGTGTTCGCTCATACGGGTACGTGTGAGGAGGCGGGCAGCAGAGTTTTGTATATACTGCAGTTTGTTAAGTGTTTTTGAGGGTGTGCCATAGAGGATGCTATTGCAGTAGTCAATTCTGGATGTGATAAATGCATCTATTACAGTTTCTGCAGCTGAAAAGGTGAGTGATGGGCGGAGGCGTGCAATGTTTTTGAGATGAAAAAAGGCAGTCCGGGTTATTTGCTTTACATGGGGTTCGAATGAGAGGTTTTGGTCAATGAGAATGCCAAGATTTCGGATGAGTGGGGATGGAGTGAGTGTGGAATGATCAAAGTTTAGACAGAAACCTGAGGAGGATTTAGTGAGTGTTTTTGGGCCAATTATTATGATGTCGGTTTTGTCACTGTTGAGTTTGAGTAGATTGTGTGAAGATTATTGAATAGACAGTGGCCCTGACTTACAGTGCACACAGTACAATTATTTGTATTCAGAATATGAGTAAAGACAGTGAAAATACATCGAGGGTAGAGAGTGAAGTACTGTTTCTGTGGGTGTTTGTAGCGTATGTAAAAATCCCACTGATCAAAGTGCGGAGATGTTGTGTTCAGAGAGTCCTGTTTGTCCTTCACTTCACAAACACCCACAGCTCCAGATTCCTCCTCCAGACACCAGTCAATATTCCGTCATGAATATTCACCACAATACAGCAACTTTATCCCCTGTCCTCCACCCGATAGTCCCCCAGCTGTCCCCCGTACGCCCTCTACGACCCTGAAGGCACCAGGACCACCTTTACTGCACTAATGTGGGGCGTAAACACTGACTTATACAAAAACACAACCACTAAGACTTGGATTGTATTTGGAGGGATTAAATCAAGTTCTCAAATGGTGCAAAAATACTGGACCTGACAGATACTGCGTGTTTATCACAAAAAAGCAAAATTGTACCGCCTCAAAATTCTTAATGGATCAGAAGAAGCTCTTGGCAATTTCACCAGTAATTTGAAAAACAATGGCTGTATAAACTGTGGCAGAATATTTAAAAAAAAAAATCCTTCCAAATATTTTTTTGTTAGTAGATTAAAGGTGCACTAGCTTTTCTAGTAAAGGGTCCGAAACCTGCTTGAGTCCTTGATTTTTTTTCTCTGAATGTACAGTCTGGCATTTGATTTAACTATCTCCAGTCAGTTACAGGTCAGATCTGTGGAGGTCTGTGGAGAAGAGAACAGACTTCTCTGTGGCCATACCGGTTTGTCAAAGCCTGATCCCCGTCAGATCTCAGAAGCTCAGCAGGGCCTGGTCAGTACTTGGATGGGAGACACTGGGAATTCCAGGTGCCACAGGGGGGCGCCAGTAGTAAAAGCTGTCGTAGTGTCCTTAGGCAAGACACATCACCCATTATTATTATTATTATTATTATTATTATTATGGCTCTTGGTGAGGGTGGACGCTTTTTCTCTCCTCTCCTGCCCCTTATCTTTCCTGCTTTGTTTCTATGTCTCGTCTTGTCTAATGTGTCTTGTTCCTCGACTCTCTTCGCTTTACTCTCCAAAACTAAATTAACTATGGATTTAATAAATTGGTCTTTTAACAAAATTGACACTTTAACAAGACAAGCAGGGTCGGGCAAACCTGCGTGTTCTTCAGACACAGGATCTATCTATTCAGAACCAGGAATACAGGACTTTGCACATTGGAATTTACGCTTGGACCTGATTTTCCGAAAATTCAAATACTGAGGCAGCTTTTCAAAGCCCCACTTGGCTGCCGGGAAACTGGAGTGAAGGGCAGAGCTTCAAGAACTCGAACTTTGTGACTCTGGGCCGGGGTTGCGGTCACTGACTGCTGATGGACATGGTGGCTCGAATTCGCCTTTTTTGGATAAAATTTGGAGGAAACTTGGAGTTCTGGATAGAAATGACCTTGAAGACCAATGGACAAACAGAGCAGTGTTATGGAAATCCGACGTAGCTGCTCTAAAACGAAACAACCCAATCTTATCTTTGGACTCCCCAGCGCCGGACAAGGCCGTCTCAGCCGCCCTGAGAGTGCAGCAGAGAGAGCCTGACCCCCTTCCCAAAAACCCTCACAGCTTCGTCCCGACCTGGTGGGCGGGTCTGTTTCTGGACACTGTCTACTGGACCATCTCCACCTCCCTGACCCCTCCTCCCGGTTGCAATGTCGTGTCATAATTTGGATATGTATATGTATATATGTATTATTTGTCGTTCTTTCTCTATTTTCCTTTTTCTCTGTAGTAGTTAGTTATAGTTATTAGAGTTAGTATAGAGAGTTATGAAAGATAGTATAGAGACAGATAGAAAGAGTTATGAAAGATAGTAGTCACAGTAGTAATCTCATAGTTTCCTGTTTCAGTAGTAAATAAAGACAGTTATGTCACAGTCAGACTCACTTGTTTAGTTCATCTGTATGTGGGATTATAATCTCTAGACTCATCTGTTTAGTTTAGCTTTGTGGGGGGTGGAGGGTGGAGGGGAAATGTGGGACTGTTCTTTTTTTAATCACTGTAAAGCGCTTTGTGTTGCATTTTTGTATGAAAAGCGCTCTATAAATAAAGTTTGAGTGATTGATTGAAGTGAGCCCATTTATGTTATTAATGTATGTTTTTGCAGTAAAAATAAAGACATGCCATCATTTCGGACGTTCCAGGCAAAGCAAAAACGTCACCATGGAGACGAGCAGATGGCGGACTCTCCCCTACACGAGGCTTTAAAGTTAAGTCTGTGTTTTTTATGTCAAGAATCGTAGCGGTGTCTATGCAAAGAGTGTTTTTTGTTTTTACATTTCAACAGGGCCATGAAGGGACATGGGGCCAGTGTTGCCAGGTACGTGATTTTCCAGTGAAAAATATTGTTTGCGGGTTTGTCCAGAGCTATTTTTCACATAAAATGTTTTTTTTTTTTTTTTGAATAATCCTATTGAAAGTCCTGATTTTCAGAGGCAGATCTTCATATTCAAAGCCGTCCGCACACTGTGGAGCTTCTGTTTGTGTGCGAGAGAGAGGGGGCAGGTTTGTGTTACCGGAGGTGCACTGCTTTCATAAATAACTGTGGAAAATACAGCTGTGCCATCCATTTCACAGGTTTTGAGCAGTTTTTCAGATGCTCTTGTACAGGTTGGGTGGCTGAAGCTTGGCGACCCAGCATGGGGCAATCAAGTTCAATGGCACTCATACTGGACAAACGCACTGCGCTTTAGGGAGTATCTGTGGGGCACAGTTCGATTGGGCTGGTGTGAGTCCACCCTCAGCCAACTCGAGAGCTCTAAGCAATGCCCTGTCCACTTATTTGAATAGATCCATGGGGGCAATCTCCAAACAAACTGAAAAATCATTTGAAGCACTCTTCTTTCTCTCTACAATTCCTGCTCAAAATACAGTATGTGTTGAGTGGCACGTCTGAATTCATAACTTCTATACGATTGGTGTTTAACATAAGCACTTAAACTAACCGTCCCGACAGAGTGGTCACTGAAACTGGCATAGTAATAGTACAGTGTAGTAGTACAGTGTAGTAGTACAGTGTAGTAGTACAGTGTAATAAAAAATGTAATAGTATATAGTGCAACAGTATATAGTGTAATAGTATATAGTGTAATAGTATAGTGTAACAGTATATAGTATAATAGTATAGTGTAATAGTATATAGTGTAATAGTATAGTGTAATAGTATAGTGTAATAGTATAGTGTAATAGTATATAGTGTAATAGTATATAGTGTAATAGTATATAGTGTAATAGTATAGTGTAATAGTAGTGTAATAGTATAGTGTAATAGTATATAGTGTAATAGTATATAGTGTAATAGTAGTGTAATAGTAGTGTAATAGTATATAGTGTAATAGTATATAGTGTAATAGTAGTGTAATAGTATAGTGTAATAGTATAGTGTAATAGTATATAGTGTAATAGTATATAGTGTAATAGTAGTGTAATAGTATAGTGTAATAGTATAGTGTAATAGTATAGTGTAATAGTATATAGTGTAATAGTAGTGTAATAGTATAGTGTAATAGTATAGTGTAATAGTATGTAGTGTAATAGTAGTGTAATAGTATAGTGTAATAGTATATAGTGTAATAGTAGTGTAATAGTATAGTGTAATAGTATATAGTGTAATAGTAGTGTAATAGTATAGTGTAATAGTATATAGTGTAATAGTAGTGTAATAGTATAGTGTAATAGTATATAGTGTAATAGTAGTGTAATAGTATAGTGTAATAGTATATAGTGTAATAGTAGTGTAATAGTATAGTGTAATAGTATATAGTGTAATAGTATAGTGTAACAGTATATAGTGTAATAGTATAATGCAATAGCGTAGTGTAATAGTATACTGTAGTAGTGTAATAGTACAGTGTAATAGTATAGTGTAATAGTATAGTGTAATAGTATATAGTGTAATAGTAGTGTAATAGTATAGTGTAATAGTATATAGTGAAATAATAGTGTAATAGTATATAGTGTAATAGTATATGCATCTCTATGGGGGAATGTTTGGCATTTTCTATGGAGACAATGCACATTAGCAAACACAGGCAAAAAGCTGAAAACTCCGGAAAAAATACAAAATGGAATTAAATAAGACATTTTCAGGAGCCTCTGATCAATACAAGCGTTCATGGTGCTGTTTAGAAGGTTGATTTTCAACAAAAATGTGAGAGTGACTAACTGAAAAGGCTGAACAGATTGTGGTAAAATAAAACGCAGATTAAGTCTAATTGGAGTAACGCAGCTTCATGAGAACATTTCCTCATTAAAACTTTTGTTATAACTCTGTAAATCAACATTTACTCCCAAGAAATGTAAGACAATTTGATCATTTTGAATAACATTATCTCTTTTGTTTTGTTTCTGATTTTGACTGAATTTCCCTCCCTTGCTCTGTGATGCTGCTGGCCCGGTCTCCTCATTTAGTCTCTACTTTAGATTTTGTTTGGATCAGATAATGTTTTTGTTGATTATGTGAAAATGCTGTTCCAAAACTGTCCATTACTTTCCAAGTTGAATTACTAAATTACTCATTCAGAGTTTCCCTGCTTTTTGGGGACATCACATTAACTTGCATTCATTTCTCAAGGGCTGATAATAATGTTAAAGGGCCCATATGGCGCTATTTTCTGATCTGTTCTAATGTGGTTTCCTCATCACAAACAGACCAGGGTTGTGTTTTGTTTCATTCACACATGTTTAACACGCAAATCCTGCATATTTAGGCTGAATTCTTCTCTCAAACAGAAAACACCACCCTGTGAAGTGCTCCACTGTGTTTTAACGCTCCATACACCTTCAGTAGAATCATTTCTGACCTGTAAATGCCGATCTCTACTGAAAAAAAAGATAAAAGGTAGCTAGCAGCTGGTGGAACAGAGCATTTTGAGCATTGGAGATGGAGACAGACAATAACAAAGTGTTACTCA
Source organism: Odontamblyopus rebecca (assembly GCA_030686955.1). Lineage (NCBI taxonomy): Eukaryota > Metazoa > Chordata > Actinopteri > Gobiiformes > Gobiidae > Odontamblyopus > Odontamblyopus rebecca. The sequence goes on from CM060668.1 coordinate 33,891,436, forward strand.
AACATGTGAATGAAAAAAACACAACTCCAGGTATATTTCTGAGGAGGTAAAAACATTCTAGCATGACTTAAAGCTCACAAGAGTCCATTTCAGCAGTATTGAAATTGGACCTGTCACCCATACATCTAAACACATGACATATACATGACATGGGGTAATAACATGGGCCGGACCGGAAGACAGGAGCAGAGGAAGAAACAATGCAGCATAACATGAGGATGGGGGAGGAGGGAAAAAAAGAGAACAACCCCCAGACCATGCTCCCTAACTGGGGCATAATATGGTATGAGTTACACAAAAACCACTCCCTCTGCGACATCAGCACAGCCAGAACACAGTACGAACATTTCACAGGACCAGCAACAGGGTAAGGGAGGGGTAATGTGGAGTCAACCTAGCGTAGGCAGACAGAAAGATAATTTTGCGTAATATAGGACCTTTTACCTTAAACCCTTAAATATTAAAGGGATAGTTCAGAATTTTGGACACAGTTCCTCATTTCCTCGTGAGCCAGAGTATTGGAGATGTGTGGAGACACTTTTTGAAATCTTCCATCCAGTCCTTGTGTTTGCAGAGGTTGCTGGTGCTAGGCTAGTGCATGTCAATGGCCATAGTCGTCCAGCCACTAAAAACAGTCTTACCCACTCCACAGTGCACCAGAGGAAAACTATTAGAACTCCAGACTGTCCATGTGAACGTCTGTGTCCAGAGAATCATTTTAGAAGTAAAACCAACCTTACATTTGGAGGGTTTATGTCTGAGCAGCAGCAGTGAGTTGTACTTCCTGATAGAAGCTCGGCAGCGGCGGACTGATATATGAGAAAATAGTCCCTCAACATGCGACGATTCATGCGATGCAAGGTTAGTTTTATTTCAGACATTATTCTCTGGACACAGACGTTCACATGGACAGTCTGGAGTTCTAATAGTTTTCCTCAGGTCTGTGGAGTGGGTAAGACTGTTTTTAGTGGCAGGACGACTATGGCCATTGACATGCACTAGCCTAGCACCAGCAACCTCTGCAAATACAAAGACTGGATGGAAGATTTAAAAAAAAAAAGTGTCTCCACACGTCTCCAACACTCTGGATCATGAGGAAATGAGGCCCTATGTCCAAAATTCCCAACTGTCCCTTTAATCCAAATATAAATTTAAGTACATCATCCTGGGGACCTAATTTTTGTCCTCATTACGAAAGCAAATTTGAGCGTGCACAGATTTTCGCCTCCACAATGCGATAAATACTCGTCTAAATGAACTGTGTTTTGGTGCGTCTTTAGTGACATTTCAGAAGGGTGCAATCATTATGTAACTGTCTTTTGGGTAAAAAGCAAGTATAGTTTTCAGTAATCACTCCCAATCAGACAAATAAACCCATTAGGGCTTAATTATAACAAATTAAAAGTAAATTGTCCGTAAAAATAAGTGAGAATGGCGCTTGCAGATGCTGTGAATGAATACAGTAGGAGAAGCATTGTAACTGTACTGAAGCTCGGCTAATTGGATTTAAATGAAAACTCCGCGGGAAAAGAGTTAATCACGATCAAGTTAATGACCTGATTCAAACTATAAGAGCTTTTTTATTATTCATGTCAGACGGCCTCAAAATACAAGACACCCGCACCAGCTGCCATTTTAGATAGGAGTGTGTCTTATGACGTGTCAAAATTGAAAAATGTTCTCATTATCTCCTCATTTCCATTGTAATTGTTGTAAAATTATGTAATACTGTCACAGTAATGAGTGTAGAATTGTATCTGGAGTCATTAGGAAACATTTTTTGTGTGAGAACTGAGGTGAAAAGAAACATGGTCTCCCCTTCATCGGTACAGTCAGTTAAAGGTTCCATATTACACATAGTTTCTCTACAAATAGAAATACCTGTATTACCTCTTTAGTAACGAGAAATCACAAATATTACCATAAAGCACATGTGTCAAACATGCGGCCCGGGGGCCAGATCCGGCCCTCCAAGACCTTTAATCTGGCCCTCGGCTGATTTTTCTATTAAAATACTTAAAATTTTCAGATTTTTCTGTTAATTTTCTGCACCGTTTAGCATAGCAGCGTCTCCGGCGTTTCTGTACGTTGCGACTCCCACCAGAGCAGCACAAATGAAGACTTTCCTCTTTCCAAACGCTCTTAAAGGACGATCGTTTTGACTGTCGACCGTGACCCTCATCAGCAAAGTGTCAAAAAATGAGAAAAGCAGATGCTGAGTTCAGGATTTCCCAAGAAAAATAGTCTAATTCTTATTTGTTGACAGAGGTGAATGGGAAATCTGTGCTCAGTGTGTTTGGAACAAGTGGCGTTGCTCGAGGAATATAATCTTAAACACCACTACGAGACACGGAGAAAAATACAATAACTTGAAGAGAGAACTGAGTTTTCTGATCCGGCCCTTTTGGGATCAAAGTAGGCTGCATACGGCCCCCGGACCAAAATGAGTTTGACACTCCTGCCATAAAGACAAATATCCTAATAACAGGCTCTAAGCACAGAGAGGAGAAAAATATTATTCATTACAAAAACAGGAAGTCACATGGCGTTACTCATGACGTCACACATGCTACATGCTGCATGCTACGTGTGATGAACCATAATGCAGAAGACCACAGCGTTTACACTGGCCAAGTGACACATGCACAGACGAGATGGTGAACATGGAGGGAAGTTCGGAAATTCAGTTCAATTCACATTTATTTATAGAACACATTTAAAACAATTTCAGTGGACCAAAGTGCTTCAGATAAAAGTAAACAACAAACTTCCAACAGAGCTAAAGTTATGCAAAGACTTAAAATAAAATAGCCTTGTTGTTTCTGCACTCTTAGAAACAACTATTTCTAAGAGTGCAGATGTGTCAGCATTAAAGTTAGACTGGACATGAAAAGGTTTAAGTTTATTGATGTTTACAGTGCAAAATCACACTGAAGTGTCTCGGGGCACTTAGCAGTGAAGGTAAAATTTAAGAAGGGGGATAAGATAAGATAAGATAAGATATCCTTTATTTGTCCCACAATGGGGAAATTTCAGTGTTGCAACGCACAGTAAAGAGAACAGCAAGAAACAGTAGCAGCAATAGAAGTACAGTTAAGTTAAAAATAGACAAACACTATAAAGATCTATAAAGATAAGGATTATAAAACTATGTATCATATAAATTGCTGTCTTAAGACAATATATACAATAAATTGCAATCTAAAAACTATATATACAATAAATTACTATCTTACATTATTGCACAGGGTCCCAGTATTGCACAGGCAGCAGAGTTAGCAGTGTTCACTGTAAAGTCTGACAGCAGCAGGAAGAAAAGACCTGCAGAACCTCTCCTTCACACAGCGAGGGTGGATCAGTCTGTCACTGAAGCTGCTCTCCAGAGCAGACAGGGCCCTGAAGAGGGTGAGACTCCAGGTCCAGCATAGAAGTGAATCTGGCCAGGACCCTTCTGTCCCCCACCTCCTGCACCGAATCCAAGGCACAGCCCAGGACAGAGCTGGACTTCCTGATGACTTTGTCCAGTCTCCTCTTGTCCCTCTCTGTGATGCTGCTGCTCCAACAGACCACACCGTACAGGGATACAGGGAGGTATCAGGAAACAAATCTGAATCATTTTTAACTGATGAAATGTATCACTGACACTGTAAATATTAGGAATTGCTTTGTTTTATGCCTCATCTTCATTCCAGCGTTCTTCTTTCTTAGCCTTACTTGTTACAAACACCGTCTGTAATGGTGTTTGTCTCAGGGTCTCGAGATGGAAATTAGCACCAAGAGCTAAAGTCTGGTACAAAGCATCTTTTCATTGTTTGTGATAAATGCTCCTGTACACTGTCCCTGTCAAATAAATCAACTAAACGAAACTAAACAAAGACAGAAGAAACATATACATATACATATGTGGGTCAACAACATGACGCCTACATTTTCTGTCCAGTTACAATTCCTTCAGTTAAAAGGGTTAAAATTCATAATAATTCAGCACATTTCTGTAGCACCTCTGACCTCCATGGAACCAAATAGTTCTTCTGCATGTTTTTCGTACTTAAAGTGTTCAAATGTCATGTGGTGTGACCGTGCATCATGTGGTGCCACTAATAACAGCAGGAATTCTATGGCTGGAGTTTAATAACAGACAAAGTCGACTTGGGTGAATGGTTCTTTAGGCATTTTTCTTCATTTGATGCATTTTCCAGGGCAGTAGTTTGTTCATTAAACACAAGCAGGCGACTGTCATATTGGAGCAAAAGAAAATATCAATATGCATTAAAAATCTAAAGAAACGCAACAGTTTGTTTCTATACACTTCATCCCAACCATGTTTTAGAAAATAAAACTCTTTTAAGGTTATTCTCGGTCGCACCACAAGACATTTTACACTCAAAATGCTTCATATAAATGTTAAACACAGATTTATGCACCTGACACTGGAAATATTTGAAAAAGTTTAATAGAAATTGTTTTTTTTTTTGTTTTTTTTTTTTATTTTCTGTTGGAAGACCTTTAAATCTGATTAAAAATAAATAAATTTGGAATAAAAGTTCATTCTGATTTAAAAAGACCATGTAAACACTTAATTCCTAATGTTTATTCGGATTTAGGTTTATTCGGATGTAAACTTAATTCCGAATTAAGTGGGTGGTTTATTCCTTTCTTAAATCCGATTTACATTATTCCTCGATCATGTAAACGTTTATTCCACTTAAAATAATTCCGGTTGTTCAACGCATGCAAAAGATCCCGATGTCCGTTAACACCGATGCCCATCCCCCATCCCAAGTTCTTATCATGACCTCATAAAGCAGCAGCCCTCACTGCACCGTAGAGCCCGGGGGCTGCAGCTGTGCTTCTGAGGTGGTGCAAAACATCCAGTTTGGTCCGTTATATCTTGTTCTGAGCACTCCGTCCTCCGTGCACTTGGAAAGCGCTTCTCAGGCTGAGGCACTGAGCCACTCCCTGCTCCGACTGATCTGAGCCCGAACCAGAGCTGCTCCTGCTGGTTCAGGACTCTGGCTTTGGATCTAGTCCGACTGGAATATTTCTCACACTGGAGTATCACACAAGGAACACCCGGATCTGAGCGCTGTTCCCCGCCCGAACAAACTGGAGAGTAGCAGTGCCGGGGGACATAGGTACCACCCCCATGTGTAACGACAAACCCGTATATACATCCATGCAGAAAAGCTCGTGTTCCAAGATATTCTGATCCCCCTGACTCCTCAGTATTGCACATGCACCAGTTTATGACATGGCGTCATCGATTAGAAATACACTAGAAGAATGGATTTTTAGGCATTTTTTCTGTTTTGTGCATTTTCTGTTAACTCCATGAATTAAACTCATAATAAATTTTGTGACTTGTGCATTGTGAAGAATATTTTGGCGTATACATGTGATGATTATTCGGTTTTACCGTAGTTAATTTAGTTTCATTCCTTTTATGTCACAACGTTCGCAGTGTTTTGTATTTAAATAATGACATTTTTTATTGAATGAAAAGTACATAAAACCCGAAAGCTCTTAATGAGAACTGACTGGGTGCGAGGAAAAGGGTGAATGAAATAACTGACAGCCAGTTGACTATGTGACAGACGGACAACCAGCTGACCACTTGACAGACAGACAATTAATGTAATTTGCTCTAAAAACATGAATCCGGTAGACTACCACAAAATATTTACATATTTAACTACTGATAAATATGTTGATGTCAGCAACAAAAGCCAGAAGTTTGGGATTCAGCGACGTTCTCGTCAGTATGCGGTAAAAGGTAGGGTCACAGTTCATTTAATAGCAATGCAAAGTAGGATACAACACTAAAGATTGTATTTTAAATACACAATATTATTTATGTTGGTGGATCATATAAAGTAGGCTGGCACTATATTAACAGTCTACTATCAATACATGTACTATCAGGCAAACCTGTCATTAGGGTGATAACAATGGCACCTATCGGTGACTTGAAAGGATTTACAGTAAAAAAAGCTACAGCAGGTGTGTCCTAAATCACTACATACGTTTCACACCATTTTTCAGTAAAAAACTTTAATTGATTAGAAATCTTAACACCAAGAAGTTTTAAGAAAGTAACAATGTTAATAATGTTTAAAATGGCTCATTATTTATGTTTGTGACCATTTTAGAATGATTTTTTGTGCAATAGCTGAAGCCTGAATGACTGAATATATTTTATTATTTGTCATTATTCTAATCATATTTTTCACAAATATTGTATATTGTATATAATATTGTATGCACACAGTGGCAAAGAAAAAACTCAAGATGCCATTTCAGCCCAGTATTACTGGCCAGGAACGTGTGTGAACATCGAAAAATGGGTAAGTCATTGTTTCTGCCTCTGTTTTTTTCCGTCAGCCTGCCTGTCTTGCTTGTCTGTGTCTGTCTGTGTCTGTTTGTCTGTGTCTGTCTATTTCTCTGCTCTGCAGAGTCTTCTGAATCTGAAGTTTGCTTTGCTACACAACCAAGGGAATGGATATCTGGATTATTTGATAATCAGTAGATGTTCTTCACATGAGATCGGTTCTTTAATGCACGGATGAAACAATAATGAGCATTTATTCTTCTTTTTTTGTGGGATGGGCAAAAGGAAAGTCCAAAGTCCAAAGTAACGTAGATATTTGTGATGGGAATAATGATACTTTAAATGAAATGGGATTTCAAGCCCTTAATTTGACCTTCTCCATATTTCATATGCCATTGGTATTTCTTATTTGATAAAGATGAAACCAACTGTGCTGTGAATGTCCCTTTTCTATTCATGTTTTTAACATTAATTTGTGTTAGTTCATACTTGTATTTTAATCAATCTTATATTATTATCATTTTTTGTTTTTATGGCTGAAATATCAAGAAACTGTTTTAAAAATAACTGTATTTGTCTTAATGCAGATTAAAGAAGGCCCAGAATGCCAATCCAAGGCAAGCCTTAAAAAATAGGAGAATTTTATTGTGAGTATTTAATTTCATATGAGGTGTAATTTAAACTGATTGTATTACACATTTTCTCATTGTTTAGGTCAATGAACCTTGGGAGTTGGTGGGCATGGACCTTGTTGGTCCACTGACCCAAACAAAGGATAAATAATAAATACATCCGCGTCATGACTATTTTACAAAATGGGTTTAGGCTCATCCCCTAAAAAACAAAAATGCTGAGGAGGATCTTACCTGTATAACAGAATTGGTGTACAGGTTTGGAGTGCCCAAAACAATATTAACTGACCAGGGGAGAGAATTTGGGAATCAGGTCCACTATATCAATAACGTGAATATATATTTGATTTTTAAAAATGTTAATTACATATTTTAGTAATTATAATTCCATTATTTTTCTATTTTACTTACAGCTGAATGCAAAGGTCTGTGCTATATTTGGAGTACATAAAAGTTTAACCTCCCCTGCCACCCACAGACACATGGGCTATTAAAAAAACAGGTCAGAAAACTCAAATATTCTAGGCAACATGATGCAAGAGAATTTTGAGTTTACTCAACTTATATTTACTATTGTTGACTTTATAAGGTATTTTGAGTTTAAAGTTAAGTTCAGCCAACTTAAGGATTTTTGTTGACTAAATTAGTTTATTCTTCTTACAGTAACAAAGAAAGGTTTGCTTTAATAGCATGTAGATCTGCCTTTAACAGGATAGTTTTCCCATGTTAGATATAATTGTATTGAAACGCACATTTACAGAGACATTTTTCCTAAAGAATGACCATACAGATGTCCAAGGAGGTAAGCAAAGGCAGTCAGAAGGTCAGGGAGGTCATGCAGTATGAAGGCTCCTTCCAACACAACAGTTATATCTTGCACAGTTGGTGATGTGGAGGCATCATCGTCTTCATACTCTGTCAGAATGAGAACAGGCACAGCTCAGACCACAGCATCCTCAGGATCAGTCTCCTAAGAGAATCACAACATGAGTAAATACAAAGGAAAAGAATGACACTATTCTACCATCATCATTGGTGTTACGGATTTTTCCATTAAACTTGGGGTGTTTCTAGAGAAAATGATAGAGGCCAAAAAGTAACCCAGGAGAACCTCTTCATTAATGTCACTGAAATTGGCATGTGGCATTGTGATATTTGTGGCTGGACAATATTCATGCAGGAAGCAGACAACACTAGGGTCTGGGAATGGTGTAGACGTTTGTGTAAGTACGTGCAACCCTTCAATGCATTTTACTCACAATTCAAAGACATATACGCTATATATGCTATAAGACAATTGCCATCACAATTAGCATACCAGTTACCAAAAGTAGTTAAACAACAATCCTTGCCTCAAACATATTTGGACTAATAGACTGAAAATTTGCATTTTGAATGAACCTCTTTGAGACTTTTGCAGACATATTCTACAAAGTGTATTATGTTCAAAATAATAAGCGTAACCTATGAAATCATAGCATCAGTGATAACACCACAGGGTCAGTCCATCTCAATTCAACAAATATTTCAGAAGGCTCGTGCACTTTGGTCTCAGAATCACGTCAAACTTTTAACAAATGTTCTTTTATATAATATTCTATATTAGCTCTACATTGTAAGTACATTTTGAGAAATAGGAATTTTTCCGAGCAATGTACATGCGGATTTTAGGTCTAAAATCGCAGCCATCACTTTTTTAGGGAATTCCAAACCCCTGTATCTCAGTGACTATTGCACTTAGAGCCATGATTTTTTTGTGGTTACTGGCCAGTTCATGTAGACTTGATATACACCATAATATCGATCTTATGTGCTGATACTTCATTTCCAGAGTGAGGCAAAATTTCAAAAATCTCATGTCTCATCAACACAGCCATGTCTGAGAGCCTGAAGCACCCCTTCATATACCTCCCATCCCCATGTCCTTTAAGCCCAATGAATCTGTAAACAGTGAAAATAACATGTGTTGAGACCCCCTCCAGAAGTTCAACAAAAACATAATTTAGGACAATTTAATTGGGGCAGACACACATGTGGGCATATCACAAAAAACTAGAAACCTGTTCTATCTTGTAGCTACTGATGTGATGAGTATTTGTGCAAAGTTTCATCTTCCTTATGCAACTCCTTCATGAAATGTCTATGTCTCAAAATCTACTTGGAATATAGAGCTAAAACTCCAGATTTCTTCATTTAGATAGTAGAACAATATTTGCTAAAAGTTTGAAGTGATTCTGAGACCAAAGTGCGTGGGGCATTTGTTGAATTGAGATGGATTGACCCCACAGCTACATTTCAATTCAATTCAATTCAAATAACTTTATTTATCCGTTAGGAACTTCGTTTGCAGACAGAGCACCAGCACAAGTGAAGACTCCACACAAACATTAATAAAAAGCACATTCATCAAATGCATAATAATAAATAGATCAATAAAAGAATACATCCATAACAGCCCCTCTCACTTCCCCAATGCAGATTAGCTTCACCATGTGGCTTCATCAGCCATTTAACAGGCGAATGGAGGAGGGAATAAAACTGGCCGTGGCCCTCTTAGTTTTGAGTGAGAGGGACCTGAACCTCCGTCCTGATGGTAACAGACTGTAGAGTGAGTGAAGAGTGTGTGAGCTGTCTGTGGAGATCTGTGTGCCCTTTCTCAAGACTCTGTCATTGTAGATGGTGGTGAGTGACTCTTGCTGCTGTCCTATGAGTTTACTGCTGATTTTAACGATTCTGTTGAGTGTGTTGCGATGAGTGAGACTGAGTGAACCAAACCAGGCTGTGATATTGAATGTGAGGATGGACTGTATAAAGCATTTGTAAAAAAACTGCAAGAATTGATTGGTGAACCTGTAGTTTACGAAGTTTACGGAGAAAGAAAAGGCGTTGTTGGCATTTGGAGAAAATGTTTTCAGTGTTCAGTTGAAAAGTGATTTTGTGATCAATTATGGTGCCGAGATATTTGTATGAGTGAACCTTTTCTATTTTATATTTGCACATTTATTACACAAAGACAATCACTTACCGAGCACTTGTCATCACGGACAAAGATAGGTAGTCCCCTAAGAGCTGCTGTCTTTCGTGGAAATATGTCCCTTGTCTAAAAATCATACAGACACAAAACAAACACCACTTACATGCAAAACTGAAGATACACTGTAAATAAATTGTAGAATGAAGAGTGTAGTTATTAAATGTGAAACTTAAATTAGAAAATGTGGCCTATAGAGCGCTGTTTGAAATGATGAAACCTTTGGAATTATAGTTTTCTGCATTAATGGATGACAAAATATGATCTTTTCATCCAAGTCACTAGTATGGATGAACAATATTCTGAGTCTAATAGCACAAAAGGAAAGATTACATTTCACATCTAGAGAAACAACCATAATACATTCAAAGTGCTGGTGGAAAAACGCAAGCAAACTGCTCTTCAAAAACTGGAAATTTCGCAGAGCACCTTGATACGTTTTGTGGAATGGTGAAACAATGAACAGTCCAAAACCAAACAATCTGCTCTATTTGAAGTGTAGTTGGTGGAGCATGACCTATGGCTACTTTGATGTCTCAAACAACTTCAGGTAGACCTAAACCTAAAATCTGCCATATCAGACCACTGTAAAAGAAATAACCACATTATGGATTGGGACGGGGCTCGGGTCATTGGATCGGAGAACAACAAGTTCAAACGCTGGATCAGGGAGGCCATTGAGATCAGGAAACGAGGCACTGACAGCATCAACCGTGATGACGGCGCGTTCCTCCTTTCACATACCTGGGACACCCTCCTCCAGAGACCACCGGGCGACAGGAGGCGTGGTCAGTCTGGGCGACCTGCAGGTCCCATCAGGCTGACCACGCCTACAGGAAGTAACAACAGCTGATATATGACACGTCACCACCAACACCGGTGACAGTTCTGAAGATGGCTCGCAGTTAGCAGCCGAAACATGTCAACAAGGTACAAATACACTTGGCTACATTGTCTTAGAAAGGAACCTAAGAAGTTAACTTCAGGTAGATGTGACCAAAAAAAAAAACAAAAACATTTAACCAGTTTAATGACCTTAACTAACACAGCTGCTACATAAAGTCATTCTCAACAGACATTCTAGGAATATGGCAACAGTGGCCTGTCAAAAATACCTCATGAACTTTGGGCAGGTTTGAGTGCAAGTTCAAACAGGATTCATTCTAAAAGTTCACTTTCCCCACCAATAATATGTAAAGTATGAATGTTATCAGTAGACAAAACATAGCCATCACTTTTGTGCCATCATCTTCAGCATGTTCTGTTTGTCTACACGAATTACTTGGATGAAGCTTGTGAGATTTCATGACCGATTAGAGCAGAAACTAGGCAATTCCAAAGGGAAGGGTTGGCATACATGCTCTTCTTAAGGCACTTCTCACCTCTTCATCAAGTTTATCCAGTAGGTCTTCCATCACTGTAGCAAATTAAAATCATAAACTGACATGATGTTGTCCATCTCTAGCTTTAACCTTAACTGAATTTCAAATTTATGACATTCAGTCTGGAAAATGCGTGTGAGAAATTCAGGTTTTCCACAATCAGCACTAGAATAAGAACTTAAATACAATTAAAAACATAAAGCCTTACCTCCTCTGGTGAAAGCAGCACAGGCCGTCTCTCCTGGACCTGCCACACCATAGGTCCCATCCCATCTGTAAATAGGCCTGTAAGAATAACACATTTTGCTGGACGATTAATTGACCAAGAAATTATTGCGATAAATGATATTGACATTTTTAGACCATTTTCAACTAATATAATGACAATGGAATAAAAATACAAATACAACCTTTCAAAGACAAGTAAACTTTATATTCTAAATAACATTCTGGTTTTAGATCTGGTTTACACCTGCTTCAGACCTGCTTTAGAACTGTCTTCGTAGGGAGCCCCTGCCAGTCTCTTTGTATTTGTGAGCAGACGAACTGCAGAGTTCTGGACATGTTGTAAACACTGCATGACCCTGAAATATAAAGAATTGCAATAGTCCAGACGTGATGTTACAAATGCATGAATTGCTTTTTCAAAATCTGCCTGTGGGAGGTAGGGCTTTCTTTTAGCAAGGAGCCTCCACTGACAGAAACCTTTATCACAGAGCTAATGTGCTTGTCCAGTTTGAACGCAGTCCACAGTCACCCCAAGACTCCTCACTGCAGGGAGACAGTAGGAGGACAGAGGACCGGTCACACTGTCATGTCCAAGCAGTGGGTTATTTTGCCCAAACACCACAATCTCAGTTTTATTTTGATTTAAGTTGGGGAAGTTTACGCTCAGCCAAGCCTGCACATCCCTGAGACTGTCCTGCAGAGCTTTGACTGTGCTCTGGTTGTTATTTGCGGTCACTGGCAGATATATTTGGACAACTGGAACAATGGGTCATGGTGAAAGGAATGTTTGAGCAGCAATCAAGTGTGCACTCCTGACTGTTGCGACGGCGACGTGAGGAAAACTCAGGGAAAGCTGTAAACCGTGAAAAGCTGTATGAGTGTGTGTGGATGTATTTCAGCACCACGGCCTCCCCGCGCTGGCTGACGGGATAACTCCGACACTGGAGTTGAGTTTTGTTTCATTCACACACTCTTTATTATGAGTCTGTCTACATCTTCAAAGGTCAAAATGCTCTGTTCCACCAAAGATGTTCATTATGTCTTCTTATGTACTTTAACTTCTTCTTAGGTTCAGCCAACAGCCGGAACATGTCAGCAAGTTAATACACTTGACTACACTGACTTAGTTAATGCTCTGTTCCACCTTGTGATGTCAGGAAGCAGAGGTTTTCAAGTCAATCAATCAATCAAACTTTATTTATTTACCGCTTTTCATGCAAAAATGCAACACAAAGCGCTTTACAGTGACTAAAAAAGAACAATCCCACATTTCCCACACTTTCCAAAACATAACATTGCTAAATGCATGAATCTAACAACAATCACCAGGATATTTCTTCAAAAAAATATTTCACTTTCTTGACTCAACACATCACTTTTCAGCTGACAGATCATTTTCAGAGCTCAAAACTGCACTTTTCAGAGCTATTTTTCTCATCTGACTCTCGGAGGAGCAAAAGGAAGATTCTCCCGCTCTCTGTCCGTGAGGTGCCGTGTGCAGCGTGGCGGTGCATTCACGGTACACAGGAAAAAATAAAACTCAGCAAAAAACATCACATTGACTTAAAAATTTAAAATAAAATAACACTCTTAGCAATAAAATAACCCTGGGTTACATTTAGTTCAGAAGAGATGGGCAATTCCAAGTTTGAAATGATCCAACATGATATCACAAGATAGAACAGTGTTTTCTGTTTGAGAGAAGAATTCAGACTAAATGTTGAGGTTGTGCATTAAACTTAATTCTGAAGTAAGTGGGGGTTTATTTTGATTTTAAGGCTGAATTAATTTCTTCCTGGATCATGTAAACGTTTCTTCTTCTTCAAAATAATCCCGGTGGTTGGTGCTCGTTGGGTCGTCCTTCTGATCCGGCTCCTCCAGTCGTCTCTTGGGACTTTCCTCCACGTCTCTTTGGATTTGTGAGCGGGATGTGGGAGTGGGCTGAGGTGTGGCAGCCTCAGACTCAGTTTGTCTTCTTCCTCCTTCTCCGACACTCTTCCCTTCTCCTCCTCAGCTCACAGACGTAAAGCGTGAGGAGAGAATTCTCCAGCTGCTGCTTCATTATCATCGGAACCACTGTGGAAAAAGTTTGGAACATGTTTGTGTCGCAGTGTAACGACAAACCGAGATGACAGAAAAGCCGGGAGCAGCTGAAGTGTGGGTTTTCTTCCCAAAGACGGAAATACGTTTGTATCGCTGTCCAATCAGAACCTTCCCCACCCCAGACACTGAGCAGAATTAAATAAAGACGATGTTTTCCATGTCAACTTGAAGGAGAATATTTTCATTCCAAACTATTTCATTCAAAACAATTAATTGGGAATTAAAAACATTTGTCACACATGCACAAAGAGAGTCCCTAATGCAAAAAGAGGATCACCACTCTGCCATCGTCCACTGCTCATAATTGAGAAAAAGCGAAGGACATTGTGCTGTACTTTGACATTGCTTTATGCGTTTGTGGTTGTGTCCTGTGCTTCATTAGACAGTCGCTGTATAATGAGCAGGTTTGGGGGGTTGCCAAACATGAACACAGAAGGTTATGCGCCAAGGACATAGAGAATCATTCGATCTAAACCCCTGTAATCTGTCAGAGCAAAGGCACATCTATCCATGAAGTCATCAAACCTGGCAACCCACTGTGATCTTTCCTCAGTGGCGTATTTACGGAGGGACCGTGGCATCTGAACGGCGGGGGGTGGAGGTGAGGGAAAGGGAAAACTACTGATCCTGTAAGTGCAGGCTTGGAGAAATAGGGTTCATGGCTGGTCCTGCTCCAAACTGGTCACAACGTGGTCATTTTCTACATCAGGCTGAACAACACTGCAATTGGGGCGAAGGTTAACCACTCTGCAACTCTGCCCAAAATAAAAATAGAAGTGTGAATAGAATAAATGTATGTTTTTATGAATAAGTCTAATTTGCACCCAAAAAAAAGAAAAATATTTGTACTTCAGAACTGACAAAAAATCGTACCTTACTGTAAACTCTATATACTAATATTTTCTATGTATAGATTATTGGAATAGTATTTTAATTTACTTGATTTGACTTACTGTATCTTATGGGACTTTAAGAATACTGAAGTGGTTGGAGAAGGCCAGCACAGCCCATCTAATAGAGAGAATTGCTTTCAGTGTTGCTGTTTAAAGCATTTCTTTACCTTTCTCTAAATATTTGCAAGTTTTTATAAGCTAAATCAGTGAATGGAAAATCCTGAACTTGTTTTGTTTGAATAAAATAGATTCACTTTTTGAACATTTTGCTGTGTGTCTCCACTGTCCTGATCCTGATCTGCAGCCACTGACCAGGGCTTAATGGACTAAACATCTGCATCTGTTCTAGATGTTCTATATTATAAATACTAGATTACATTTCTAATAAAAGGTCAGCCTGGGTAACGCTTCATTTGTGTGATGCAGATATGCTAATCTTGTAAAAAAAATACCACACAAATATTAGATGCAAATGAAAGTGTGACCCGAGGTACTCTTAATATATACTGAAAATAAATACTAAATACTACAATCTCAAAAGGCCACAGATAAGTTTGTAAAAAAAAAAGACAGAGACGTGACGTAAAAAGGTGTTATTAAAATTCATTACAAGTCAAAAAGTGAAGTCAGTTTTAATTTAAAAAAAAAAGGGTTCTATAAAAAAAAATTGGCCAAGTTGATTAGAAACTACTAAAATTCAGAATAAAACCTTGCAGCCCCTGAGCGGAGGAACAAGTCCTGGAACAGAAATAAATGTTACAACTGAACCAAACAGGACGACATGCAAATAACTTAAAAACCCAAAGGGCAAACTAAAAGAAGGTATGAGCTAAACCCCCCCAAGTACGCCCCGGGAAGTTAAACCAAATAAAACTATTAAAAACCAGGATTATTATCGGTGTAAGCTAAAGTCAACTAAATAATGAAATAAAACAATATTGAACAAAACTAAACTAAACACAAAACAGTAGCAGACCAGATGCTACAATAAAAAAGGACAGATGAGTGCTAAAAGAAACATTAAAACTTTGGTTTAAAAACAACTGTCCTACATTAAAATATCAAATACTCGCAGTGGAAAAAGATCTGCCTCCGGAGTGGACTTAGCTCTAACACAAATTAAAACTCATTAAAACCAGTTTTCGAGCTAAAATCATTCAAATACGAGAGCGTGTTAAAATCCTGCCTGACACCAGCAGAAGTCGGGACTTAGGTCTTGCAGAGGGGCCTATTTAAGCCCGCTGGCACCAAAAGGTAGTGCCAGGTAGTTCAAAACCGTAAGACCTCCCCCTGTTGACCGCCGAAAAAGAAAATTCTCAACATATATTTTTATTTTTTTTAATGCAATAATGGTAAATTTAAATGAGACAAAGACTGTTAACCGGCCAATCAGGACGTTAGCCGCTCACGACATCAGGTCACCATAGTCCGAGTAAACAAATGCCCCAAGAGAGACGTATCTGGTGCGACGCAGAAGTTTGTTGTCCCGCAGACGTTGGAGATGCTGCATGGAGATGTGAGGCCGGGGCGGTGCAGATGTTAGCAGCCATGTTTGGAGGTTCCAGTCCACTGCGATGGTCTATACCCGCCGAGGTGAGGGGAGCCCACGGTGAGTAAGAATCCAATGAGTAAATATTGTTGAGTTTGTGTTAACAAGTACCAGATGACAACAGAACAGAACTAAGACAAAGTCACGATGGGAGTAAATTTATTCCAATAATAATCACAGTCGGAGTCAGAAGAAGAAGCGTCCTGTCCACATCTGGATACGAGTAAGTCTGTTCGCTGTCAATCATCAGATCAGCAGGTCAGGACACCATCAACCAATCAGGAGATCAGCCGGTCCGAACATCAACCAATCAGGAGATCAGCCGGTCAGAACATCAACCAATCAGGAGATCAGCAGGTCAGAACATCAACCAATCAGGAGATCAGGCGGCCATCAGGTCCTTTTGAATCCCTCAGTCGTCCAAGTGAACGACAAAAGTTTTTTTGACTGAATATGGCTGATCTCCTTATCGGCCAATGAGGAGATCAGCCAATCAGGATAAAGGCCCGTCATAAAATCAATCAAATCAGCCAAGGATTTTTTTTTATTTTTTCAGTACAATGGTAAATTAGGCAGGCAAGATTAAGACTGCCAGGCGACCAGGACATTTCCCAATCAGCTCATCTTTTTTTTTTTTTTTTTATGCAACAATGAGCCAATGGGGAGCCAAGCCAGCTGTGTTCTAGTATTTCCTGAAAAAAAACAAAAAAAAAAAAAACATCAAAATGCAACACTTTGTATTATGCAGACTTCCAGTGCTGTGTGAGCCGTGAGAATGTCTGTATAATTCTTTATAAGTAAATGTAAGTCTAATTTTTAAACATTCTCCCATAAAGAGATGCAATTCCGGTGAGTTACCGTCTTACCGGTGGAATTTGGTGGCCTTCTGAAAACTCCAGTCCAGTTCACGTTTAATGTTTGGCCTGGCTTGTCCCGCCGGAGCAGAGATCTGCAAACAAAATATCATTTTAAATCACATTTACTGCATTCAGCGCTCCAACTGGGCGGCATATACAGTACAGTGGTGTATATACTGTAGTAATAATGGCATAATAACAGTTCAAATGTCTGTTTAAAAATGAAGAAGTGCCAGTAGTATGTTTTAGTACCTGTTTTGTTCTCTTGGCGTCGGGTTCGGAGTCTCCAGGGTGGAGGCGCTTGTGGGCAGGTGGCCTCTCCGTAGTGACCACAGCAGACTCCTCCTGTGTCTCTCTTAACGCAGGGATGACATCTTTATATGTTTGGTCGTTTGTGTACTCTGCCTCGATGTGCATGCCTTCGGTCCAAAAATATTGAGCCTTTGCGTGCACTGCAAAAGACAACACAACAAAACAATCAATACGACTACGTAAAAACACAGTGCCATATTTAGCAGCAGATATACACTTACGGGACTGGACGAAGCTCAGGACGTCAGAGTGTAGATTCACATTCTGAGCGTCTGGGCTGAATTTAATGCCTATGACCCAAGATGTTCCAAGTCCATTCCTGAAAAATACATATATATTTTATCATTTAACGTAGAATACAATCAAAACAGCCACTTAAGCTCCACTTTTCATTGTTATTTATTACTTTTTACTTGTCTGACTCTTAGCTGTAGCCATTATCTTTCTTCCTGCAGTCCGCTTAAATATAACACCCTTGTGTACTTTATGTCTACAACATTAGCAGAATTTTTTCGTGATGCAGAAAATGTGGACGTACTTTTCAGGAAAGGTCTGGAGGCTGGGACAGGCCACGAGGATGTTGGGGTTCTGATCCAAGATGCCCACCAAGTGTCTGATCTTGGACTCTATGTAACCAGTGCTATAAAAATGCACAGAATACATTTGGAAATGATCAGATTTCAAATGACAATACACTCGAAAATAGTTGAGTCACAATAAACGGAAATACAAAACAAATGAAAGTCTGGATACTCACCATTCTTTATGCTTGGCCTCTGTTGGAGCAGTGGTGCGCAGCATAACATAGTGTCTGAAGGAATAAAACAACACTCTTAATAGATTTAATGTTCTTATTTTGAAATTAAATAAGTTGCATTTGTTTGTCAGGATGTAAACTTATAGGAGAGGCACGTACTTGTATTCTTGGAAAAACACTGACGGTTCAAAGAGCGTTTTCCACGTGGTTTTGTTCCCAAACACCTCCTCTGTAATACTGCGACCTGCAAAAGAGAACATCCATTATAAATTCATCAAATCCCTAAAAACATGTGTGTATAGTTTAGTTCTTGTTAAATATTTGAAGTAAAAACATAAAAGATCCTTACTGCGCTCGATCTCCTCCATCATGATGTTTCGTGTGGAGGCCGTCACGTTGAAGGAGGAGTTCTGCTGTGGGTACAGGGGGGTGATGATGGGCATTAGGTGGGATCGATGACTGACGTTCACCTGAGAGTTTAAAAAACACCAACATTTCAACATGTCAGTGTAGTTAGAGCTGTGTGTGACGTGCCATTCTGGAGCAAATAGGACTGTCTTTTTAAATGCGATTGGATTATTTTCTTGCATTTCAATTAAAACTACAGTAGATACTACACTAACTCATGGTATTTTTGGACTATAAGTCGCACTTTTTTTCAAGGTTCTTCTACTTCTACTCAGGTGCGACTTACATATTACATTTTTCACACTGACAGCCCATAGCCCAAATATATGAATCCTATACATGAATTAAAAATGAAAAAAACAAATCGTCATCCATTTTTTTCATTTTGGTTTTAGAGACAAATAATGCATTTTTTCATTCTCTTATTTTTCGTTCTATATTGAAAAATGAATGAATGATACATGGATTGTTTTCTATACGGTTGTTTTCATCACTATAACTTCTATAACTCGCCTTTCAAGATGAAATGTTGGTTCTTGGTCTCTGATTTTATAAAATAAATTTCCCCCAAAAAGTGCGACTTATACATGTTTTTTTCTTCATTGTGCATTTTTTGGCTGGTGCGACTTATACTTTGGAGCGACTTATAGTCCGATAATAATATGGTAATTAAACCAAAACTAAACTACTGAACTAACCTAACTACCAAGTTTTCAAAGTGAAAGTACATTTGGCACTTACATTTGGATTCCACACTGGGAAGTTGAATTTATGCTCCTCGGGGGTTCTCAGCAGGATTGGAAAAGGCCACTCCCTATTTCACAAAAAAAGAAAACAATTCAAATTCAGCAAAGCCATGGCCAGAAACGTTCTTAAATCTTCTCTATTACCACACTGTACTTACCACATGGTGTACACCTGAAAAAACCTGTGCACGAGCACAGACACGGTGGCGTACGGGTACAGCTGGCACACCCTGGCCACTAAAATGGTCCAAGATGCTCCACCCAGGAAGCCCATCTTATTGGAGTAGATCAGGGGTCACCAACGCAGTGCCCGCGGGCGCACGGTCGCCCGCGAGGACCACTTAAGGCGCCCGCAAGCCATGCTCCAAAAATAGCACTGGTCACAATGGAAGTCAATATAAAATATAAAGTTGCATAAATTTTAGAATTAATGCTTACATGTATGCAGAATAGTTAAATAACGTAATAAATATAAATAATAATAAAAAAAAAATAAAACAATATTTGATGTAGACTGAGGTCTAAGGTCAGTAGTGCGCAGTCACCACACCTCTTTCCTACAGGATGTGAAGCGATGAGGAGTTAGCCTGCTTATGCTTTAGCCCCAAAAGTCATGGCAGAAAAGCGAAAAAAGACATACTATTTTCACAGTGAGTGGGAGGAAGAGTTCTTTTTTACGTCATTCAAAGACAAATGTTTGTGTCTTATTTGCGGCACGACTGTTGCAGTACCAAAGCGACACAATGTGGAGAGACATTTCAAAACCTGTCACGAAAGCTTCGATGTGAACTACCCACCTGGCAGCGCATTACGGACAGAAAAAGCCAGTGGGTTAAAGGCAGCTTTAGACAAACAACGGACTTTTTTCACGAGGCCGGTGAAAAAATCTCAGAACGCAACCGAAGCTTCGTTTAGAGCTGCACATTTTCTGATAAAGAACAAGAAAGCCTTTTCGGATGGGGAGGTTTTTAAAGAAGCTATGATGCTTGTTGCTAACACACTCTTCAAAGATGAGAAACACGGTCCTGATGTCATCTCTGCGCTCTCCGATGTCCAACTTGGAGCAAGTACGATGGCTAGGACGAGTGTCATCTTTGTCCGAGAACTTAACAGAGCAACAGGACCGGGATCTCGCTACGTGCAGGTGGTTTAGCATCCAGTGCGACGAGTCGGTAGACAGCGCCAGTACCGCTCAGCTGATGATATTTATCCGAATGGTGATGACTTTTTAACAAAAGAAGAACTGCTAACACTTCTGCCGCTGAAGACAACTATGAGGGGAGTTGACATCTATCACGCGGTAAAACACTTTTTCGTAGAGAAAAAGGTGCCATTACAGAAGTTGGCATCGATAACAACAGACGGGGCCCCAGCCATGACAGGCCGGCATGCGGGCTTCATTGCACAATGCAAAAATGATCCAGACTTCCCAAAATTTCAAAACTACCACTGCATCATTCATCAGCAGGCGATCTGTGCGAAAGTGACCGGCTTTGATCACGTAATGACTCCTGTGGTGAAGATCATAAATAGCATCCGCTCCAAAGCTAAACAACACAGAATGTTTAAGGTGCTATTGGATGAACTGTCTGCTGAATATGGTGACCTTTTATTACACACGGAAATACGATGGCTCAGCAGGGGACGAATTCTGCAGCGTTTTTTGTCACTCCTGGGTGAAATCAAAGAATTCATGCAATCCAAGGGGGAAGACGCATCGCTGCTTGAGGACCCAGAGTGGATACTTGACCTTGCGTTTTTAACGGATTTGACTGAGAAACTGAACAATCTGAATCGGGAGCTTCAAGGTAAAGATAAGACTGTCGTTCATATGATAAGTGCAGTAAACGCATTTAAAGCTAAGATGAACATTTTCTCTGTGCATGTAGAAAGAAAAAAAATGCTGCATTTTCCCTCTGTGCAGGCAGTCTTGAATGATAGTGCTTCTGCATCTGCAGTTTTAGATGAAGCTGTAAAAAAATACTCCCAAGTTATAAACAGACTAGGACAGGAATTTGAAGACAGGTTTTGTGACTTTGAGCAGCTGGAACCATGTGTGTCTTTTGCTACAAATCCCTTCATGCACGTGGACATAACATCCACTGCTGAGCAGCTAAGTGCTTTGTTCAACTTGGATGCTGGTCAGGTGGAGATAGAAATCTTAACACTGCAAAATGACCTCCACCTCAAAGCTCATCAGTCTGCTCCAAACTTTTGGTGCCTTGTGGATAAGGAAAAGTACAGTTGTTTATGCACAGCAGCTATGAAAATTGCCTGCTTTTTTGGTTCAACCTATCTCTGTGAATCAGCCTTTTCCAACATGAACTTTATCAAGAACAAACACAGAACATGCCTAACTGATGCACATTTACAAGACTCACTGAGAGTTGCAGTCTCAAATTATTCACCAGATTATAATACACGGGTGAGCAGAATGCAGTGCCAGGCTCCCACCTACATACTAAATGAGCAGACAAATGACAATTTCATTGATAAAACTGTAACAATATGAAACTAAAAATGTTGTACAAAATGTTAAATGTTCAGAAAGAACTTAATAACTTGTTCTGCCA
The DNA here is from genome assembly GCA_030686955.1 of Odontamblyopus rebecca. Classification (NCBI taxonomy): domain Eukaryota; kingdom Metazoa; phylum Chordata; class Actinopteri; order Gobiiformes; family Gobiidae; genus Odontamblyopus; species Odontamblyopus rebecca. Next base: position 33,913,235 of record CM060668.1, read on the forward strand.
AGAAGATTGAAATAAAAAAAATGTAATCATTATTGTTGTGTAAATCATTGATTATAATTGTGGAAAATAATTACTATTGATATGTGAGCAATCTCTTCACATATTGTTATAATAACTTCTATTATTATTATTATCGTTATTATTACTATAGTTTTCCATGTACCGGTAGTTTTATTATTTAGGAAGTTTGTAGCAAACAGGTCCTGTGTAGCCCTCCGAATTACTCAGTGCCCCTAAAGTAGCCCTCAACCTCAAAAAGGTTGGTGACCCCTGGAGTAGATGTTTCTGCCTGAAACATAGAATACATGTGTTAGCTTCATACGGCCTTCATTCTAATTTACATTTAAAATTCTGTGTTACTTGGTTGATTTTACTTGAAGAGTTCATTTGCAGCACAGTTTTATGTGTTTAATGGTCAAATAACATAGTTTGCAATTATAAGTATATTCTACAGGGATTTTCAGTGAAACTTAGGTGCATTTGATCAGAAAAAATAGTAAATCAGTTTAGCCCTTGAAAACATTCAGCAAATACTGTTTATTAGAAGCTAGAATGGATTTTCTAAGTACCATCTTTGTGTATTTGCAAATGAACTCATACTGAACTTCACTTTCTGAGTATTTTGATGGATCTCGTATTGTAGTGTCTCTTACATTTGGCCCAGTGCTTAATGGCAGTAAGCACCACTCTGAAGATGCAGATGTTTGGGACCAGGCTCAGAATCTCCTGGGTAACTCTGTAACCCTGGAGACTGCGTGCAGAGCGGCCGTCCATGCCCTGCAGGAGAGCGGGGTCCATCAGGTCCAGCTGGTTGGAGATGCTTCTTCTGTTGATTTTAGCATAAACCAGATCCACCTGCAGACAGAAATATAATCGAGCAGTCATATTTATGGGGAACTACACAATTAGTCTTACTGAATCATGAACAATAGTTTATTCACTGTGTAACTTTTCTGGAAAGGGTCTGCAACCTGTTTGTCGCCATGGAGATGTTAATGCTTTGGTTTAATTTGTCCACAGTATGGCATTAAATGCATCCGTCTTGCATTTACTCAACTACAGGTGTTATTTATTGCTAAAAATACATTAAAACAAAACATCAATTCTTACTGTGAATAGCTCTCCACAAATCTAACCTGTAATTTGCAAGTCTCCATGGAGATTCTTAAATGTATGGCCATACTGTGGAATATTCTAGGCACATTTCCATGGAGGGAAGTAGGTGATGGACCGTCTACCGGACAAGTTACACAGTGCAGCTTTAAAGTATGTAAAGACCATCCTCCAGATATGTTACATGTAATTTACAACAGTGCCGGGCGTACACTGTGTGATTTTTGGCCCTTTTTGAGCTGATTTTTCACTCGTGCGACTGTTTTTGGGATCGGGTTTTGGCTGAATCGTGTATCATGCTTTGTGTAGTAAACATGAGGTGACAAGAACTAATACCTCATGACCAGCTCCCGATCGGCAACCGTAGGTCGCAAGAATATCAAACCTGTTTAAAATCCACTCGCCTCTTGTGAGGGTTTCACTGTTGAAGCCGTTCGTACAGTGTGAGAACATAAATCGTGAGCTGTGAACTTTTAAACCCTGAGATTTGGTCGTTCAGTTTGAGCTGGGGCAGAGTGAAACCATCGAAAATATCACATACTATACACCCGGCATTAAGGAGTGACTGAATAATGAATAACCCAGTTTTCTGTAGCAGCATTGTGTGTCTACAGATAATATTTAATAATAAAATAATGTGTCTTTTATTTATTTAATGCATTTATTACCAAAGTAAAGCCAAAGAAAGCACGTTAACGACACATTTTAGTGTTGAATTTAATTATTTCATCATCTTAAAGCAGGTCACGTGTCTTTCCGGCGTTCAAGCTCTAAGCGAGACTCAAACAGGTCGGCCGCCTGCAGAGTTTCCATCAGTCTCTGGGTCTGGCAGAGTTCCTCTTTGGACGGACGGTCGACGCTGACCGGTCCAGTGAGGCCGTACCATTTAGGCACATCAGACGACGTGATCTCAGAAAACCTGAAGGGAAATACAAAAACTTATTTAGTCAAGCATCTCAACAACACTGAAGGCAAGAATTGAACGTGATCTTAGAAGTTCAAGGACAGCAGTATCCTGCAAATGTAGTAGTAGTAGTAATAGTGCTAGTAGCAGTAGTGGTAGTAGTTGATATACAAGTATTAGTAGGAGTGTAACAGTTCACCTCCGCTAAACGAAATGAAAAGCTACAACGCAAATTAAGGTCGCGGGGGACCTATCCACATCAGCAGGAGCGAACGAACCACAAACAAACAGTACTTTTGGCTGCCAGCACCGGCTTTTATTGACAGTACCTGTGTGCGTAAAAATGTGACCAGTGTAAACACCTTTAACCCCGCGCGCGAGCGCCCCCGGTTACCCCTCACCAAACAAGAACACACAATACGATAACCCACAGACAATAAATCCTTCCCCAGTCACCACCACAATGAGTCCCCGTAGCTCCCAACCAAGTTCCCCAAAGTTCTGAGCACGTCGCGCTGCAGCAGGTGTGCAAGAGGTGCAGTCGGTACTCACGACTCCCGCACTCAATGTACAGTTCAGTTTTGTAGGTTGGACGAAGCCCAGCAGCTCCCGCAGAGAGTTATAAATCCAAATGGCGCGGTCAAAATGCAATAATCCCAAATGAATATAATCCACATTGACTCCACGGACAGGTAGCACTGGCACGGCTCCAGAAAACGGCGTGTGACGTCACCCTACATGCGCTCGCGTCACCTCTCCAAATAAATACCCCGTGCCCCTGGAGAGGGCGCAACCCATAGTTCATCCAAACAGCATTTATAAATGACATTTATTTTAAAAGGACCTAATATACAACAACAGCAAAGAAGTAATTCCCCTGCTGATGGGAACAAAAACTGTGAGGACCTAAGTGGTCTTTACATCCCCCCCTTCCCAGCCGGCGGCATAGTGGGTCCGAAATAGGGCTTCATGTCGACCACATTTACAGTGTCCATCTTCAACTTATCTGTTACCCATCTTATTTGGTAGTTAACTGGTCCTAATTTTCTCTCTACCTTAGCAGGCCCTACCCATTTGGGCGCAAGTTTGGCGGAGAACTTGGCAGAAGCTTTGGACAGTGGGTGCGCCCTAATCCAGACCAGACTACCGACCACAAAGTGTACATCTCTGCGCCGTGCGTTGTAGTATCTGGCTTGTCTAGCTTTGGATGCACCAACACGTTTTTCAACTTCCTCTTTTAGCCGAGTGTGTGTTTGAAGTGTTTGATATGCAGATGTGTGTGGAGCTGGAGCTTTGTGCACAAGTCTCTCAAGGGATCCCTTCAACTCTCTGCCAAGAGCCAACATGGCAGGAGTCACGCCAGTGGTCTCGTGCACAGCGGTGTTGAGGGCCAACCGGAACTCAGGCAACCATCTGTCCCAATCTTGATGGTGGTTCCCAACAAAGGAAGCAATCATGGTCTTCAGAGTGCGATTGACTCTTTCTGTCAGGTTCGTTTGGGGGTGATAGGCTGTGGTGAGTTTTGTGTCACACCCCAGGTCTCACACATTTGAGACAGCAGCTGACTTGTAAACTGGGGACCCCGATCCGATACCATGAACTTTGGAACTCCCCAGCGAGTGAAGATGTCATTTTTCAAAATCTTGCAGACTTTTGGGGTTTTTGCATCCTTGAGTGCGAACAGTTCAACCCATCTGCTAAAATAGTCCACAACCACCATCAGCACTGAGTTCCGGTCTCTGCTCAGAGGAAAAGGGCCCATGAAGTCAACTCCAATCATCTCCCGGCGTCTTGACTTCAGATGACTGGAGGAGACCTGCTGGTTTCTTGTTGGAGCTTTTGTACTGCTGGCATGTGTTGCAGGAGCGGACATGACCCCAGACATCTTTGCGGACTGACGGCCACCATGCCACTTGAAGGATCTTTAGCAATGTTTTCATTCTGCCCAGATGCCCACCAAAAGGACTGTTGTGGAAGTACATGAGGAACTGTGGTACGAGTGCAACAGGGACCACTAGTTGGTAGTTGTAGCTCCCGTGCTTAGATGGAGCTCCTCTGTACCACACATCTTGCTGGAGTTGGTAGTGAATGCGGCCAGGACAGGGTCGGCTGATAGAAGGTCCAAGCTCTTGACAGGTGGGATCCAATTTTTGGGCTTTGGCAATCTCTTGGATTGAGCTTGGAATATCTGACCAGTATGTTTTTGGAACAGAAAGACACATATTTCCAATGGGTGGGTGAGGCGCACGAGAGAGAGAGCATCCGGAACAACATTGCAACAGCCCTTTTTTGTAGTGGACCCGGAATGTAAAAGCCTGGAGCCACAAAGTCCAGCGTGTGAGCCGTGAGGATGTCTTGGGGCAGTTGAACGCCAGAGCACTGTGGTCTGTGTAAACATCAAAAGGTGGTGCCCTCGAGGAAGTGCTTCCACTTTTCCACCACCCACACAACAGCCAGACATTCCTTTTCGGCAGTGGAGTAACGGACTTCAGCACCATGGAGAGCTCTGGAGGCAAAGGCAATGGGGCGCTCTTCACCATCAACAGTCTGCATGAGGACAGCTCCCAGGCCCACATCACTAGCGTCACAGTGGACCTGGAAACTGAACTGGGCTTGAGGCTGGGCCAGGACTGGCAGTGTCTGGATTAGAGACTTAAGTTTATTAAACTTGGCATTCGGAAGTCCACTCCCATGGAACATCCTTCTTTTTTAGGCTGTTCAGGGAGCAATGTCGGCAAACCGAGGAATGAACTTGTGGTACCAACCGACCATGCCCAAGAATCGTTGGAGGCTTTTTAGATCAGTGGGTGGAGGAAACTCTGCTATGGCCGAGACTTTTGCAGGATCCACTTCCACCCCGTTGCTCGAAACCAGATGACCGAGAAACATGAGCTGACGGTGAAACAAATGGCACTTTTTGACATTGAGAGTCAGGTTTGTTCAGTGGAGTTTGGCAAACACAGCTTCGAGGTCGAGGAGGTGTTGTTCCTGTGTTTTTGAGAAGACGATGATGTCATCGATGTACACAAAACATATCCATCCCCTCAGCTCTCCCAAGACGATCTCCATCAATCGTTGGAAAGTAGCCCCGGCATTGCGCAGACCGAAAGGCATGACTTTAAATTGGAACAGGCCCAGGTGAGTGGTCATAGCGGTCTTGAGTTTGCTCTCTTCATCCATGGCCACCTGCCAGTATCCGGTCTGAAGATCCAGGGAGCTGAAATATTGAGCGCCTTCCAGGGACTCCAGGATCTCATGTATTATGGGCATGGGACAGGCGTCGTGCTGGGTTTCGGCATTTAAGCCTCTATAGTCCACACAGAACCGGGGTGTGCCGTCCTTTCTTGGGGTGATTACGAATGGAGAGGACCATGGTGAGGTGGATGGCTCAATTACATCATTTTCCAGGATTTTTTGTACTCGTTCCTCAATGACGGCTTGTTTTTGGACTGACACTCTGTAGGCCCTCCTTCGCACAGGCACTTCGTCAGTTATGATTTTGTGCTTAATTACTTGAGTAGCACCAGTGGTCTCCGTCCAAACAGTGGGCCACTTCTGCAGCAGCGGCCGCACCACTTGCGGCTGAGCTTCGAGGAGGGAATGACCGGTCTGGTTGTTTCGGCCACATAGAAGTTGACAGAAGGGGCCTTGTGACTCCACTGAAGCATCACTCGTGCCTTTGGGAGGAATGTGTCCTCCTTCCCACCAAGCATGATGTACTTTCTGAGGTATGGCTTCAGGGTAATCTGGGACATAGTCATGAAGTCGAGCCCGAGGAGCAGAGGCATGCAGAGGCTGTCGTCGCCCAGTACATGAACTCCGAGTGTGCCGTGGAAGGCGTGCAGGTTGAGGAGGAGAGTGGCTTTCCCGAGTGCTTTGTTCTCTTGCCCATTGGCCATGACGAACTTTGGGATTTCACTTGGTGCCAGAACTTCTTCTTTTTTGATCACTTTCCAAATTGAGAGGCTCATGAGGGAGTAAGTGCAACCAGAGTCAAGGACAGCATCTCCTTTGGACCCACGGAGGCAGATGGGGACAACCAGGAGGGATGGCTCGCCCAGAGCAGAGGCTAGGTCAGCACCAGAACTTCAGTTTGGACCATGGTCTGTTTTTTTGCCGATCCTTTTTGGAGGGTGTGACTGTTGGACCCAGTTCCAATATTCCTTGGTGTTGCTCCAGTCCTTTTCAATGAGGGAGCCCACCTTCACCAGCTGTTCCACCGTGGTGACAGTGCCGCGGAGCCCACTGGCCAGCCTTGGGTTACAGGCGCTGAGGATGCGGTGCACAATCTCCCCCTCCTCCATGTTCGGTCTCCACTTTAGACAGAGGGCACGATGGTCATACGCAAAGTCTCTCAAACATTGATTTGGGGCCTGGACATTAGACCTGAGCTGTTCCTCAATCTCTGATTGATAGTCCATGGGGAGGAAGGCTTCAAGGAATGACTTTCTGAACTCTGCCCAGCTGTTGATTTTGTTGCAGGCCGCCAACCACCACCTGCGTGCAGGACCCTTCAAAACCGCATTGAGTGTTCCCATCAGCTCTGCGTCATTCAGTGGTCTGAGGGCCAGGAAGTTCTCACACTGCTCAATAAAGTCTGTGACATCGGAGGAGCTCCTTGATTCTCCAAACTGAGGAAACTCCATTCTGATGGGCGGTCGGGCAGTGGCAGCAGGGACAGTGGGGAAGGTGACATCTCCGGTGGATCGGTGAGTGGATGTAGCAGCTGCAGGCGTAGAGTATCCAGCAGGTCTCCAGGACAACCGGGCTCTGGACTGAGACTTTCGTAACTCTTCTGCCCATCTCTGATCCCTGCGCTGGAGGCAGGCTGTTACAATTTCATCAAACTGCTGCAGCTTAGTGTCCACATACTCCCTCAGCTCTCCAGCCATTCTGTCCATAGCTGCTCTTAGGCCCTCTTCTCTGCAGAGAGTACTGTCCACAGCTTCTTTCAATCTGGCCTCCAGGCCACCGACTCTCTGCTTTATCGAATCCATCCGCTCCATCACCATTTCCATTTCTTCGTCATTCCCCTCCTCAGCATTCGCAGTGTCTCCATCAGGCTCATTGAGATACATGGACTCCAGTTGACTTGTGAGCTCCGATATAATCCTGAGATTCCGCCTGGAGGTGACATGGCGATAGGGGTCAAGACCCGGTCTGGGGTCTTCCAAACTCTCCTCTCTGTCATCTTGGTTCAATAAACCCTGACTTGGATTCTCCATACTCCTGTTAAGTGTGAGTGTTTCTGTGTGTGCTTAGGGTGTGCGTGTATGTTCCTAAACTACACGTTGATATACTGCAAGTGCGTAATTCGGTTCGTATCTTTTAAACCTGTGCGTGCGGGAGCGTGTGCGAACGTGCGTAACTGTGCGTAACCGTGCGTAAAACTAAAATATTAGAAACTACGTTTAATTCAGGATTGAAAAAGACTACACCCGGTGTAGGTTACGAGTATGAAATGAAACGTGCGTCGAAACCGAGCTAAATAACCCAGAAATTTTGGAAAGGCTGCCGATACAAATATGAAACTAATCCCCGCTCCCCGTACGGGCCACCACTCTGTAACAGTTCACCTCCGCTAAACGAAATGAAAAGCTACAACGCAAATTAAGGTCGCGGGGGGACCTGTCCACATCAGCAGGAGTGAACGAACCACAAACAAACAGTACTTTTGGCTGCCAGCACCGGCTTTTATTGACAGTACCGGTGTGCGTAAAAATGTGACCAGTGTAAACACCCTTTAACCCCGCGCTCGAGCGCCCCCGGTTACCCCTCACCAAACAAGAACACACAATACAATAACCCACAGACAATAAATCCTTCCCCCAGTCACCACCACAATGAGTCCCCGTAGCTCCCAACAAAGTTCCCCAAAGTTCTGAGCACGTCGCGCTGCAACAGGTGTGCAAGAGGTGCAGTCGGTACTCACGACTCCCGCACTCAATGTACAGTTCAGTTTTGTAGGTTGGACGAAGCCCAGCAGCTCCCGCAGAGGGTTAGTATTCCATATGGTGCGGTCCAAACGAAATAATTCCAAATGAATATAATCCACGTCGACTCTACGGACAGGTAGCACTGGCACGGCTTCAGAAAACGGCGTGTGACGTCACCCTACATGCGCGCCCCCGCGCGCGTCACCTCTCCAAATAAATACCCCGTGCCCCTGGAGAGGGCGCAACCCATAGTTCATCTCAACAGTATTTATAAATGACATTTATTTTAAAAGGACCTAATATACAACAACAGCAAAGAAGTAATTCCCCTGCTGATGGGAACAAAAACTGTGAGGACCTAGGTGGTCTTTACAGGATGACAGTAGTAGTAGTGGTAGTGGTAGGAGTAGCAGTATTAACCCCAATCCAATCCAAACATAGGTCAGCCTCTGTGATAAACAGACTAATTTCACACCAAATATGCATGAAACAGTGACATACTCAGACATCACTGCAAATGGAGCAGTTGTGTTGATGATTCCAGTAGTTTTGCAGTAAAAACGCACGAGGAGCACGGTTTTGCAGCTTACTCTACATCTGTGAAGCTTATTCTGACAGGAAACAAACGTGACCCTTCCCCAAATGTCCTTCTAGAGCAGAGCTCACATGAGTATCCATATCGTCATGGGGATTCAGTTCCATATTCAAATGAGGTGTTCTGTCGCAATTCAACCTGCAGCTCTCATCCGTACTGTACTTCTTCTTTTTTTTTTATTGTGAACTTTACAACATTTACACCATTAGTACCGCAATAGAAACAATGACAATGATGACAGACAAAAACAAAGACAGCAACAAACAACATCTTGAGTCCAGAAAAAGAAAATAGACAAATCATAACAAACTAATAATAACAATAGAGAAGTAAGAAAATAAATAAATAAATAAATAATAAATAAACAACAGAAATAAACTGTTCTGTAGGCGTTTTGAATTTGTATGATTGTGTGTGCGTGTGTATGTGTGTGTGTATATGTGTGTATGTGTGTGTATGCGTGTGTGTATGTATGTGTGTGTATGTATATGTGTGTATATGTGTGTATGTGTGTGTGTGCGTGCGTGTGTATGTGTGTGTGTATGTGTGTGTATATATATGTGTGTTTGTGTGTGTGTGTGTGTGCGTGTGTGTATGTTTGTGTATGTATGTGTGTGTATATGTGTGCGTGTGTATGTGTGTGTGTGCGTGTGTGTGCGTGTGTGTATGTGTGTGTATGTATGTGTGTGTATATGTGTGTGTGCGTGTGTAGGTGTGTGTGCGTGTGTGTGTGTATATGTGTGTATGTGTGTGTGTGTATGTATGTGTGTGTGTGTGTGTATGTATGTGTGTGTGTATGTGTGTGTACAACAACATGAACAAATTAATTATGATTTAAAACATTAAGTTAAAAGCCTATAGTTAAAGTGGAACAGTATTTAATTGATTGATTGTATTTAGTATTGTATTTTATTAGTTTTAAGTGTTTAGTAATGTATTAGACAGTATTTGAGTTGATTGATTGTAATTTAATTGGAATAATTCCCACGTAGACCACAATTACAGTTAAAAATACTAAAAATACTGAAAAATGTACAGTGGAGCAGCAGCAGCCAAAAGCACCAGCATGCACCCGGAACAGGTAACACATTTTATCATCTTTGGATTATTTTTATTGGTTGTTTTATGTTGCATCAGATCACTGAAGAAATCTAGATTGTGATTTATTTATTTTTTACTGACAATAAAACCTTTTTCAGATTTCAGAGTTATTAGGACTGCCTTAGTGGAGGATGAGCTTATTTGGCCTGTTTCAGTTGATTGATCGGAGGAAACCCACTCACCCACAGACACTTACCGGAACCATTTCTTTCCTTCTAACAAAGTTTTGTTTCCCTCTACTTCCCCAACTGCAGTGCTTTGTGTGTCTGGTTTGGATCAGTGGCTGTGGTTACGTGCACGCTCCAAATCTGATCAAATATTTGGAGTTAAAAGAGGATCAAGATGAAATGTAAACTTACAAACCCTGCATGTTTACACTGCACATTTCTCTGATCTGGCCAAGAGTTTAAAACTTCATCAGGTTATTTATGTGGTTTTCAGATTTATTGTCTACTTAATCAATCAATCAAACTTTATTTATAGAGTGCTTTTTATACAAATAAATGCAACACAAAGCGCTTTACAGTGATTAAAAAAAGAAGCTAAACAGGTGAATTTTGATTACTATCTGTGACGTGGCTATCGTTTTGACTTCTGACTGAATCTGATCTGGACGGAAACTATCTAGAACCATTACGCAGAGAAAAAAGAAAACAGAGGAAGCACAGAACAAAACACAGTACACATGATGACAAGACGGCAACAAAGGCCTGGCACACATCCCGAGCTGCCAGAGACAACCTTGATTAGGTCCCAGACAGAGTTACTTGTTCTGAATTGGTTGTATCATCTTCAAAATTGTCACATATATTTCTTCCATGCCTCGTCAGAAAATCTTAAATTTAGACAATAAATGTTTAACAGAAGCTCCAGTCCATTTACCAGAGTTTTCCCCTGCAACACTTCACTTGTTTTTAGATTCAGTGATACAGATTTGCTCCATACAGACGACGAACTACTATCATGTAAGACTGATTTAAGTACTTCTATCTTGAATTTAATATCTTTGAATTCATACTAACCATAAACTGGTTTTAAGTATGTATTTTGGGACTGTAAATCACACTTTTTTCATGGTTTGGGTGTTTCCTGCAACTTATACTCAGGTGCGACGTATATATTAAAATCTATCATTTCACATGTTGGTTATTTTCACACTGACGGCCACGAGAGGGCGCTCTAGGCTTGTGTTCCAGTATCTGATCCGCCTCATGCTCTTCCTCCTGCACCACTGTCACTTCTGCTCTACTGCACATGTCAGAAAGAGCCGCTGTCCTGCTGCAAGTCGTGAAATCTGCATCTGAAAACAGTAATCGAGCAGCAGAAAGAAAGTGTGGAGTGAGCGAGAAACTTGTGTTTGACTGGAGAAAAGTGGAGGAAACTCCAACTACAACGAAGAAAACACAAAAGCTCATCGTGGCTAAAAGCTGGATTTAGCTGGAGTAGGAGGAGTTGCTCAGAAGTGACACTGAGGATTAAGAATTCAGTGGATTTAGTGATTTGGAGTGGGATGAAGAGTTTGGTAAAATTATTCTGTTATGTTGTAGTTTTCTGCTCTAGTTTTCTGATTTTTTTTTTTTTTTTAAATCCCCCAAAAATACCACTTATAGTCCAGCGCAACTTATATATGTTTTTTTCTTCATTGTGCATTTTTGGCTGGTGCGATTTATACTCTCAAATACGGTACTTCTATCTACAATTTAGCATCTTTCAACTTATTATCAGGCCATTTATACTAATCATAAACTGGTTTTAAGCATGTTTATCTAGAATCTAACAGAATTTAAAGCATTGTTTCCAGAATTTGGCATCTGAGAACTTATTATCAGCCCATGAGCACTAATCCTAAACTGGTTTTAAGTTTGTTTATCGCAAATTTAGCGTCCATAAACTTATTTCCAGCCCATTCACCAGAGACGCTTCGTTCTAGTCTAGAGACAGTTTATTTTAAAAGTTGCTGCATGGAGAGATCATTTCACTACTTTTGAGTCATTTTGAGTCAGTCACTTTCTTGCAGTGTAGTCTGAGTTCTTCTCTCATCTTGCCCATCTGTGCTGAAGAAAAGGTAAAAGGAGCTGTTCACTTGAAAACGAACTGTTACATGACATCACGAGGTGGAGAAGATCATTTTGAGCTTTGGAGATGTGGACAGACTCATCATAAAGGATTAGTCGGATACGTGTGAATGAAACGGAACACAGCTGCGGGTGTGTTTTTGAGCCGATAACAGCATTATAACATCACTTAAAGTGCATGAGAATCCATTTTGTGTAATATAGGACGTCACTCTCACTCAATAATAAAGATCAAACTTTCTTGCGCTGTGTTCTTTGCAGATTTGGGTTCAGTCTTGAATCTTGCTCTGCTCTCATGTGGGGTGCGGGGCCCGTGAGCGAATACATTGGGTAGTTTATGGGCTGAGGGTGCGTTTGAAGTGAAGAAGAAGTCTTAGATTCAATGAGTGCTGCCGACTTCAAACAGAATAAATACAAGGTCGTCCTCTTCTCTCAGACTGTAGAACCGGGACGCATAGACACAGTAGAGGGACCGGACGGTTTATTCAAGAATGTTCTTTAGCAAAGTCAGGTTAACAAGTTTGGTTTCAACATGTTCGCCAATACAGCCAGGTTCATCATTGCCACAGTCACATGTATGGTTCAGATTTGTATATGCCACAATATGAAATGTTTGAGTTATTTGAGAATTTAGTGACTGAAACAGTGGACTCCTTAATTCACTTCTGTCTATTAGGTCGCCTCTGCTGCATCGCTCCATTATCGCCAATCCACCGCCAATATTAAAGTGTGTTTCAGCAACTTATTTTGAAAGAACTGAAATGGAATTGACTGACTTTAAAATTCTCATAAGAGCAGTGGTCTCCTAACCTGAAGGTCAGAGGACTGATTCCTGCTCAGACCAAGTTCGTGTGTCCTTAGATAACACATGTATTGCCTAGTATGACTGTGATGAGTGTGTGTGTGTGTGTGTGTGTGTGTGTGTGCAGTGTTGGGAAAGTTACTTTTAAAATGTATTCCCCTACAGATTACAGATTACATACTCCAAAATGTAGTTTGTAACATAATCCATTAAATTACTTAAAGTGAGTAACGTAATCTGAATACTTTGGATTACTTGATATTGTCATGCTTTTTAAAACTGATAGCAACCACCTCCTGCAAACTGTCGCAACCACCTCCTGCAAATTCTTGTTTGGTTTTAGACCTGGTTTAGACCTAGTTTTGGTCCTGGTGTTAGTTCTGATTTAGAGGCGCACAGGAGAAGTGCGGTCCATGCATCTTACGCGACAAGACACAATCCACGCATGGTGTCCACGGAGGAGACGAGGCGTACCGGAGAAAGTCCGGTGTGCGCGGCGTACGGGAGGAGATGAGGTGTACGGGAGGAGATGAGGTGTGTGCGGCGTACGGGAGGAGGTGAGGTGTACGGGAGGAGGTGAGGTGTGTGTGGCGTACGGGAGGAGGCGCGTATGGGCTATGGGTTCACGCAGTGTATGTGAGAAGATACGGCGCCATGCATTAAAAGCACATAGAAAATAGTACATTTATGTTCCTGAAGTGGCTCTGGCACCACCCACATAGTTGTAGTAGACTAACATTAGAATTAAAAAATCTCGATGTCGAAAGCCGCTCGGTTGCTGCAGCAGTTTGCGTTGCTCAGTCAGATTCCGCTCGTCCCTCACTTCTTTGAATACAAAGTGATGCTGAATGCACAAATGCTTTTTGCCTGTGCACTGCTGCCTCTGTTCTACTGACTCCTCCACTTCGTCCATTGTGTGACTGACGCGGTGCCTCCAGCGTTAACAGGACATTTACGTCGCTCTTAGTGCCTGTTCTGTTTGGGTTTCAGGCAATGAGTGGAATTACCAAAATAAAGTGTTATAGCCCAAAATGTGAAAACAGGAAAATACCGCCGTGTAATCCATTTATTTCAACAAAGTAACTGTAATCTAATTGCCACTCACTGAAACAGTAACTGTAACGGAATACAGTTATTCATAATTTGTATTCTAATTACGTAGCGCCGGTACATGTAATCCATTACTCCCCAACACTGTGTGTGTGTATGTGTGTATGTGTGTGTGAGAGTGTTGGTAGAGTAAATATAAGAGCCATTGTCTCGATCAGCCATTGTCTATGAAACATAAACCATTAGTGCACAAAGCGTGAGTTGTTGTACAGTTGTAGGGAGTATTATCTGTGACATAGTGGAGAGTTGTAGTACAGTTGTAGGAAGTATTATAGTTTCATAAGGGTGAGTTGTTGTGCAGTTGTAGGGAGTATTATAGTTTCATAAGGGTGAGTTGTTGTGCAGTTGTAGGGAGTATTATAGTTTCATAAGGGTGAGTTGTTGTGCAGTTGTAGGGAGTATTATAGTTTCATAAGGGTGAGTTGTTGTGCAGTTGTAGGGAGTATTATAGTTTCATAAGGGTGAGTTGTTGTGCAGTTGTAGGGAGTATTATAGTTTCATAAGGGTGAGTTGTTGTGCAGTTGTAGGGAGTATTATAGTTTCATAAGGGTGAGTTGTTGTACAGTTGTAGGGAGTATTATAGTTTCATAAGGGTGAGTTGTTGTGCAGTTGTAGGGAGTATTATAGTTTCATAAGGGTGAGTTGTTGTGCAGTTGTAGGGAGTATTATAGTTTCATAAGGGTGAGTTGTTGTGCAGTTGTAGGGAGTATTATAGTTTCATAAGGGTGAGTTGTTGTGCAGTTGTAGGGAGTATTATAGTTTCATAAGGGTGAGTTGTTGTACAGTTGTAGGGAGTATTATAGTTTCATAAGGGTGAGTTGTTGTGCAGTTGTAGGGAGTATTATAGTTTCATAAGGGTGAGTTGTTGTGCAGTTGTAGGGAGTATTATAGTTTCATAAGGGTGAGTTGTTGTGCAGTTGTAGGGAGTATTATAGTTTCATAAGGGTGAGTTGTTGTACAGTTGTAGGGAGTATTATAGTTTCATAAGGGTGAGTTGTTGTACAGTTGTAGGGAGTATTATAGTTTCATAAGGGTGAGTTGTTGTGCAGTTGTAGGGAGTATTATAGTTTCATAAGGGTGAGTTGTTGTGCAGTTGTAGGGAGTATTATAGTTTCATAAGGGTGAGTTGTTGTGCAGTTGTAGGAAGTGTTATCTGTTCCATCCATGGACGCTAAATACATTTCAGATAAACTCATCAACATCGTTTGGGACATTTTACCAGAGCTTTGATCAGTGCCGCTCTCTCTCGAGTCTTGCTGTTGGAGCTGGTTGGAGCCAAGGCCCCACTGCTGTCCACACTCCGCCTCAGGGGCCCAATCCAAACCGGTGCCTTCTGATAATTGGCCTGTTGTCGGCACAGGGGGTGATGAGGCTGCGCAGGAGACGCCAGGTCTGAGACGACACCGACGCTCCTTGGCCACTGGGATGAAGGCGGCGAGGCGGATCGATACGCTCTGCTCCAGCGCACCCACTGTCCAAACCCACTTTTAATCAGGACCCTGCTTCTGATGTGGGCCCCATTAGCCGAGGGACTAACAGACCGTGACGGAAAATGCTAAGATGTAAAGTTTGTTTGTGGGTAGCCAAGGCAATGGGCGTGCTGTTGTGTCCTTACGCAAAACATTCCACCACCTTGCCTGGCTAAGAATGTGGCGCGATTGTGTCGATGGTGTTTCTTGTTTCTTCTTTTTTCATTGCACATTGCTTGGTTTCAGATGGCATCACAACATTTTACAGGCCAGTAACACTTAAAACGTCGTCGTGTAAATTTTCTGGTGAAGTGTCCATCACCTGCTTGTTTCTATAGATATGTCTGTGCCAGGAATGTTCCACAGTGTGACATTAAACAGCTCTACTTTACAGTTATTCAAATACAAGTGGTTTTGTAGCTCAAAAATCCCTAGAAAAACAGATATTCTGAGCGGGGTCGCTTCTCTACATATCTGACCTGTAACTTGGTCTGGTTTGGGCTAAATGAAGATAGGAAGGTTTAACGCCATACTGTGAAACATTCCAGCCAAAGCAATAATATCAAATGGAGATTTCTATTGAAATACAGTGAGCTCTTGGGTCTAGCTACAACTAAACTTCTAGAAATGACCAAGTTCAGTGTTATCAAAGAGGAAAATTTGGCCCTTGCTTCTTATCTGGGAGTATGACATCCCCACAGTCTCAAATTTGAAAACCAACAAAAATTCTTAGAAACTAGTTTGGGTCTTGATTAGGTTCGGACAGGTTATGATTGGGTTTTGAGAGACTTGATGTAGACTTTTGTTCCCAATCTATATTTTATACTTTACCATATAAGGACTCAATTATAATGTCTAGAATATGAATGAGAAAGGGTGTTTTTAAATGAAATGTGCCCTGTGTAACTTTTCTGGTGGAAGCTCCATCAAATGCTTTCTTCGTAGAGATGTTATTAGGCCTGTAATGATAATCAGTAAGTCAATTAATCATACTATAACTTTTAACAAGCTCAATAACTTTTCCTGCCGTGACTGTGTGGAGTTTGCATGTTCTCCCTATGTCTGGTTTCCTCCTGAGGGGCTGATGGTGCAGATTAGCAGCCTCACTTCTGTCAGCCCCAGGGCAGCTGTGGCTACAGTAGTAGCTTAACACCAGTACTATTGAGTGTCTGTGAAAAGCATCCATTTTATTTATTGTTTGGTTGTTTGGTTCAAAAATGGTTTATTTAACTGCATTTTTGTTAACAAGTCCTCGCTGAAAGCCAGACTGCATTAGGCTATTCTCACAAGTATTTTATTTAGGCCGTTTGTTTTTGGTTGTCTTGCAGTTCCCGTGTTAAATGTTCTTTAGAAAGTAACCACACCAGACCAAGTTATAGGTCAGATCTATGGAGAGGCGAACCCACTCACTGGGGGAGTTAACAGGGAGGGACAAAGGGTTCTGCTGTCCCAGAACCCAGGGTCACAGAATTGGAACCTCAATCTGCACTGCAAAAAAGCTTGGCCAAAATTTAAGCTCTAAACAATTCTATCTATCAGAAAATGACTTAAAAGTAGTGAAATGATCTGTCCATGCAGCAAGATCATTTTACCTGACAAGTTCTCTTAAAATAAACTCCCTCTAGACTAGAATGAAGCCGTCACTGGTGAGTGTTCATGGGCTGGAAATAATTTATGAACGCTGAGTTTGAGATAAACTGACTTGAGCATCAAGCAAATCTGTATCACTAAATCACTAAATAAATGGATTGTAGCTTCTTTTAAAGGGATAGTTTGGGTTTTTTGACATGAATCTGTACGTCCCCCTCAGCAGTGTCGTGCATCAACACTGACTTACCTCCTGACAGCGTCCGGTGAGACGAGTTCTTCCCCGGTTTCGATGCTGATGAAAGTGTCCGACAAGTTGGCGGGAGTCATGAAAATAAGCGTGAACCATGAAAAAGTCAGAGCTGATAATCACTTGGTACTATTTTCTCTCCGCTCATATCACTGCGCTGCCTCCAGGTGAAGCCGTGCACGAATCCAGCACTTTTTTCAGTAGTTTGGCAGTGTTTAGTTGCTCAGACTGTTGATGCTGCGACGTGAGAGAGCTAATGTGAGAGCTACAGCCATGAATATTTAAGCTTGTATAAGATATAGAAGAATATATATAAAATGGTGTGGACTTGTGATTCTCCAGGTAGAACAATAAAACTCCAGGTTCTTCAGCTTGTCCCACTCTGTCCCTCCTCTCTCTCTCTGCTGTTCTGACTCCATCTGGTGAATTTGGGCTTCAGTATATTCAGGTTCATAAAGATCTCCCCTGGGCTCTGTGCTAAAGGCCGTGTCTTCATCGTCGGTGTCGTAGTCACACATGTTGTCGTGAACTTTCTGAGCAGGAAACAGTGAAACAGGCGCAGCGCCACCTGGAGGCAGCACAGTGATACGACCGGAGAGAAAATAGTACCAAGTGATTACGAGCTCTGACTTTTCACGTTTGGTGATGCAAATGTTTCACTCTTTTGAACACATTGTTTTTGGTAAGAAAAACACTTTATTTTCATGACTCCAGCCAACTTGCTGGACACTTTCATCAGCACCAAAACCGGGGAAGAACTCGACTCACCGGACGCTGTCGGGAGGTAAGTCAGTGTTGATGCGACACTGCTGACGGGGACATACAGATTCATGTCAAAAAACCCAAACTATCCCTTTAAACATTTAATGCCTAAATTTAAGATTTTCTGACTAGGAGAATCATGGAAGAAAGAATTATATAACCAATTCAGAACTAATAAATGTGAAAACAAGAAATTTGCCGTGTGTTTTTTAATATTAGAGGGGGGCCCATGCGAGTCTTCTTGCACCCGGCCCCCAAATTTATGTGGATGGGCCACTCACAGCCACAGTGCCTATTTAGTTATTATGTCAATTTCTTTTTTTTCCTTTTTTTTTTTGCAGGGGTAAACCAACTGTACAACCGTACATCTAAACCATGTGAAGCGACGCCAAAGAAATGCAAGTGTTCTGTTCGAAAAGTCAACCCGTATAAACTCAACACAGATATACGGCGCTTTGACGTTGCCAGCGCCGGCAGCACTGGTAGTTTTGGCCACGCATGAGAAACTTAAACTTAGCAAATGCAAAAGCGAGCGGTCGGGAGACAGATTTACAGACAGAGCTGATCCGGATCCAGCTTCATTTGTTCTGATTAAGCCCAGTTCTAAGCCGGCTGCCGTTTGATGCCATTCACCCTCCTCCTTTGAGTGTCGTCCAAAAGCGCAAGCAGCCCTCAATATGGGCGCCGCAATATGGCCACGGGCACGCTGTTTCTGTCGGGCTCTGGGACGCTCGGTGCTCCAGATATCTGTCGTTTTCTTGGCTTCTTTTAGCATAAATGCAGAAAAGAAGTGGAGAAGCAGAAGATTAGTTTATGATTTAATTGAATAAACAGTTGGAGAGTTTGGAAAAGGATGGAGAGACGTTAAATATGAATATAAAAGATGTCATTTGAAAAGCAAAGCACAAACGAAACATATCAGGCTTTTTGTCTGATATTAAACTATGTCGTAACTTGATTTTATTGTGTAAATATAATTCAGTGTTCGCCCTGTAGAGATTTATTTACCCCAATATGGAGTCGGTCCTGTACCATTCGTGCTTTTGAATTTTTATTAAGATCGAAAAATAATAAAATGTAAAACAGTTTATATCATTATTCCGTTTTATTGTCAGATTTAAACCTCTGTTTCCAATATTTAATTGAAAGTTTATTTCAAACAACACCAATCAAAAAACCGGAGATCTGGTCGCCGAGGCCCCCGCCTTCGACTGCCGCCCAGATCTCTCTGCACCCGACCCCTATGGCTCCTCCCTGGGTCCAGGGGAGGGTGGTCCCACGTCGCTCCTTCGGGCTGTGCCCGGCTGGGCCCCGTGGGGAAAAGCCCGGCCACCAGGCGCTCGCCCACGTGCACCCACCTCAGGCCTGGCTCCAGGGTGGGGCCCCGGTACCGCCTTTCTGGGCGACGTCACTGACCTAGTTTTTATTGTCATCATAAGGACCCAGGACACGCTGGAGGGACTATGTCTCTCAGGTGGCCTGGGAACGCCTCGGGGTCCGTCCGGAGGAGCTGGAGGAAGTGGCTGGGGAGAAGGAAGCTTGGGAGCCCCTGCTTAGACTGCTGCCCCCGCGACCCGGCCCCGGATAAGCGGAAGAAGATGGATGGATGGATGGATGGACCAATCAAAAAACAATCTCTGTGCCTATTTTAATGTTAATATTTTATTCTCCCTGGTTTATTTGCCCCAGAAATTCTCCTGCTTAGCGCATCGCCTGTGAATTCAGTGTCAACTGTGGCTCTATAATGAAAACTATTTTTATTATAGTTCTGTGGAGTCACCTGAACAAAGTTTATCGCCTCACTGCTTCCTGTTTCTCCTCATGGAGTTTAACACTGACGTGAAAGTAAAAACGTTGCTATAAAAGAAGACGACACGTTTGTCCACAAAACTGCAACGATTTTTCCTTCCAGCAGCAGAACTTCATATAAACCAGAGAGAATAAAAGATCAAAATTTAAATAGGCACAATTGCTGTTTTTTGATTGGTGTTATTTTAAATAAACTTTAAATCAAATATTGGAAATAGAAGTTGAAATTGTTTTTTTTTTGTTTGTTTTGTTTTGTTTGCTTGACGCTAAAACAGAAGAATGAAATGACAAACTGTTTTTCATTCTTCATTGAAATTCAAAAGAACAAATGATACATGGGCATGAGTTTTTGTTTTATTGTCTCACTTTGAAAACTTTGTGCTTTCCATTTGGACATTTTTAGTAAAAATTGAATGCCTTATGGAAATGGGGCAAAAAACTAAGCGCATTACAGAATTGGATTAAAAGAGAATAAAAACCTTTCTCTGATCTGGCCAAGATTTAAAAACTTCTATCAGGTTATTCATCTTGTTTTCAGATTTATTATCTACTTTCTTATCCTGAGACGCTTCATTCTAGTCTAGAGGTTGTTTATTTTACGAGAACTTGTCAATTAAGATGATCTTGATGCATGGACAGATCATTTCACTACTTTTAAGTCATTTTCTGATTTAAGAGTTTAGATCTTACATTTTGGCCACGCGTTTTCGCAGTGCACCTGTGGGTTAATGGACCTGACTGCTCAACCAATGAGATTTGAACCGGCGACGTTTGGATCAGCGTACAAAAAGTGAACCAGCTGTCAGACCAATGACCGTTTAAGGGGTGACCAGCTTTATATTGATTTGGCATGACCCCCCGTCCTCTTCAGGAGATCTTTCAAGAGACACTAGTGAAACTGGGGAGTAAAATATGTCATGACCCGACTCACATCCTCCACAACCAATTTGAATTAATGCCCTCAGGAAGAAGGTACAGCGTCCCAACCAGCAGGCTAAACAGGTTCAAGCACTCTTTTATTCCCCTTTCGATTTCCTTGCTGAACTTGAAGAAATAATGCTCTACTGTATTACTGTATGGCCATCAGGCAATATGCAATATTATTTGCACATACGCTTTGGGGAATATGCAATACTGCTCATAGGTAGGCTCCAGGGAAAGTGCAATATTTTTGAGCACTTACAGTGAACAGGTTTCAGGGAATGTGCAATACTGACTTTTACACTTTTTAAGCCCCAGGGAATGTGCAAAATATGCTAATTATGGGAATGGTGCAATATTATCAAATGTTGAACTGTATGAATTGATGTGTCCACTGTGTGTGTGCTGTTTGTTGTATGTCTATGTGCCAGGAGTACCCCTGTCCCAAGACAAATTTCTCCCGAGGGAGACAATAAAGGCTAATCTAATCTAATTTAGATAACAGATAACAACCCTATGCCCTGCCAGTCTTTATTTCATCTTTGCGCTGTTTTCTTCTTACAACCTCGTCTATTTAGCTGAAATATATTTGTTGGGGTGAGGCGAGACACAATTTACACAAAACAAAACAAGATATGAGATTGGGTCCACGAAAATGAAGCAATAATAATAAAACATCAAACTTACATAACGCTTTTCTGGATGCTCAAGAGATGCTTTCCAAACCAAATAGGAAGTAACACTGTAGAAAACGGGGGGTCATGGAGTTCCTGATGGATCATGGGAGTGAGTTCGAGAGGAAGTCGCCGGCAGGGAAGGTTCGGTCCCCCAAGGTCCAGTGCAAGAGGCAAGAGACAAGAGACGAGGCGAGATTTTAACGTAAGGACAAGGCACGTTTATTTGTATAGGGCAATTTGTACACAAAGTAATTCAAAGTTCTTTACAGAATAAGAAACACATTAAAATCACAATATAAACAAATCAAAACTTTTTTTTTTTTTTTTAAAGAGACATCAAGTCAAAGTAGAGGCTTGTCTCACATCTGCAGGATCTATAAATTTCTCGATTCAACAGACGATTATCACAGCCGGAGGGAAGTGTGGCGATGTTGAGTCGAGCAACTTCCAGTCGATGCTTTTCTACGGCAAAATCCCTGTGGGAAAGTGTGGCAAATTTTTGAGCAGCTTCATTTTGTGATGTCTGTATTAGCATAGACAGAGATTTTTTGTGGTTTAAATGATATAGATGTTCAAATATTAAGTCTATGCTCATATCGACATCACAAAATCGATTTTTAATTTGAATTCTAGAATCAGTCTGAGTGAACAAGTTATTTCTGTTTTCCTCATTAGTGTCGCTCAGTATTTAAGTAAGTAAGTAAACTTTATTTATATAGCACCTTTCACAGATAAAATCACAAAGTGCTTTACAGAGTGCAAGTAAAAATAGATGAAATGCAAAACAACAATAATAAATGTTAAAACAGGTAAATAAGACAAAGAGCAGTGAATTAACTAAAAGCTTGTTTGAATAACAGTGTCTTTAGCTGCTTTTTAAAAGAATCAACAGATTCAGCCACACGAAGAGACAGAGGCAGGGCATTCCACAGTCTAGGGGCGACTGCTTGAAAGGACAGGTCTCCTCGAGTTTTAAATCGGGTCTTTGGGACCTTCAGGAGGTTTTGGCCTGAAGACCGGAGGGAGCGGCCAGAGGTGTGAGGGAACAACATTTCTGAAATGTATTCAGGGGCCTGTCCATTAAGAGCTCTAAAAGTCAAGACTAAAATTTTAAAATCAATTCTGAATTTGACAGGTAGCCAATGTAAAGCAGATAAAACCGGAGTGATGTGAGCTCTTCTGTTGGTTCCTGTTAAAAGCCTCGCTGCAGCATTCTGGACTAACTGGAGACGAGTGACTGCAGATTTGATTTCACTAATGCCTGTCGTTGTTCACCTTAAGTTTTAGTTTTTTCTTCCTTTGATCGTTGTGGATAAATTCTTCATGGACAGAATCGGTTCTTTGTCGATCTTGTTGGATGGAGATTTGGTGTTGGGGCAGATTTATGAAGCTGCTCAAAAATATTCCACACTTTTCCACAGGGATTTTGGCAGAGAAAAGCATCGAACAGAAATTGCCGTCGTGATAATAGCCTATTTCCAATTTCGGCCTCACCATTTTTTTATTTATTGGATTTCATAGTTTCGTTTCCATTCTAGCACTGCTTTTTGGAACACATCAGCACGTAACCCTTTTTTGTCCAAGCCACACAAAAAATCTCACCAAAATCATTTTTCTCTTGTGTGTAGGAGCAATTTTGTCACACAAGATCTTGTACTATCCCTAATGTTTGTATTACTATATTTTTCTATATGTTATTTGTGCTTGTACATATACATTTATATAATTATGCCTTTTTTGACACCTGTCTTCTTTATTAGTTATTTTTCGTTACTTATTTTGAATTTATTATCACCATTTATATATTTTTTTCTCTTTGTTATTATCTTATTTTATGACGTGTGAGCTACTGTGTCCAAATAATTTCCAATGTGGATCAATAAAGTTTAAATCTATGTCTAATTTTTTGGTATTTCTAACTTTTTTTTTGCCTACTGAAAGGATACCATGTTCTATTTTTGTAGAAGCGAGAGGAAAAGACTCAATATAAGAAAAACAGAAAATGGCCTGTGGATTGTTTGGAGCTTTCTTCCGATGTAAACAAACAAAGTCGTCTTCAAAAAGCTTTCAGTCCATTCTCTGTTTATGTGACGTGCCTCTGAAAGCAGAACGCACTCAAGATAACATTTGTGTGTATTATTAACCGCACTTAAGGACTGAAAATACAACATAAGAATCAATGTATTCCATTGTGTTCCATGTTTTTGGCATTGCAACAGTTACAGACAATTACAGGTCTTTTTCTAGCTCAAAAAACCAATGTTATTAAACAGTGTATTCTTACAGTGAGCGTATTCGCCTCTCCACAGATCTGACCTATGACTGTCTGGTGGAGTCTCCTGCTCGTCTCCATGGGAAAAGACGCCATGCCGTGGAAGATTTCTGGTAAAGCAAACCCATACTTTGCAGCTGATGTCGTCAACATTCCCCGGGGTGTGATGCAAACTGTAGGCTCTGCTCTGTCTGAGGTTTATTTTAACACAGTTTGACCATCATGTGGCAATCTAAAGCATCACAAGCAAGGAACAGTTCTTCAGATAGTCACTCTCACCTTGTGTTGAAAAACAAATTTTAGAGAGCGAGAGCAAGAGAGACATTACTGATCCAGAGGCACATTCAAGTTCTGTTGCAGATGATGTTGAAACATTTCCACTGTGCGTCTCAGTGGACTTTGAGCCTCAGTCAAAGGTCTCAGGTCAGTTTATCAGGAGGAGATCAGGGAGGGTCAGCAGATCCTGTGGAAGAGCCAAACGTGTCCTTCTCTGTGTCCTGCAGCATCACAGCAGCCTCCAGGGGCGCCAGCTGAACACAACAGGAAAGGCCTCGTTCTTGCTCTGGTGTTTCAGTTGGTGATGAAATGGTCCCTCAGAAGGCACTTTGAGGCTGACAGAACTGTGCTGGTGCCAGTTCCCTCACCTAATCTCAAACAGACTGACGTGTTCACGTCGAAAATCAGAGCATTCGGGAACCAGATAAGATTCGTTTTTTTTCCAAGCGAACCGTGACATCACAGACAACGTGAGCAGGTCCGGGTCACATACGATAAAATACACAAACGATTGTGCCGTGATCAGTGGAGGAGACCAAATATTTGCTGGTCATATGGACTTCAACAGAAGCTATAGATAGCAGCACAAGAAAAAGCATGTTATATTGATCGATATGCGATATGCGATCCATGACTGTTATTTTCCGTGCTATGTCTTCCTCTTTCATGTGGCCTTTTTTTTAATTTAGTGGCAAAGCCACGCCCTCTTTCGATGATGCGTTCACTTAAAAGGTTTGAACACGGGTTGTTCGCCTGTGAGAACTTTGGTTCCCGGCTTGAAAACAGCTCAAGTGTTTCCTCTGGACCATCTTCTGCCACATTTGCTGCCACATATGGTGTAAAAACCTGTACCACCTCACAGGCTCATGAAAATGTGTTGCTTAAATCCATGTTGTATTTTTGCTTGAGTTTTCAGGCCATCTTAAAACTTCTGACAGTGTGTGCTAATGTGCTCACTGCATGTCAGTGTAATAGTGATGGGAGAGAACTAGATATGTTTTCTAAACTTCTACCTGCTCCATTTGAGCACCAATATGGTACCAATATACAGTGTGTACATGTACAACATACAGTATACTGTATATTTCTTTGTGAATTCTAATGTACCTTGTTCATGCTGTTGCTGATGCATGATGTTACTTAAACAAATAAGTAATAAATGTTTATTTCTATAGAGCTTTTCACAGACATATGTCACAAAGATGCTGTACAAAGCATTATTAACAGACCATTCTTCATTCACTCACACACACACCACTTTCATACTTCACATGCAGTTGAAATGTCTCCATGGTAACGTCTGTCCACCATAGAGATCCATGTAGAACACCCCAGTGTGATGTCACCGCAAAGTATCAGTAAAGCACAAATTATCAGCTGAACTGAACTGCAGCTCATTGTAATTATATAAGATCAACTCAGCACTGAAATGGTGTTCTAGCCTCTTTACAAACCTGAATATGTCATGTGCTGAGTTTTCTTTCCTTAAATATCTCCCAGAGAACGGCGTTATCAGTCCTGTTAATTAGCTCCATTAAAGTGATTAGAGGCCCCTGGGAGCAGAGGGGGTCTGTGACTGTGCTCCTTCTGGTTTCATTCTGTTCTGTTCTGTTAAGTGTTAGCTGCTCCAGAGCGTTTCTATTCCACATGACGGTTTTGTGTGCTCGCTAATGGAGAGAACACGAGGAAATAGAGCTATTATAGAGGGACAAAAGGGACAGTGCCGGGGCCCGTGTGTCCCAGACAATCACACACAGCACAGCAGGTCTGTGTCGCCTTCATGTCTCAAATCTGTCATAATATTGAACATTGAGAAGAGTATCTGCCTTTGTAGTGTATATAGTTTATGATAAATAAGACAAAATGCAGTGTTTGCATTTGACCCAGCTCATCTGGACCAGAGAATATAAGACTGTGACAGCTTTGACTAAACATTTTACAAAATATAATTAAGATTTTGCTGAAAATGTCACTGGTTTTTTTTTACAATTTAGTCATGTGTTTTAGGTTTCAAATTCTACTTTGTGACTGGAAATAATGACATCACACAAGGGAAGTGTAATGGCGTCCATGTAGTGTAGTACACTGGGCCAAAATGTACTGTATGTAAAGTACTCAGAGATTAAGAGAACTACAAATACAAGAAAATACCTTTATGTTGTTGAAATCATGTTTAAACTGAGAAATTTCACATAAATACACATTGTCTATACTGCGACTACTACTACTATTACTACTACAATTAATACTACCACTACTACTGTTACTACTGCTACTACTACTGCTACTACACTACTACTACTACTACTACTACAATTAATACTAGCACTACTACTGTTACTACTGCTACTACTACTGCTACTACGCTACTACTACTACAATTAATACTACCACTACTACTGTTACTACTGCTACTACTACTGCTACTACGCTACTACTACTACAATTAATACTACCACTACTACTGTTACTACTGCTACTACTACTGCTACTACACTACTACTACTACTACTACTACTACTACAATTAATACTAGCACTACTACTGTTACTACTGCTACTACACTACTACTACTACTACTATTACTACTACTACAATTAATACTAGCACTACTACTGTTACTACTGCTACTGCTACTACACTACTACTACTACTACTACTACAATTAATACTACCACTACTACTGTTACTACTGCTACTACTACTGCTACTACACTACTACTACTATTACTACTACAATTAATACTACCACTACTACTGCTACTACTACTGCTACTACACTACTACTACTACTACTACTACTACTACTACTACAATTAATACTACCACTACTACTGTTACTACTGCTACTACTACTGCTACTACACTACTACTACTACTACTACTACTACTACTACTACTACAATTAATACTACCACTACTACTGTTACTACTGCTACTACTACTACCACTACTACGACTACTTCTACTACTACTACTTCTATTACTACTACTGTTGTAAACAAAGAAACTTAAAATAAATCAACTTTACATACAAAAATATACATTTATATAAATATGCCTCATCTAAAAATGTGTTTCTTCGTGTATATTGTGATAAACTTTTGGTAAGAATTCTAGTGTAGAAATAGAACTCTACTTCCTCTAATTTTCAAGCAATTTTTCCACTTTTCTCCTTCACAAATTGCTTCTTCACTGGTGTAATTAATATTTAAAACAGTTATAAAAAGGCCACAGCTCCCTGACCCACTCCAGTCAGTCCACATTCACGTCCTCTTTCTCTGATCCGCTGCTTTCTGAGGAGGAAAAAACAACATCCAGGAGCAAAAATCGGAGGGAAAACTGCGGATGTTGTGACAACGGGGTTTTCAGAGACGGGAAGTGCTCACAGAACGCAGCTGAGACAGTAATGAATCCAGACAGACTCACGCTCACAGTATAAGTCCTCGTCTTCTGTGGACGTAACCAGACGTGGATACTTCTCATTACATTTACTTGAGTACACAGCAAAAACTGGAGGGTTAACATTTCAGGGTAAAATATTTCAGAGGTGTTTTTAACTATTTGAAAGTTAAATGGGGGTTTGAGTTGGGGTTATTTGTCAGAGTTGATATGGTTGTAATTAAACTTCCTCTAGTGTTAATTCAACTTCCCTTAGTGTTAATTTGGCCCCTCCCACCTACCACTTCAAACTCCCATGAGAGAAGACCCGTTTGAACCACTTTTGTACAGAATTTCATCTTAAATTAAAATAAAGTGTAAAGATAAAACACCTCTGCGTATTGATTTTGAGGTTAAACAGGAACTTTGGTCCAGTCTTACTTAATTAACATTTCCCAAATGTTAAATTAACTCTAGAACAGATTGGACTCATATAAACTCTGTGAAAATGTTCCAAGTGATTATGTGAGAGTTCATTGTAACACTTCACTTTTTGCTGTGTAGTTTTACATAACATAACATAACATAACAACAAAGAGAAAAAATATAAATGGTAATAATAAATTTAAAATAAGTAGCAAAAAAGAGCAAGAGACAAGTGTCAAATAAGACAATTATATAAATGCAAACATACAAGTCAAAACAGTCAAAATAAAATAGAAAAATAATAATTGTGAATTTCTATAATTAAAATATTATAATGTAATTATTTAAAATTACATTAATAGTAAAAAAAAATAATTATAGTTTTCAGACACCACACTTTTAGTCCTTCTTGAGTCATGTTTTTTACTGTCAGTGGGTTTTGATGCACAGAGAAATCCGAGTGCATTTAGTGTTGGAGTTATGTTTTGTTTCATTCACACATTTTTGTTTAACGCACAAACCCTGCATATTTAGGCTTCTCTCAAACTGAAAACACAGGAAGTTCTCCAAACTCTTTCACTAGAATCATTTGAATAATTTCAGCTTCAGAATTGCCTTTTTCTACTAAAGTAAAAGGAGCTGTTTCATTGAAAGCTCCCACTTCCTGACATCACAAGGTGCACCAGAGCATTTGGAGCTTTGGAGATACAGACAGACTAACAGTAAAAGGTTATTCAAACAGGAATGAAACAAAACACAACTCCAGGTCTGTTTTTGAGGAGATAACAACATTAAAACATCTAAAACTCACACAAATCCATTTTGTTTAATATAAGAAGACTCAAGACCTTTTAGAACCAAATTACACTACCGTTCAAAAGTTTGGGGTCACTTAGAAATTTCCTTATTTTTGAAAGAAAAGCGCTGTTTTTTCAATGAAGATCACTTTAAACTAATCAGAAAAACACTCTACATATTGCTAATGTGGTAAATGACTATTCTAGCTGCAAATGTCTGGTTTTTGGTGCAGTATCTACATAGGTGTACAGAGGCCCATTTCCAGCATCTATCACTCAGTGTTCTAATGTACAATGTGTTTGCTCGTTGCATCAGAGGCTAATGGATGATTAGAAAACCCTTGTGCAGTCATGTTAGCACAGATGAAAACAGTTTAGCTGGTTAGAGAAGCTATAAAACTGACCTTCCTTTGAGCAGGTTGAGTATCTGGAGCATCACATTTGTGGGGTCGATTAAATGCTCAAAATGACCAGAAAAAGAGAACTTTCATGTGAAACTCAACAGTCTATTCTTGTTCTTAGAAATGAAGCCTATTCTATGCAAGAAAGTGTCAAGTAACTGAAGATTTCCTACAATGGTGTGTACTACTCCCTTCAGAGAAGAGCACAAACAGGCTCTAACCAGAGTAGAAAGAGAAGTGGGAGGCCCCGCTGCACAACTGAGCAAGAAGATACGTATGTTAGAGTCTCTAGTTTGAGAAATAGACGCCTCACAGGTCCTCAACTGGCAGCTTCATTAAATAGTACCAAAACGCCAGTGTCAAGATCTACAGTGAAGAGGCGACTCCAGGATGCAGCTTCAGGGCAGAGTGGCACATCTGAGACTGGCCAATAAGCCACATCTGAGACATCTGAGACTAAGCCACATCTGAGACTGGCCAATAAAAGAAAAAGATTAATATGGGCAAAAGAACACAGATATTGGACAGAGGAAGATTGGAAAGAAGTGTTATGGACAGACCCACTCAGCTATTGTGGGAGCAGCTTGACCGTCTGGTATGCAAGAAGTGCCCATCCAGCCAATCCAACTTGTGGGAGAATTTTATAGAAGCGTGGAGTGAAATTTCTCCAGATCCTTCAACAAATGAACAGCTAGAGGCCAAAGGTCTGCAAGGCTGTAACTGCTGCAAATGGAGGACTCTTTGACAAAAGCAAAGTTTGAAGGAAAAAATTATTATTTTAAATACAAATCATTATTTCTAACCTTGTCAATGTCTTGACTATAGTTTATTCATTTTACAACTCATGGTGGTAAATAAAAGTGTGACTTTTCATGGAAAACACAAAATTGTCTGGGTGACCCCAAACTTTTGAACGGTAGTGTAGGAATGAACATGAGGCTATGACACATTCAGGGGTATTTAAGAATGTAGCATAGGCACTAAAACTTTGTGTAATTGCTGATAAAAAAAACCCTGCTGTCTTTCAAAATAGATAAGCAACATCTCATTTACGTCGGTCATTTGATTTTCAGACCATTTTCAGAACTTTTTTACTCTTACAGTATTTGACTATTGTTAGAATGTTGTTTCCTCATCAAAAACAGACCTGGAGTTGTGTTTTCTTTCATAATAATGTTTGAGTAACTCTTTATTATTAGTTTGTCGACATCTCCAAAGATCAAAATCCTCTGTTCCACCTTGTGATGTCATTTAGTGGTTGTTTAAGTTAGCTACCTTTTACTTTTAGTTCAGTAGAGATTGGTAATTCCAGGACTGAAATCATCCAAATGATTCTACTGAAGGTGTATGGAGTTTATAAAGACAGTGGAGCACTTCCTGTATTACCACATGACATCACAAGGTGGAGCAGAGTGTTTTCTATTTGCGACAACTCTAAACTTGCAAGATTTGTGTGTTAAAACTGTGAGAATGAAACAAAACACAGCTCCAGGTCTGTGACGAAGAAACGTTAGAACATAGATCAGAAAATAGCGTCATTGAGCCTTTTTAAATGAGATATTTCCTGGACCACCGTTGTCCTTTGTGTCCATTTGTCCAAGAGTTTTACAGCGATTCAATTTAACTTTAACGCTGCTTTGACTGTGTAATAAAACGTCCATTCACCTATTGGCAAGAAACGTAATGGCTTATAAAATGGAAACTTCATTTGGAAAGCACAAAAATAGTCTTTAAAAATGATGTGTGGTCAGTTCTTCCACAAATGAACAAATTAACTCTTCAGCTGTAACTGGCATGGACGGGGATCATTTCAGCCCTGGAATTGCCAATATCTACTCAACTAAAGGAAAAAGGTGGCTGTTAATTTGAAAACTACAGATTCATGACATCACGAGGAGGAACAGAGCATTTTGAGCTTTGGAGATGTTCAGACTAATAATAAAGAGTGACTCAAACATGTGTAGATGCAACAAAACACAACTCCACGTCTGTTTTTGAGGACGTAACGACATTATAACACGATTTAAAGCTCACAAGTGTCCATTTTGCTTAATATCGGACCTTTTAACAAGTCGTTCCACCAAATTTATGATAACTATTAGAACTCCAGACTGTCCATGTGAACATTTGTGTCCATAGAATCATTATAGAAGTAAAACTAACCTTGTATTTGAAGGATTTCTGTCTGAGCAGCAGCAGTGACTTCCTGATAGCTCGGCAGCGGCGGACTGATACATGAGAAATTAGTCCCTCAGCATGCGACGACATTAAATCAGTTTTAGTTCAACAAGCACAACCAGAATTAATACATAAGGTGCACTGTCAATTTTTTTAGAAAATTAAAGGATTTGAAGTGTGCCTTATAGTCCAAAAAGTGCGGTAAGTTGTTTCTGGGAATGATTTGTGTTTTTTTGCTGTTTTGGTGCACAAAACAGGCTTTAAAAACTGTATTGTATGACTTTTTAGTAGTGGGTCTGTCACCTGCTTGTTATGGTTATGTCATTGCTCTGTCAGGAATGTTCCACAGTATGACATCAAACAGCTCTACCTTAAGCCGGGCATACACTGTGTGATTTTTGACACTTTTTGAGCAGATTTTTCACTTGTGCAACTGTTTTTGGGATCAGGGTTTGGCTGAATCGTGTGTCGTGTTTTGTGTAGTAAACATGAGGTAACAAGAACCGATGAATACCCCTCAATCAGCTCCCGATCGGCAATCGTAGGTCGCAAGAATATCAAACTTGTTTGAAATCCAGTCGCCTCTCGTGAGGGTTTCACTGTTGAAGTCGTTTGTATAGTGTGAGAACATGAATAATGAGCCGTGTACTTTTAAACCCTGAGATTTGGTCGTACAGTTTGAGCTGGGGCTGAGTGAAACCATCAAAAATATCACAGTGTACGCGCAGAATTGCTTTTATACAATTACAGGTAGTTTGATAGCTCAAAAATCCCTAGAAAAACAGGCATTCTGACTGTGATCTGACTTGTAACTTGGCCTGGTTTGGTTTCCATGATGATAGAAAGGTTTAATGCCATACTGTGAAACATAGCAATAACATCAAGCAATAACATCTCCATGGAGACAAGCATTCAACAGACCCTCCACGAGCAAAGTTACACAGTGCACCTTTAAACACGATGCACTCCTTTATTCCACAAATGAACACTCTTCAAACGTAATTGCAGCCAGTGTCCGAGCTGCCCTTGTGAATTGCATGATTGGGTGTTTGTGCGGACGAGTGCTGATCCAAAAGCAGATTTATCATGTTTATTCAGCAAAACTCCCATAATTCACCTCTGCCACATGTGCAGCTACAGCCAAATACAATTAACCTAATGGGACTCAAGCTAGGACACACAGAAGCGGACTGTGGAGAGGGTTAGCATCACAGCATCAGCCTCAGGGGTCATTACGCTGTGTACGACCACTCAACAGTCACTTCACACAGGCTCAAATACTGTGTGGACGCAAACGTACAAATGACACTGACGGAGAAGTAAAGTAGCTGAAGCTGTGATATATGTTTATATAGAGGGACTGGTATTAACCCCACCATAACCCTTTCAGCCCTTTATTTAACCTGAGGGAAATTCAAGTAAAAGGCTGTTAAACTGTTAACTACCACTTCATGACATCACAAGGTGGATTTTTTTAACTTTGGTGATTTAATACTAAGATTACTCAAATGTGTGACTGAAAAAAACACAACTTCATGTATGTTTTTGAGGAGGTAACAACATATAACATCTCTTAAAACTCACGCAAGTCCATTTTGCATAATACAGGACCTCTGAATTGTATTTTGTATTATCTTTTTCCATACTGGATGCTTGTATGCATGTATTCATTCTATAGGTTCATATATTATATGTATATTAAGCTGACAGTGTCTGAAGTATCCGACTGCTGATAACAGAGTAATGAAGCCTGAGGAGACACAAATCAACATTAATGCAACAAGAGCGCAGTCCACACACGCTTTTCCACTCACTTCTCATCACGTCACATCCATTTAGCTTCACAGTCACTTTTAATGAAGGTGTGTGCTGGAGAAGAAATAATCTTACCTGCAGAATGTACCTTTTAAAAACAAAGACAAAATATCTCCATATCTCCATGAAGACAAGCAGGTAGCTGGCTTTACACCAGAAAGGTCCTTGTGGGGAAATTGGTCCTCTGCATTTGACCCATCCCTCAATGCCACTGGGACTAGCTGTCAGGAGCAGTGGGTGACAGTGCCACACCAAAGGACCTGTTACCAGATCTTGACCTGTACTTGGTCAGGAAACCCTGCACAGCAACATGGATATCTCATGATTTGATGTGATATATCACAAACTCATGAGAATATTGACACCCGCTGGTGTGAAAGGGCCTGACAGGGGGTGGGCGACCAATCACAGCACTGGGGTTTGTGCAGAAGCCAAAGTTGAAGAGTCCAAATGAACCACAACAAACATGGCAACTCCGACAGACGTACTTTAAGCATCAATACAGAGTATTTAGTTTGTGAAAAACATGCAGAAGAGCTTTGTGCATTTGTGGACAGGGAAGATATCTGTGCTTTTCTCTCAACTTTATTTAACTAAAGTTTGATTTCTCATCTTGTTGTCAAGCTTGGACCAATCAGATTCAAATTGTTGCATTTTCTGATCACTTTCAGTGAGAGCCAGATTGATAAAGTGAAGAACGCAGTTCAGAGTGACACATCAGTCTGGTGTGGGCCAGGTTAGGTCAGGAGTATCTTAGCTGGAGGATTTGACCTGTGGTGCATGTTTTGGTTTGATGGGGGAAACTGGAGTGCCCACAGTAACCCCACCCAGAGCAGGGAGAACATGCAAACTCCACACAGAAAGGCCCTGAAGTCCAACCTGGAACCTTGTGAGCCTGGAGTCCTAACCACTGCTGCCCAAAACACACCAAGCTCAAGTCCCTCCTCATATACAGAATCATACCTTAAAGCATCATCCTTTCTGTGTGGGAGTAACTCTACCACGTCATAATACAATCCTCTGTAGACAATTGCAGGACAGGCAGAAGCAGCACCTCTGTGCATGGCCTAAGCTTTTCCACATTTAGAAAAGGGCCAATTACATAACCCAGAGCTGCAGACGTGATTTGCAGGTCGGTCTGGCTCTGACATCCTGGGGAAATGGGGGACTCTAATGGAGAGATTTGCTCCACTGCGTCTATAATTTGAAGCCGGTCGGTTTGAAGAAGAGCATATTGTGATGTGCATCTGTCTGTGGGTGATTGCTCGGGGCGGGTTTTTCGGATGGAGACGCTGGCAGTAGGGTGGAGGCACTTTCTGGAAGCAAGGCAGTAATGTTGGGTGGGTGGTGTTTTAAAGGGGCAGAGTAAAAGATGTGCTTTGTTACGTTTTAATTTGTCATCACAAAGTCGTCCCTAATCTCGTTTGTAATCGGCAACGTGGATTTTTGAGGGCTGAACCAAATGACTGAGGAGAAAAAGAAGAGAAGAAGTGAAAGGATCAGATATAGACTGTGGGTATTTGGCTTTAACACTTCTGACAATGACGGGAAGAAAAACGTCTGACACCTGGAAATTGTAGAGCTGTGTCTTGTTTTGACCTTGGTTTTTAAAGTGGAACTAAACACTAGACCACAATACTACACTTTTTCACAATACTAAAGCATTATCTACTGTTTCTATTCCTTTTTAGGTAAAGTTGCAGCTTTCTGATTTTCTAAATTTGTGCTGAAACCAGTGGCATCACAGACTGTATAAAAAAGTAGACTAAGGGAGTTGGCATCACCCATAGTGTTCAGCTTCAGCCAAATTAAGTGCACAAGGCTCAAAGTTATAGGAGCGAATTTGGAGCTACTTTCATGTTAGGAATAGGAATTTATTTAAGGACAAAATACCAGAATAAAAACACCAGGATCATGTAGAGTGGGTTAATATGAATATTTTAAGACCAAAACAACGAGGCTCATCGCAGCAGTTACAGAGAGGAGATCACGTAGGCAATTTGGACTCAAATGCAACACAAAGAACTAGGGATGTCTCAATCTCGGTCTCGATATTCATTATCGGTATTGGCTCCTGATCCGGCTCTTTTATAAGTCCAGTTCCCAATCCAGTTTCACATGTTTTTGCGCCACTGACACTTTATGGCAGCCGTAAATCAAAACTCCGCCCTGTCCGCTAGTGGGACTTTTCACTACAACAAAACGAACAGCGACATGCAATTGCCGCAAATAAGCAGTTTCTCATGGAGGAACCAGCAGAGCTCACTTTAACATTGCCAATTTGACTCATCACTTACAAAAGAATTATACGAGTTTGAGATTTACAAGCGAAAGACGGCGAAGCCACTGCCACAGCAGCACAACACTGGCAGCGGCGAGGAGAGGCAAGGTAAGGTAGGTAAGGCTTTCGTTGTCTAATGGACTTTTTGGAGCTAAGATACGAACTTCCTTCATGATACTACATTAGACACATTACATTACATTACATGAGACGGCGCTACCGGAGGTTTTAAAAAAAAGGTATCAGATTTGTATCAGAAAGAGCACTCCTTAATAAAATCAGATCAGAAGCCAAAAAATCTTGATCGGGACATCTCCAGAAAGAACACAGTCAGACACAAATGCCTTTGTACAGTTCAACAGAAAGTGTCCTTTTATAGGTAATGGTTAATATGATCAGGCTAATTAGAAAAAGGGGCTGGGAATAAACGCAGAAACAGGTACTTCAAACAGAACTGCACAAATTTCAGATTGAGAGTTTTGGATACAGAGCTTGAATAGGGTGATCAGACGTCTCTATTTACCTGGAACAGTCCTAGTTTTGAGCCCTGTGTCCCCTCTCCTAGCAGATTTATCCGAAACCAGTGATTTGTCCCAGTTTTATTCTAGACGTTTGGAAAGATGCAATTACAACTTCCGGTGGGTGGTACTTCCAGTCTGTTTGTGGTAGTAGGTCGGACAAAATCTAGAAAAAATTTGAAAATTGACTAGTTTTCTTCATCTAAATGTCATTGTAGTTTTCTGTTATGTGGAAAAGGGTGCCAGAAAGTGAGGACTGTAGTTTTGTGAGGATTCATGTGGTTCGGAGGGAGGTAGTCAAGGCGGGGGGCTAATTGTTCTCAAGGCCTTAACTATAAAGCACTACGGACAACAATGAACAATTACAGCCGTACATATCACAGCCTGTCGACGAGCCCAGTGTCAGTAACTACACCGGAAGTTGTAATCACATCTTTTCAAACATCTTCCTGGGTTTGTGACGTAACGTGAATAGAGTCTAATGCCATTTGATTTGGTAAAACACAGAAAAGCTGCTTAAAAATGACCAAAACACAAAGGAAATGTGACTGCACTGACTCACATTAGTGCTGAGTGCAGAACAATTTTCCTTAATTATTCCCTCGTTTCACAGTTTT
Organism: Odontamblyopus rebecca; assembly: GCA_030686955.1. Classification (NCBI taxonomy): domain Eukaryota; kingdom Metazoa; phylum Chordata; class Actinopteri; order Gobiiformes; family Gobiidae; genus Odontamblyopus; species Odontamblyopus rebecca. Next base: position 33,949,308 of record CM060668.1, read on the forward strand.
ATTATTACTAACCCAAAGCAGGCATGTTCCACTTTTCGTGGTCACCCTAAGATTGAGTGTCTCTCTTGGCTGGTCAACAATCTAGCAAAGACTGAATGAACAGAGGGAGTTTATATACTGTAAACTACCCTGGGGTGAGTAGGGAATGAGCGGCAGCTGGAGGAAAAACAGGGAGGAAGCAAAAGAAGGACCAGAACAGGCTGGGAAATGGAGCTGGGACAGAGGGGTAACAATTTTTCAATGTGAAGTCAATTGGAGCCAGAATCAGGAGCGAGAAGTCTTCCCCATACTCACTTCCTGTTTGGAACGAGGCGGTATGTCAGAGACGCAGATCCAGATCCTGAGGTAGGCTTGGTCATTGACCGTATAAAGACATGGACTAAGGGAGTGTGATGTCACCTATAGCTTTTGGCTCCAGCCCATAGACCGTTTATATGAGTGGACGTAGCTAACCCGTTAGCCACCACGTGCCAAACAGGAAGTGCTCCAGGAGGCTGCTGCTGTGGCCTCGTCATTTTGGTCTTAAAATGTTTATATGAACCGGCGACACATGATTCTGAATTTTTCATTTTGTTATTTTGTTCCTAAATCAAGATATGAACATAAATAATGGACCAGTCAGACGTCTTCATTCCCCGAGGTCGCTGCCGCGGAGCGTTAGCAACAGGTTTGATTGACAGCTAGTTGTTGTTGGTACATAACAGAACATAGAACATAAATCCATCCATCTTCTCCCGCTTAATCCAGCTGGGAACATAGAACATTTATATAGAACATAAATCAATGACATAAACTTACTATTTAAAGTTTGATGATAAAAGCTAAAAGTTTCCTTATTATTCTCAAGAATCACTGTAATATAGTGGTCCGTGCAGGTGCAGAGTATCACCGCTCTGAGTAGGGCACATTTAATGACCTCAATTATGATTGGCTCTTGTGGTTGCTATGCTATTCACAGTTGGATTTCCAAATATGGTCCCTGGCTCCAGATTCACTCCTGTAACCGTGGCATCAGGAACCTCATTTGAGCGGTGCTGAACGCTGTGGGTGACGTTACTCATTTAGTCCACTCATATATACGGTCTATGCTCCAGCCAAATGAAACTCATGAGGCTTGTAGTTATAGGGGCCAATTTGAAGCTGAAATCCAAAATCCAGAGAAAGAGGACTCGACCTTCTTGTTGTGCTTGATAATTGATGGGAACTATACACCAGAATTAAACAGGGACTAAGCGATGGATCACTTTATCAACAAGTCTGTGCCTGAGCGTGTGCGTTAAACCACGGCATTTTTCCTCACCTCAGACAGTGGCAGAGAGAGTGAGGTTTTTTGTGCGTTTGGAGCGAGCTGTGAAGTGGCACATCTCAGAAGCACTGGTTAATTATGCAGCGCAGTGAGGGGGAGGGTGCCGCTGCCTCATCCATGTCACTTACATAACGGGAAATGCACAACTGCAAGCAACCAGCAGCATCTCCATCAAACCTCTGAGTTTTTGGTTAGTCAAGTTTTGGTGTGGATCAGGTAACCAGACTCATCAGATTGGAGGAGAGAGCTGACGTTCCCATCTGTGAGTAAGCACGTGTTTTAAGGTGTTCATATTACGATATTTCCTGATCTGTGTTAGAATGTTTTCTCACCAAAAACCGACCTTTCGAGTTTTATTTTGTTTCATTCACGCACAAACCCTGTGTATTTAGAGTTGTCGCAGTTCTTGTCGCAAACAGAAAACACTCTGTTCCACCTTGTGATGACATGTGGTAATACTGGAAGTGCTCCACTGTGTTTTTAAACTCCATACACCTTCGCTAGAATCATTCATAATAATAATGCATTAGTCTTATGTAGCACTTTTCCAGACGCTCAGAGTTGCTGTACAATTTGGTGCATTACACATTCAGTCCATACCTGGGGGTAGTAAACTACTATTTACTAGCAAGGACCGCACCAACAACATATGTGCGAAGAGAAAAGAGTTTATTATATGGAGCCGAGGCGTGTCTGCTCAGGGTGGGGGTTAAGTCTCAATCTTCACATAACCCAGCAGGAACGGGACCCCCCTTGTAGGCGTCTTATGTCTGGAAGCAAAAAGATATGGGTTGGGAGGGTGGGGTCGAGTTATTCGGGACAAACTGGGTCGCCGGGATAGGCCGCTACAAATAGGCTTCTGAGAAACTGAGATGTGGTAGAAATGAGCTGTGATTCGCTGCAGGGAGCGAGGGCGGCTGAGGCATGGTCCTGCTGAACCTAATATGGCGTCAGATTAATTTCGTGTGCAACACGCGCATAGAAACTCTATGCGAGGTGCAGGAACTGTTCAGAAACTGCTCATGGGTGCCGAAACTACTCGTGCCTGCCGAAACTGTGCGCGCGAGCAAAGAAACACGCCGCGCGAGACGGAGAACTGCGCGCGTGAGCAAAGAAACACGCTCGCGAGAGTAGAAGCAGCTCTTGCGCGAGCAGAGAAACTCCCTCTTATGTGGGACAAAACCACTGCTCCGCCGGAGTTGACTTCTGCTCGCGCGGAGAATGTGGACTAATGGGGAGGGAACCTGAGGATGACGGCTATTGTGATTGGTCTGTCCTGAGACACAGGACTTTGACAGACGGCCCAAAATTTCCAAACACTGCATGACATGTGCGTTGGCCACCACTAGGGGGAACGCTACTTGCTCTGACGCTACATTACAGAATCTCTGTGAATACATGGTAGAGCCAGAACCATAGATGACAGTTGAGTTTGACAGGTTTAATAATAATAATAATTATTATTATTAATAATAATACATTTTATTTAATAAGCGCTCTTTCAAGGTACTCAAGGACACTGTACAGTAAACATAAAGTACAAACATAAATTATTAATTAAAACAAAATCAAAGGAAATAGTAATAATGTTGGTAATAATAATAAAAGATGATGATAATAATATTAATATGAACAATAATAATTGGCAATCAAGATTATAACACAAAATAACAGGACCATTCATAGAATAGATTTAAAATAATAAATGAATAATGAATAAATAATACATTTTTAAAATAAATAAAATAAAAATAAATAATAAATAAAATAATATAAAAAATGAGAGAGAAACAATGAATTGGGTTTCAGGAATTGGGATAAGCCAGTGGTAAAAAAGGTGGGCTTTTAATTCTTTTTGAATGTGGACAAATTTGAGCATTGACGAGTGAAATGGGGCATTCCATAGTTTAGGACCAGCAACAGTGAAAGCCCTAAACCCATGTGCAGAGTCTAGACTGAGGGATGGTCCACAGATGTGCATCAGTGGAGAAGACTACGGGCAGCTGGTATGGAGTTAGGAGGTTAGATAGAGAGGGAGGGGCCAGATTGTGGAGGGATTTAAAAACAAGGACGATAATTTAAAATTGGATACGTAAAATGAACTGGGAGCCAGTTCAGTTTATGGAGTATACAGTCATGTGAAAAAGTTTGGACCCTGATCATTTTCAAGATTTTCCTTTATAAATCATTGGTTGTTCGGATCAGCAATTTCAGTTAAATATATCGTATAGCAGACAAACAGTGATATTTGAGAAGTGAAATGAACTTCATAGGATTTACAGAAAGTGCAATAATTACTTAAACAAAAGTAGGCATGTGCATAACTTAGGCACCCCAACAGAAAAATTACATCAATATTTAGTAGATCCTCCTTTTGCAGAAATAACAGCCTCTAAACTCTTCCTGTAGCTTCCAATGAGGGTCTGGATTCTGGTTGAAGGTATTTTTGACTATTCTTCTTTACAAAACATCTCCAGTTCAGTCCAGTTTGATGGAGCCCGAGCATGGACAGCCCGCTTTAAATCACACCACAGATTTTCAGTAATATTCAGGTCTGGGGACTGAGATGCCCATTACAGAACATTGTACTTGTTCCTCTGCATAAATGCCTTAGTAGAATTTGAGCAGTGTTTAGGGTCGTTGTCTTGTCTTCTTGAACATTATTCGCAAGAATCTGGTGATCCTGACTGAACTGTGCGACTGTCAACTTTAACAAGATTTCCAGTCCCTGCACTGGCCACAGGCCCACAGCCTGATGGAACCACCACCAAATTTTACTGTGGGTAGCAAGTGTTTGTCTTGGAATGCTGTGCTCTTTCTTTCATCCTGCATTTATTTTAAAAATGTATTATTTATTCATTATTCATTTATTATTTTAAATCTATTCTATGAATGGTCCTGTTATTTTGTGTTATAATCTTATTGCCAAATTATTGTTCATATTAATATTATTATCATCATCTTTATTATTATTACCAACATTATTACTATTTCCTTTGATTTTGTTTTAATTAATAATTTATGTTTGTACTTTATGTTTACTGTACAGTGTCCTTGAGTACCTTGAAAGACGCTTATTAAATAAAATGTATTATTATTAATAATAATAATAATAATTATTATTATTAAACCTGTCAAACTCAACTGTCATCTATGGTTCTGGCTCTACCCATGTATTCACAGAGATTCTGTAATGTAGCGTCAGAGCAAGTAGCGTTCCCTAGTGGCGGCCAACGCACATGTCATGCAGTGTTTGGAAATTTTGGGCCGTCTGTCAAAGTCCTGTGTCTCAGGACAGACCAATCACAATAGCCGTCATCCTCAGGTTCCCTCCCCCATTAGTCCACATTCTCCGCGCGAGCAGAAGTCAACTCCGAGCGAGCAGAGTGGTTTTGTCCCACATAAGAGGGGAGTTTCTTCTGTCGCGCAAGAGCTGCTTCTACTCGCGAGGCGTGTTTTGCTCACGCGCGCAGTTCTCCTGTCCTCGCGAGCGTGTTTCTTGCTCGCGCGCACAGTTTCGGCAGGCACGAGTAGTTTCCCGGCGCCCGCGAGCAGTTTCTGAACAGTTCTCTGCACCTCGCATAGAGTTTCTATGCGCGTGTTACTTTTGAAATTAATCTGACGCCATAACCTAAGTTAATCATTTTAACTACATTTATAGGCTGTCAGTCTGCGCCATCAGCCTCTTCAACCACCACCAATATTGTCACACATACCACATTCATACTAGGCAATGTGGGTGAAGTGTGTTGTGTAAGGACACGACAACAGTTGGTAAAATGGTAAATGGTCACAGTTTTATACATCGCTTTCCCACCTTCACGGCACTTAAAGGACTTTACAACAAGGAACCACTCTCATGTTCACACACATGCTCATACACCAGTGTACGCAGACACTAGGGCCAAGGTGGGTTAAGTGTCTTGCCCAAGGACATAACGACAACATTCATCTGAGCTAGAATCAAACTGCCAGCCTGTGGGTCTGTGCATCTGACTGCTCAACTAATGAAGCTTTTTTTTTTTTTTTATGTTGAGAGCAGGGTTCAAACTGCCAACTTTCAGATCAGTGGACAAACACTTTACTAACTGAGCTACTGCATGCATAGTTTTTGCCACTGGCGCCCCCCTGTGGCACCTGATTTTCCCAGCGGTCTTCCATCCAGGCACTACCCAGGCCCGGCCCTGCTCAGGTTCAGCGATCTGACGGCTTTGATAGGACGTTTGGGCACATTTGGATCACCTCGGCCCTGGAATTGCCAATCTCTACTGAACAACGGGTAAAAAGTAGCTGTTTACTTGAAAAATACCACTTCCTGACATCACAAGGTGGAGCATTTGGCGCTTTGGAGATCTGGACAATCTAATAATAAAGGGTTATTCAAACAGGTGTAAATGAAACAAAACAACTCCAGGTCTGTTTTTGAGGGCACAACTAAAAGTCCATTTTGCATAATATAGTCGAGTATAATACAGTATATCAACGGTGAGTAAAGGAGCAAAAGTACAAATTGTGTTATGTTGTTGTGCCCCTCAAAATGACTTCAAATTACATTGCTTGCCCAAACTACCCCATTATGGAAAACAACATCCATAATTCATAGTGTTTACATCCGCCTGTATTTTTGCACTCCACGACTCCTTGGCGTTCCTTCTTAGATCTTCCCCAGATCTCAGAGTGGGCTGTTTCCACATGCACACTGTGTCTCTGTGAAGACGCACAGGAAGTGGAGGCTCTGGCTGAATACTAATGCTGCATCTGCATCCACCATTATGGATCATATCTTGGTCTCTCGCCGAAGGGGGGGAATACTATTATACATCCAGGTATGGCTGAAAGTATTGGGTATTTCTGCAGTTACCTGAAAGAAGAAAAGAAGAGGAATAGCTGTGCGCAGTACTTCTCCAGCTCACTCTGTCTTAAAGCTAACAGTCACTTTGATTAAAATCCTAATACATAAAATAAATAAATTCAAATGAATAAAAATAAAGACTAGCAATTATTCCTATAAGTAGATTACTTCAGTTGTGGTTTTATTTTAATATTTATTATGCCTCAAAATTAGCATTAGTATTGAAATATCTCACTTTCTAAATACAGCTGTGTTCTCCGTTTCATAACATGGTCATAGAAATCCTGGAAAAGTCATGGAAATTGAAAATGCAATTTTCCAGGCCTGGAAAAGTCATGGAATTTTGTAAATTTAATGAAAAGTTTTGGAAAAGTCATGGAATTTTAGTATCTCTTTCACCCAACTACAGCGTTCTGTTAAGTTCTGATGAAGCTATTATGATTATCTGTGAACATATGCGCAGCCGCTCCAGCAGGACAACACACAATAAGGTGTTTTGTAGGGATGAGACATGATTTTCGAATAGTTGAATATTCATTATACGTTAGTAATTTTGAATAGTAATTCTCCGTTTTAGCCATATCTCACTTAAGGGACTCCTGGCAAATTTAGCAAGCGCTTCCTTGTGTGTGCCTCCGGTGTCCGTGCCATTGGAGCAAGTGTTCTCTCTTGTCAATAAACTGCACAACCGTCTCCACCCTGATCATGTGGACAAAAGCATGAAAACCCGACCAAAGTCCAACATGACCCGTCAGAACCGATTTTCGAAAAATTGTCATCGATTTAGAAATTGCGTTTTTGCCAACAAGTCATATCCCTGTGTTTTGTTTAAAAGAGATGACAATAAATGCACTGACAGGATTTTGAATGTTAAAAAATCATAATACCAAACCATAAGGTGAGTGGAAAGGGTTCATATTTCATATTTAGCCCTAAACGTCTGCTCAATTCTACACATGTAGGTGCTGTAAAGTCATGGAAAATTCACTTTAGGTCAGGAAAAAGTCATGGAAAAGTTTTGAAAATTTGTCAGTTAAACAGAGTGGAGATGCTGCCTCCATATGGTATGATCCTTTGCACTTGTGAAGTGGAAATGACGAGTGTGTTGTGTTCAAGTGCTTTTGTTGTCATAGTGAAGTGAAACATGGAGGACCCAGAGTTTATCCTGATCTGTTACTTGGGTAAAACACTTTTAGACTCACTAATGCATCTGCTACAGCGAGAAGAGAATGCATCAAACGCAAACTGTCGGCTAAATAATATGCTGTACATTTTATTGATCATGTGTATTAGAGGATTTTTAACTTCCACTGCTCTCTGTCGTGTTGGAAGGTCAAAATTTAACTCATCTCAACAGCTCGTGTATCATAAAAATCTTCCAGCTTTCCAGTAAAAATGACGATGTGAGTGGATGTTCATGTGCAATTTTAATGTTGGTTTTTGGTATTTACAATAATTACCATAGGACGTGAAGGCACATTAATTTGATTTGTGGACTTTTTAGCATGTTGTCATTAACATCCACCACAGCTCCATGTTCACTGTCTGATCTTTAAATATTTATTCATTTTAGCACGACTCAAAAGAACCTTAGAGAGAAAACTGGACAGGAAGTACTGGCGCTAACAGTGAGGTTTCTAGGCGCTATTGTTTTTGAATTTTAAAATGTGATGATGCCGTACTCTTAGACGAGGGGCGAGGGTGAGTTTTTCCTACCGATTACACTGTACTATCATAAAAAATATCCAAAAAGTAAATTTACATATGTTGAACCTGATCATTTCTATTAACGACTAGACCCAGGATCTCACAAAGAAATCTGCTTTTTAACAATATTCTTTTTAGTTCCCTCCATTCGGTATTAAATATGACTGGCCTGTGACGTCATCTAAATCCCACCAATGGTATAGTAAACATTATATAGTAGCCAGAAGTACATGTGTAGAAATGTACTTCTCACTTGCATCAATCGTTTTCGGCACTTTTGGTAATTACCTGTCAGCATAGAGGAATCGAACCAAAGTGCTGGATGGAAAAGTGAAGGTCGCCACACACTACAGGAGAATTTGCCAGACTTTGACTGCGATTTCTTCTTCCCGAGTTCGAGGAGGTGTGACCCAACTTTTTGTCTCCCTATGAGATTTTGAAGCCGCCGCGCCTCATGTGTGGAGTCAGTGTCACATCATAACCACCAAACAACAATAACGCGACGGAAACAGCCGATAAAACAGAGCGCCAGGGGCAGAGGAGCGACGGACATACAAACTTGGAATATAGCGAAAATAAAGACTATTACTCGCCTAATGTAAAGTGGAACATTTAAAGTGCAGCAGCTCACCCACATTATCCATAGAAATTGTCCTCCGCAAATAATGACATCCAGTCCACAAAACTGCGCTATTAGTCTAGTTTGTGGTCTTCTTTGCAAGTAAAAAGACAGTGTTTCCTTGTGTGTTTGTTTACGCAGACATCGTTCGGTGAGACTGCAGATTAGCGATACTGACTTTTCTTCCTGTGGACTTTATCACGGATCTTTTCGGCTTTAAAAATGCTGTATCTGAAGTATTACACCACATTTCACAAATAATGATCACACAGTTTGACTTGTGTCTAAACTGGAAGTGCAGAGCTCTGATCTTTGAACACTTCAGAGTCTCAGAGCGAGTGGTTTTACTGTAGACAGGAAACAGCTGACGGCATCACGCTCACAACTTTATATCCTGTGGTCTGCAGACAGATCCCACTGCAGTGTTTGAGATCGGAGATTTTAAGTCTCATAAGTTTCTTCTCATGTCTGTGTTTTTTTTGTGGCACATTTAAAAATAATTTAAGACCGAAAAATCCTGTAGTGTGTGGTGACCTTTAGACATCCAGTCCTGGGTATTTAACATAAAGTAAACCTTATATTGTAGTCTGTGTAATCCCTCAGTCGTCCAGGTAGAATCCGTTGGAAAAGAAAAATTAAAGTCTGTAAACTGGAGAAAAGTTGTTTTTGTAGCTCATCTCAACAGTTTCTTCAGTTCTGGTCAGATGCTGGTGGACACTGCCTTAACTAACTGCACTTAACTTAACTACACTGAAACTATCACGTCTACCTGTTTTCTACTCTTTTGAGGATAGTGATGTAGTCTACAGATCTTAGCCAAGTAAAAAAAAAATGGTTTGAAAGCAGAGTTAGAGGCTGTTTTTGTTAGGAAAGACAATCCATCTTTGAACAGAAATGGAGGCCTCAGTTATCATCTCTCTCTTATTTACAACTCCATCCTCAGACCTGAATCAAAACAAAGAAAGCAACAGGGGTGACAGTAGCTCAGTTGGTAGAGCGTTGGCAGAGCTCTCGGCATTAAAAAAAATAAAAAATAAAAAAAACATTTACCATGACTCACAGAACAGAAACGAAAACGGTAAACAAGTAGGCGTGTTAGGCCACGTTCAGACTGCAGGGTTTAATGCTCAATTCAGATTTTTTTTGCAAAATCGAATTTTTTTGCAAGGTCATTCACATTTCCAGTTAAATGCGACTTGTCTGTGATCTCTAGTGTGAACTTTAAACGCACCAAAAGTGTCCCGCATGAGCACTGGAGGACACGGCGACACCACAGCAGTAAGCAAGCTCAGTGTTTACGGAAGTCGCCTAAACATGGACACAGCATTGAGCACCTGGGGATTTTAAAGCAGAACCAGAACGTGTACAGCTTATTTGTTTTAATGAAGGAGAAGGACGAGGTTTTTGGTCATGGTGTTTTGTGGGGCAGTGGCAGCAAAGTCCGTAGAAAGGAACATTAGGAGCACCAGCTCAGACAGAATATCGAGACACAAGATGTTGGAGACAATGTGGTGAAATGTTGGAAAGCCATGTACATATTTTTTGGACATGTCCCCTAATACACTGTTATTGGAAAGAATTGAAGAACGTTATGGATAAGGTCCTTCATACTGACCTCCCTTATACCTGTGAAGTCTTTTATTTTGGCAAATTAGATGCAAATTGTAAAACCAAAATTAATTTTAAGATATTTTAATGTTGTTAGCAGCAAAAAAAAGCAATTACAAGGAAATGGTTAAAAGCAGAAGCACCAACAAAAGACAACGTGACGTGCTTCACAATATTTACCTTATGGAGAAATTAACTTATGCTCTAATAGGGCTGGGCGATATGGATAAAAAAAAATCTCGATATATCTCGATATATGATATATATCTCGATATCTGTACAGGAAAAATAACCCCCCAACAACTACTGCAAAAATAAATATGCCAAATTCCAGAAGTGCAAAAAGGAAGAAATAATACATGCCTTCTTTTCATTCAGAAGTAAAACAACTCAACCGAGGTAGGCAGTCCATAAAGTGCTTCTGCAGCATTTAAGGTAAAAAAAATCCCTGACTGCATAAATATTAACTGTAAAATAAAGTAAATACATATTGTGTTCTTTTCATTCAAAAATAAAACAACTCAACTCAAGCTCATCTTTGCATTAACTCAACAACATCATCAACAAAAACAAGTTTGTGTAACTTTTTAACATTTTAATATTTTAAGCATGGAACATCAATCTGTCTCCTGTGTCAGGCTTAAGTGATGCCCTTTGACAAGTAACTCTATTTCCACTGCAGCTGAAGGTCCGTTCAGAAGGACTGCCAGCGCAGGCACACAGAGGTACTTTTGTGCTAAGGTGCTCAGTGCTTGACAGACAACCTCATGGTCCTGTCACCATCGTAGTGGATCTGCCTCACTCTCCAAACATACAGACTGGAAAAAGCTCGACAACTCATTCTCAATGGACTCGCGAGATGTGAATGAAGAGTAAGGCGTTGAATCGGACAAAGAAGCTGGCTAGTTTTTTTTTTAGCAATGGGGAACACAGGACCTTCTATGGCACTCTCTTGTGCAGACTGAAGAACAGCTTTCTCAACACCTTCAGATCTGCCCTGATCACCTAGAAAACTCTCTGCTTCACAGATGACCCTCTCTTTCAATGTAAGCAGTTTCCCACTGCTGACATATTTCCCCCGAAACCATGGGTCTATAAAGGAAGCAATGTCCAGGAAATCACTGGTGGAGGGCTCTGAGTACTTTTCATTTAAGTAAGGCAGGATGGTGTGCTTGATGGACTTTGTTAGCTCACTGTCACCTTCCTCATGAGGAAGGAGGCTGCTGTTGAAGACGTGGGGCACAGGTCTTATGTGTGACAGTGTCACATACTCCTCGCCTGACAAAGCATCAGTGAAATCCTGCAGGGGCTTCAGAGCTCTTTGGATGGCCTCTAGCACCTTGATGTCTTGCCAGGTAAGAACCAGAGGTCTTGTTTTCTTGTCAGCAGACAAGGCAAGGCAAGAGCCCTTTCCTGCTCAAGGACACGTTCTACCATTTGTAGACATGATCCCCACCGTGTGGTTGATTCCGTAATGAGCTGGCAAATTCATCTGTGCCTGCACTTCAGCCAGCTCCCTCCACTTTTTCCACCTATAGGAATGTGCTCACAGTTTTTTTACACAGAGAAATGGCCCGTGTGATACGAGGGTCTTGCATTCCATGACCTGTAACATGGTAAAAGCAAAACTGAAATCAACCAAACATTTCACACCCTGGCAGTCCCCTAACCTATGTGCACACAAACACACGACCACGTAGGACCTGGTATATTGCACTCACCAACTGCCAAATCATTGCATCCTCTGCCACGTTTTGGACTGCGCTGACGATGTCAATTCCATTGTCAGTGGTAATGGCCACGGGTCCACTTGGATTTAACATCCAGGTGCTGGTACGTCTCTGAGGGGCCTCTATGATATTTTCACCAGTGTGATCTTCTGGGAAATAAGTGGTCTGAAGGTATGTGCTTTTAATCTTCCACTCCAATGTATAGTGACGCTCATGTAAGGCTCACATGTCCTGCTGCTCCATGTCTGTAGTCAGGGCATAGTCAGTAACCTTCTCCATTTCAGCAGCGAGCTGCTCTCTCTACATAGTGTACAGTCGCCGGAGTTCTTGTCTCGCAAAGTAATGCTGACTAGGTAAACTGTATCTTGGATCGAGTGTTTTTAGGATGCGTTCAAAGCCACGTTGTTCAACAACGGCAGTGGTTGCCATGTCCACCACGATATGAATTGCCACACACTCTATAATGCTACACCACCCTGCACTTTTTGTTCATAATCTACACTACGCGTCAAAGATTTGTGGAGTGTAGTCTGTGTAGTGCTTGTCGTGTGTAGAGTGTTGCCACAGCTAGTGGGTTTAATGGCCGGGATCATATATGAGCTTGTGCCTTATCTGTAAATGGTGGAAAAGGTTTGTGGTGCTAGAAGCTTTGGCTGGCACCAGTTTTCAGCATTCACAGCAGTACACATCTGTCTGCTGTTCATCTGATGCCTTAAAACCAAAGTATCTCCATATAATGAAACCAGTCGTCCTTTTTTTGGAGCCGAGTTCTGTAACCTCTGGGCTGGTTGTAGATGCCGCCAAGTTGAATGAGTGAACACAGGAGTGGAGGGGGGACGAAAGCAAGGAGGCGGGGCCGACCGCGGGCGGGGCCGAGCGTGGGTGGTGTACTCCTGTGTGCTCCTCCAGGACTGGATGATCATAAATGTCAAGCGAGGGCGGGTGAGCGCAGCACAGAGAAGCCAAACAAGTGAAGCGGCAAAATCAGAAGTAAATATAAGCATTATAGCGATATATCGATATGTCAGAAATCTATATCAAGTTTTAAAAATATCTCGATATATTTGCCCACTCCTAGGCTCTAAAATTAGAAACAGAGAAATTTGAAAAGATATGGAAGGGTTGGCTTAATTTTGCTAAAACGAGACATTTGAATTTTATTTGAGTTCTCATTTCCCTCATGTTCTGTTCGCTACCAAATTGAGTTTTTTTCTTTTTTTCCAAAATAAAAGTAAAAATCTGTATTTTATTTTGAAGATTAAGTTTTAGAAAATGATTGTGCCTTAAACAAAATGAGCATTTATGTAAGTGTAGTTATTGTCTTGAAAAAAACAATAAACAAATAATTGAAAAAAAAGAAAGGAACAGTAGGTTGGATGTAGGTCGGTTGAATGTGACCAGGCCGTTCAGACTGAAGTCACGTGGCAAAAGATCGGATCGGTATCGGTTTTAGGAGCACATAGCCAAGTGGCCTGGGTCACATTTGAAAAAATCAGATCTGTGTCGTTCAGACTGTCATTAAAAGATCAGATACAGGTCACATAGAGGCGAAAAAATCCGATTTGGGTCACTTCAGGCTGCAGTCTGAACGTAGCCTTAGTTTCAGAGTAGTTTCAGTGTAGTTAGCGCCTACCTTCAGGCAGATATAAAGCAGTGTCCACCAGCGTCTGACCAGAACTGATGAAGCACTCTAAAAACCTTTGTCCAGTTGACAGAATTGATTTTTTTTTTGCTCTAGACATTATACTGTTGCTGAAACTGTGTTGAAATATACTCCACATTCGCTTTCAATCACGTTCGATAATATAGATCTTCTTTACCAGATGGAAAATATCATATCAAGCAATGTTAGTGGAGATTCTACCTTGGCTAAATAAAAAAGGCTATTCCGTTTTATTGCGAATTTAATCATAATAGGGACAGGTGGTAACTTTTTATAGGTTGTTTTATGGGGTTGCTTATAGGTGAGAACTTTTCACCATTCAAAATATTACAGCGGTGTAAAATTTTCATTGCTCCAAAACCCAACGATTTACGGTGAATGGCTGCATCGACTTTCACTGCGGAAGAGTCGTTAGACCAGATGTAAGTGCAGCATTTCAGGTTTCGGGTTAATCGTGCAGTTTCTTTACTGATTACTGATGGTGCACTCTCTTATGTGATAAGAGACGAGACTTATGGGTATTGCTTTTCGTCCAAAGTGCTCGTTATCGATATGGGCTGAAAAGAAAGAATGGTGGCGAACAAGTGAATGGAGATGTAAGTGGACTGAAAGCCTTGTGGAGTTCGATCCTGTATGTTTTTCTATAGCTTAAGGATCCTACTACACAAAACTGATTCTTTTGAGCTTTAAGCCATGTTATAATGTTGTTGCCTCATCAAAACAGACCTGAAGTTGTGTTTTGTTTCATTCACTTGAGTAACCCTTTATTATTAGTCTGTGTACATCTCCAAAGCTCAAAATGCTCTGTTCACCCTTGCGATATCATGAAGCAGTAGTTTAAAGTTACCAGCCTTTTACATTTAGTAGAGATTAGCAGTTCATCACAAACAGACCTAGAGTTTTGTTTTTCTTTCATTCACACATGTCTAACACATAAATTCTGCATATTTAGGCTGAGTTCTTCTCTCAAACACTCTATTCCACCGTGTGATGTCATGTGGTAATACAGGAAGTGCTCCATTTTGCTTTTAAAGTACTTACAGTGCCGTCGCTCCGCACATGCACATTATGCACAATGCCAAAACATCAGGCTCGTGAATCCTCGCAAAACTATCCAGAGTGTGCCAAGAGAGGCAAGAAGCCGGTGCCAGCGCAAAACACAATCCCCCAAAATCTCTCTTACTTTCTCTCTCCTTCTGTCTCTCTCCCTCAGTGTCTGGACCTCTGCACATGCAGCAGAGAAATTTTCACTCTCAAATCCTTATTTATTAATGTTCTTTGATTGAGTAAATTCTATTGTGCAATTATTTGTACTTATGTCCATTATTTACCAAAGAAAATAGCACATTATTACTCCCATCTTTACAATGTTCAGTTCAGTGTTCATAATAATGGTGGTGGTAGTATTAATTTATTAACCTTTCATGTTTGGTGTATTTGTTCTGAAAATACAGAAAATCACACTGGTAAATTCTGAATTATTGTTCATTCTGGGCAGGGTGGTGTAGGGCACCACAAAGCATTTGTGCTGAGGGCATTCAAATGGAGAGGACTACACACATCTTCAGTAGAATCATTTGGATGATCACAGCCCTGGAATTGCCCATCTCTACTGAACTAAAGGGAAAAGTATAGTGTTCCATCCATCCATCCATCTTCTCCCGCTTAATCCGGCTGGGTTGCGGGGGCAGCTTGCTGCCCAATACTCATAGCACCTGACCCCCCCTATGAACCCCTCTGCAGGTGGTGAGCCCACAGGATGGAAGTATAGTGTTAACTTGAAAATTACCACTTCATGGCATCATGAGTTGGAACAGAATATTTTGAGCTTTGGAGACGTAGACAGACTAATAATAATGGATTACTCAAACGTGTGTAAATGAAGTAAAACAACTCCGGGTGTGTTTTTGAGGAGGTGACAACATTCTAACATGACTTATAGCTCACAAGAGTCAATTTTGTGTAAGACAGGACCTTTAAGTGTGAAAAATTACAAACAAAAATGAGTAAATGGAGTCAACTAAACACAAGAGCCAAAGGAATCACTGTGAACTATAGCCTGAGTCCTTTAGTCAGTGTGTTGAGGCACTATTTTTGTGCAAACACTTCACCATTCACAGCTTTGCTCTCTTTTCTCCTGGTCTATTGAAGCTCGTCTGCACAAGATGGACACAGATACCGAGTTGCTGTAACCATTTGGTCCCTCCTCAGGACATTGTCGTGTGCTTGTAGAATTACTGTGAGAACCAGCCGGCAGCTCGGTACATCGGGAGGGGGAGCGATGGAGCAGATCCTGGAGGTTTATGGCCCATCTGTAGAGGAGAGGAGGAGGGAGGGAGTGGAGGGAGAAGGAAGGAAGGAGTTAGGAGGGAAAGGAAGGGGGGCAGGTGGCACATACCTCCACGTCTCTGCTTCTCCGTCTGGACCGCTCCACTGGACATAACACCCCTCACCAATCACTTTAACACTGTCTGCTCCGGGGGCGGTGCAGCTCACAGGGAAGGAGGAAGAGGAGGAGGAGGTGGAGAGATGCTGATGGACTTGTTAAATGACCCAAAGTGGAACCAGTGCATTCATTTATGTATCTTTGAGGACAGACATCAATCAACGATCAGTGTTTACCAAAGGGAACAGATGAGAACACCGGGGCTGTTGCAGATTTCACTTCACTTCAGGTCACAATTAAAGGCATCAGAAATTAAAGTCATCTACATTACTACACTGCAAAGAAAAAGCAATATGTAGGTAAGTAAATGACTTAAATTAAGAACATTTTATTTTATTTGAGTAGATTCAACTTCACAAGTCAAATGATCTTCCAGTGGAATATGTGTTATTTCTTAATTCAAGCAACATTTGATGTTGTTTCTTATTTTAAGTGCAAAAAGTTGCTGTTTTTCTTATTTTAAGTGTAGCAAGATATATTTTCATATTTTAAGTACAAAAAGTCTTGTTCTACTGGCAGATCATTGACTTGTCATGTGAAATTTACTCAAATTATGGTAAAACTTTCTTAACTGATTGAACTGATTGGTTGTGGCCATACCGGCTTGTCAAAGCCTGATCCCGTCAGATCTCAGAAGCTCAGCAGGGCCTGGTCAGTACTTGGATGGGAGACACTGGGAATTCCAGGTGCCACAGGGGGGCGCCAGTCACAAAAAAAACTGTTGTTGTGTCCTTAGGCAAGGCACTTCACCCACATTGCCTAGTATGAAAGTGGAGTGCGTGAGTGATGGTGGCGGTTGGAGGGGCCGATGGTGCAGATTGGAGCCTCGCTTCTGTCAGTCTGCCCCAGGGCAGCTGTGGCTACAACAGTAGCACCACCACCGGGTCTGGAGTGAATGAATAATGCTCTGTAAAGCGTCTTTGAGTGTCCAGAAAAGCGCTGTATAAAACTGATGCATTATTACCCTTATTATTATTATTAATTCAAGTAATTTTAACTTGACTAGATTTAGTTTTTAGCAGTGTGCAACTAAGCTTGGCCAAAATTTAAGATCTAAACACTTAAATCTATCAGAAAATGACTCAAAAGTAGTGAAATTTAGGGCCGACCAATATGGATTTTGCTGTGGCTGATATGATACCGATAAAATGGGAGTTGGAGCTGCCGATAACCAATATAATCACAGATATATTCATGATGTAAAAATTCATTATAAATCTTCAGTCGTTTATAAAACTTAAGTTTGGCTTTATTGGATTTTCAGTTGGGTTTGTTTAGGTGACATTTCTTGTTCTTCTGCCTCTTTACGTCATATTTAAAGACAGTAGGTCGGCCTAATGGTGTTTTTGTATGATGTTCTAGCCAGTAAAGAAAAAGGTAAATGCGTGTGCACTGCAGTAATTAATGTTTTGCCAAATGCCGATAATTCACACTTCTTTTCACAGCTCATTTCCATATCAGTGCGTGTCCAGTAACATATATACGGCCACTATAGTCATTTTACAGTCGCTCCTCTCAGATCACAAGTCTGCACTGAGAACTGTCCTTTTAATCCAGACTCAAACTGAGCGTCCGTAAAAAAGAAGAGAATCTCAGTGTTGTGCACGTGGATCTGTGGCTGCAGCTGTAAACAAGTGCACATGGCAATGCGTTCAGGGGCAGGACGGACACAGACAAATGACTCCGCAGATAAATACTGATGCGGTGCCACATATCAGGACATTTATCTGTCTGTAAATTGGATTAAATGGGCAGAATATAGAGAGTCTAAGATTTATAACAAGGTAAAACATGTCCATGTGGAATATCGGCTCATATCGGAAAGATTTTGGCCAATATGTTTCCAAGAGCCCATATTGGCCAACCGATATATCAGTCGGGCCCAAGTGAAATTATCTGTCCATGCAGCAAGATCATTTTACTTGACAAGTTCTCTTAAAATAAACTGTACTGTGGTTTCAAACAAGAAAAAATACGTGAAGAAGGCTTTTTTGCTGAAACGTAATTTAAAATAAAAAAGCTTTTGGACATCGGCCATCTGAGTGTGCTAGGCATTTTTTCACTTTTATGTTGCTGTCTCTTGCATTCGACCTCTAGACTAGAATGAAGTGTCATGGTGAGTGGTGAGTGTTCATGGGCTGGAAAACAGTTTATGGACACTAAGTTTGAGATAAACAAACTTAAAACCAGTTTAGGATCAGTGTTCATGGCCTGATGAAGTTTTCAGATGCCAAATTCTAGATAAAATGCTTTAAATTCGGCTAAATTCAAGATACACATACTTAAAACAAGTTTATGATTAGTATGAAGATGCTAAATTCTATATAGAAGTACTTAAATCAGTCTTACATGAAAGTATTTCGTTGTCAGTCTTGTATCAAGCAAATCTGTATCACTGAATCTAAAAACAAGTGAAGTGTTGAAGGACTGGAGCTTCTTTTAAACATTTAATGCTTAAATTTAAGATTCTCTGATGAGTTGAGTCATGGAAGAAATATATGTGACCATTTTGAAGATAATACAACCAATTCAGAACGAGTAAGTAGATACTAAACCTGAAAACAAGATGAAGAACCTGAAAGTGCACTATTGTCCCCTTAGGGTCATTCGTCCTCTGCATTTGACCCATCCTTCAGTGCTGCTGGGGGAACGCAGCAGAGCAGTGGGTCCAGATGGTGTTTTATAGAGGAGGCTGTTTTCTCCGAGAGGCCGAGCAGCCAAACAGTCACTGTGTTTATGAGGAGGAGCTCAGTGGTTTGAGCAGTGGTTCCCAAACCCGTAGAGAGGAGGGCCAAGTTCTGTTGTTGTTTTCTTCGGCGAGACACATTGTCTGGTGGGAAAGTGGTGAGTGAGTGATGGTGGTGGTGGTCGGAGGTGTCGCTGACACAGATTGGCAGCCTCTGTTAGTCTGCCCCATCACCAATGTAATAATCAGACTTTATGTTTGAATTAGTGCTGTCAATCAATTAAAATACTTAATCGCAATTTATCTCATGAATGTCACAGTTAACTCGCGATTAATCTCACATTAATCACACATTCTTGTCCCTTGAATAATATTTTTGATACTCTTATCAACATAGAAAAGTGGATAGGCTTTGAGCAAATGCTTTTTTTTTTATTGGAAATGTGTTTGTGACCGTGTTTGTCTGCCCCAAACATGGATCTATTCAAACAATGTAATATAATAATAGGCTCCAGCGCTGCTGTACTGAGGGCGATGACATCATCACACACAAACAGTGCTGTGGTTCAGCAGTAGAAGTATCTATTGAATAGTGAGTCCTGAGTCCTGCTGTGATACGAGCTCCTCCGTGAGTTTGTGGAGATAACAACAGCTCAGTGAGGACAGTCAGAGACGAGGCTGCAAAACTTCTGTCTCTGTCACAGTTTTTATTGAAGGTCACAGCAGACTTTATTTCATGTTTTCCTCGTATGAGTAACATCAGCGCACCTCACAGGGCTTCTCAGTTTTGTACTAATAATTCTGTTTCCTGTTTACAGCCGGATCCTGTAGTTTTTCTAACGTTACAGCAGTGGCCACAGCTCATGAAAAAAAATAGTTCATGGTAAAAAATTTAACACTGTTAAATTGTTTTGCGTTGACTTGTTAATAACGCTGTATTTTTGACAGAATTAATTTGAATATGTTCCATCGAAGGTTAGGGTAGAAAATATTTGCATGCAATAATTAGTGGAAGTCAAACAGAAGGTCCATGTTAGAAAACTGCGGTGCCCAATCTGAGCAGACTTTTCTGTAAACATTATCACAACAAAGAGTCAGCAACTCTGATCTTTTCCATTTGTACCAAAATTACTACACAACACAGTCATATCCTGTGTGATTTACCAATTAAGAAAATGAAACTGGAGAATGAAGTAAGTACAGAGCAGTGGGCGTATGCCAGCAGTGAAAACAATATGTGAAAATAAATGATTAAAGATTTGCTCAAACAAATCACTCCAAATACAACGTCCAGAGGCAAATGAGAGGAGAAAACAACTACAACATGGTTCAAATCTCTGAAAAGTCCATTGTACAGAATAGGTTTGCTTTAACTACAGTGAAGCTAACCCCAGGTCCTCATGTTCACGCTGACTGGGTTTGGCTCAGCTTCAGCTTCAGCTCCAGCTCCAGCAGCAGTTCTGTCCATGCTCCAGCCTGTGACCTGTGCCCAGGAAAAGATGCAGTGGGCCGGGCTTACGATGTGTGAAACTCAGCCTTGTTCTGGCACTGCCGCTCTGCCCCCCCATGGCCACTCTGCCCCTCTATGCCCACTCTACCCCTCTATGCCCAGTCTGCCCCCCCATGGCCACTCTACCCCCCTATGCCCACTCTACCCCTCTATGCCCGCTCTGCCCCTCTATGCCCAGTCTGCCCCCCCATGGCCACTCTCCCATGGCCACTCTGCCCCTCTATGCCCACTCCGCCCCTCTATGCCCACTCTGCCCCCCCCATGCCCACTCTGCCCCTCATGCCCACTCTGCCCCTCTATGCCCACTCTGCCCCTCTATGCCCACTCTGCCCCTCCTGACCTCTGCCCCCCATGCCCACTCCGCCCCTCTATGCCCACTCCGCCCCTCTATGCCCACTCCGCCCCTCATGCCCCTCATGCCCACTCTGCCCCTCTATGCCCACTCTGCCCCTCATGCCCACTCTGCCCCTCATGCCCACTCTGCCCCCTCTTGTACTGGGGAGTTTCTGGCATCTGCTCTCACCTAAATAACATGAACACAACACTGAGGACAGACTGAGAAGTAAACAGTGTATATGGAGAGAAAGAGAAAGAAGAAGGAGAAAGAGAGAAGTAGTGTATATGGAGAGAGAGGAAAAAGAAGGAGAGCAAAAAACAGGGTATATAGAGAAAAAGAGGAAGAAGGAGAGAGAGAAACTGTATATGGAGAGAAAGAGACAGAAGTGAAGAGAGAGAGAAACTGTATATGGAGAGAAAGAGACAGAAGAAGGAGAGAGAGAGAAACAGTGTATATGGAGAAAAAAGGCAGAAGAAGTGAAGAGAGAGAGTATATGGAGAAAAAAGGCAGAAGGAGAGAGAGAAACAGTGTATATGGAGAGAGAGACAGAAGAAGTGAAGAATGAGAAACTGTATATGGAGAGAGAGACAGAACAAGTGAAGAGAGAGAGAGAAACCATATATATGGAGAGAAAGAGGAAGGAGAGAGGGAGAAACTGTATGTAGAGAGAAAAGGGAAGAAGAAGGGAAGAGAGAGAGAGACATGTACAGTACATGGAGAGTAAGTGGAAAAATAAGGAAAGAGAGACAAACAGTTACTATAGAGAGAAAGCGGTAGAAGAAAAGAAGAGAGAGAGAAACTGTATATGGAGAGTAAGTGGAAAAAGAAGGAAAGAGAGACAAACAGTTACTATAGAGAGAAAGTGGCAGAAGAAGGAGAGAGAGTGTTAAGGGAGAGGGTGAGGAACATAGAGAAAAAGTGATAGAGAAGAGATGACGAGAGAGGCGAGGATTGAGAAAGTGCAAGATGGGTGAGAAAGTCAGATAGAAAAAGAGGGCAAGGCAGAGAGAGCGAAACGGGGATGAGAGAAAGAGAGAAGGAGACAATGCTTAAGAGAGCAAGCGAGAGGGAGGGAGAGAGAGAAGAAGACAGGGAGATGAAGTTTGAGAAAGAGAGAGTGTGGGAGAACGAAAGAGAGTGTGGGAGAAAGAAAGAGTGTGGGAGAAAGAAAGAGAGTGTGGGAGAAAGAAAGAGAGTGTGGGAGAAAGAAAGAGAGTGTGGGAGAAAGAAAGAGAGTGTGGGAGAAAGAAAGAGAGTGTGGGAGAAAGAAAGAGAGAGTGGGAGAAAGAAAGAGAGTGTGGGAGAAAGAAAGAGAGAGTGGGAGAAAGAAAGAGAGTGTGGGAGAAAGAAAGAGAGTGTGGGAGAAAGAAAGAGAGTGTGGGAGAAAGAAAGAGTGTGGGAGAAAGAAAGAGAGTGTGGGAGAAAGAAAGAGAGTGTGGGAGAAAGAAAGAGTGTGGGAGAAAGAAAGAGAGTGTGGGAGAAAGAAAGAGAGTGTGGGAGAAAGAAAGAGAGTGTGTGAGAACGAAAGAGAGAGTGGGAGAAAGAAAGAGAGTGTGGGAGAAAGAAAGAGAGTGTGGGAGAAAGAAAGTGTGGGAGAACGAAAGAGTGTGGGAGAACGAAAGAGAGTGTGGGAGAAAGAAAGAGTGTGGGAGAACGAAAGAGAGTGTGGGAGAAAGAAAGAGAGTGTGGGAGAAAGAAAGAGAGTGGGAGAAAGAAAGAGAGTGTGGGAGAAAGAAAGAGAGTGTGGGAGAAAGAAAGAGTGTGGGAGAAAGAAAGAGAGTGTGGGAGAAAGAAAGCGAGTGTGTGAGAACGAAAGAGAGTGTGGGAGAAAGAAAGTGTGGGAGAACGAAAGAGAGAGTGGGAGAAAGAAAGAGAGTGTGGGAGAAAGAAAGAGAGTGTGTGAGAACGAAAGAGAGTGTGGGAGAAAGAAAGAGAGTGTGGGAGAAAGAAAGAGAGAGTGGGAGAAAGAAAGAGAGAGTGTGGGAGAAAGAAAGAGAGTGTGGGAGAAAGAAAGAGTGTGGGAGAAAGAAAGAGAGTGTGTGAGAACGAAAGAGAGAGTGGGAGAAAGAGAGTGTGGGAGAAAGAAAGAGAGAGTGGGAGAAAGAAAGAGAGAGTGTGGGAGAAAGAAATGGCAGAGTAGTAACAGTATAGAAAAGTCTAAGCAGAATGTGAGTGAGAAATGGAAAGCGATGGCAGTGAAAGAAGGAGAGACGGCGGGAAACTTTGTATGGCACATTTAAAGCTCCTACACAAAACTGACCTCTCCAAAGCTTAAAATGCTCTGTTCCACCTTGTGACGCCATGACGTTTTCAACTAAACAGCTTCTTTTACCTTTAGTTCAGTAGTGATCGGCAATTCAAGGGCTGAAGTTAGCCAAATGATTCGAGTGAAGGTGTACGGAGTTTAAAAACACGATGGAGCAAATGACATCACAAGGTGGAACAGAGAGTTTTCAGTTTGAGGGAAGAACTCAGCCTAAAAATTCAGGTTTGTGCGAATGAAACAAAAAAACACAACTCCAGGTCTGTTTGCGACAAAGAAACATAATATAGATGAGAAGATAGACAGACAGAAGAAGGAGAGAGAGAGAGAAACAGTGTATATGGAGAAAAAAGGCAGAAGAAGTGAAGAGAGAGAGAAACAGTATATGGAGAAAAAAGGCAGAAGGAGAGAGAGAAACAGTGTATATGGAGAGAGAGACAGAAGAAGTGAAGAGAGAGAAACTGTATATGGAGAGAGAGACAGAAGAAGTGAAGAGAGAGAAACTGTATATGGAGAGAGAGACAGAAGAAGTGAAGAGAGAGAGAGAACCCATATATATGGAGAGAAAGAGGAAGGAGAGAGGGAGAAACTATATGTAGAGAGAAAAGGGAAGAAGAAGGGAAGAGAACATAATATAGATGAGAAGATGGCGTGATGTGGGATCTTTAAACACATCGAGAAAGAGAGAAGGAGCGAGTGAGGGAGAAGGAGGGATGCAGAGAGGGAGGGAATGACATTACAAAGGTATAATGTTAGGCTCTGGGCTCATAAAGCTTTCACGATGAATTCATCCGAATGCATCTGTGTTATTGTCTCTGCACATGGTTCTATAGGATCCCCTCCCACATGAACACCGCAGGGACAGGAGCGAAAACGAGACGAAAACGAGACTGCCTTCGTGCCACTACGGGAACTGCACAACTTCTTTACCATAGAAATACATGTAGAACCACCCGCAGTTTGATGTCACTGCAAAGTATGACTAGGCTTATACTGCAAATTTCTCTGTCTTCAGATTTATTATCGACTTGCTAGTTCTAAGACGGCTTCATTCTAGTCTAGATGTCGTTTTCATTTTGGGGGCGTCTCCTTTTTTTATGTGAATAAATATCTATGAGCTCAAAATTGAACTGGGACCCTTATTTGGCAGTTCCTGTGCTCTGCCTTTGTATCATGTGCCAAAAATAAGGAGTCGTGCAAAGGCAAAAGGCAGTAACAGTATGTTTTGTTTGTGATTTAGTTAATAAATATCCATCCATCCATCTTCTTCCGCTTATCCGGGGCCGGGTCGCGGGGGCAGCAGTCTAAGCAGGGGCTCCCAAGCTTCCTTCTCCCCAGCCACTTCCACCAGCTCCTCCGGACGGACCCCGAGGCGTTCCCAGGCCAGCCGAGAGACATAGTCCCTCCAGCGTGTCCTGGGTCTTCCCCGGGGCCTCCTACCGGTGGGACATGCCTGGAACACCTCCCGAGGGAGGCGTCCAGGAGGCATCCGGACCAGATGCCCGAGCCACCTCAACTGGCTCCTCTCGACGTGGAGGAGCAGCGACTCTACTCTGAGCTCCTCCCGTGTGACCGAGCTCCTCACCCTATCTCTAAGGGAGCACCCAGCCACTCTGCGAAGGAAACTCATTTCGGCCGCTTGTATCCGCGATCTCGTTCTTGAGATTGACCGGTAAATCGAGAGCTTCGCCTTTCGGCTCAGCTCCCTCTTCACCACAACGGTCCGATGCAGCGACCGCATCACTGCCGACGCTGCACCGATCCGCCTGTCAATCTCACGCTCCATTCTCTCCTCACTCGTGAGCAAGATCACAAGATACTTGAACTCCTCCACTTGAGGCAGAGACTCCCCACCCACCCGGAGAGGGCAATCCACCCTTTTCCGGTTCGGCCTGTAGGCCGACACCACAGTGAGAGACGTGTCCCCGACCCGAAGGCGCAGGGACACGACCCTCTCGTTTACCGGGGTGAACTCCAACACGCAGCGGCTGAGCTGTGGGGCAATGAGCCCGCACCAGCTCGCCGCCGCTCCCCGTGGCCAACGCCAGAGAAATGGAGAGTCCAACCCCTTTCAAGGAGTTGGGTTCCAGAACCCAAGCTGTGCGTGGAGGTGAGGCTGACTATATCTAGCCGGTAACGCTCGACCTCCTGCACAAGCTCAGGCTCCTTCCCCCCCAGCAAGGTGACATTCCATGTCCCCAGAGCTAGTCTCCATGTCCGGAGATCTGGTCGCCGAGGCCCCTGCCTTCGACTGCCGCCCAGATCTCTCTGCACCCAGCCCCTATGGCTCCTCCCGCGGATGGTGGGTCCAGGGGAGGGCAGTCCCACGTCGTCCCTTTGGGCTGTGCCCGGCCGGGCCCCGTGGGAAAAGGCCAGGCAACCAGACGCTCGCCATCGAGCGCCCGCCCCAGGCCTGGCTCTAGGGTGGGGCCCCGGTGACGCCGATCCGTGCGACTTATCTTGCCTCTGTATGGTGCTCATCATTAGGGGCTTCTGAACCGCTCTTCGTCTGACCCGTCCCCCCGGACCTCTTTGCCTTGGGTGACCCTACCAGGAGCATAAAGCCCCCGACAACATAGCTCCTGGGATCATTCGGGCACTCAAACCCCTCCACCACGTTAAGGTGGTGGTTCGAGGAGGAGTTAATAAATATATTTTATTTTAAAATCCAACCTCTCGCCTCCTTATTTTTGTTGCGGTTTTGGCCCAGTCTTAACACAGTAAATAAACACTGTACACACTATACTGCAAAGTAACTTGTCTGTCAAACTGTTTCACTGTAGAAGTGTTAAGTGCACCATCCTGATCTGCACTAAACAGGAAATCCAAAGGTCTTCTATAGAACTTAAAACAAACTCCATGATGACTAAACCATGGTTAGGTGTTCTTATAATGGATGGATGCCTCACCTGTCTGGATTGAGCACCTCACCTGCCTGGTTGAAGCCCTCAACTCAAATGAGCTGATGGCCAGTCCTCCACATGTCTGCCTGTCTGTCTGAACCTCTGCTCTTTATAAACTGACTGGTTCCTCAAAGCTCTCAGGTCTGAAGGTGCCGCATGGCGACAGCTGGTTGGCAACAGTGTCTGGAGAGAATTTTCCCATACTGCACCTGCTGGAGGGTTTTTTGCTCTCTGGCACCAAGGATCGTGTGTTTATAGAGAGACTGAGGATGGGACAATGTGTTTGCTGATGTCTATGTTAGATTATGTGTCCATGTTTATTCACTGTGAAGCCCATTGGGGCAACTCTTGTTGTGATTCTGGGCTGTAGAAATAAAATTGAATTGAATTGGATGGAACTTAACCTTTGTCGATTTCCCAACGCACAGGCCAAAGCCCAAAAGACTCGTTTGTGGACTCCAGCAGCGGCGAGAGGCTCGAGCCGCCAGAAGCAACAAGTTAGGATCGACTGCTGACGGTGAAGAAGAAGAAAAACTGAAAGTTGTTGAAAGAAAATGGTTATCGTTTTCAAAAAATATAATTCACTTGCAGTGGTAAATCAATCAAGCTAATGCTAAGGCTGCTTATAAAGTTGTTTTCTAACGTTTCCAGACACTAATGAGTGAGCCAGGCAGAGCGTTTTGTTTGTTAGACTCCTGGCTGTTGTAAGATGGGTTAAACGACCTCTAGACTAGAATGAAACAGTCTCAGAACTAGTAAGTAGAGAATAAATCTGAAAACGATTAATAACCTGATGTAAGTTTTAAAATCTGCTTTATCCGGCTGGGTCACAGGGGCAGCAGTTCTCCGCCCAGTCCTCTGTGCACCCGACCCCTATGAACCCGTCTGCGGGTGGTGAGCCCACAGGAGGGTGGACTCACGTCGTCTTTTCAGACTGAGGCGGTATCACAGTCCATGATTTCATTCATTTGATCGGGAAATTTGCAGTGTAAGCCTATTATACTTTTGTCTGGACAAAACAGAAACTTTGAAGTTGAGTTAAGGTCTTTTGCCTTCGTAGGACAGTGTAGCTGAGACCAGGACCTCCGTTGCTTTCACAGAGACGGTGCGTTTTAATGGCGGAGCCTGATTGCTGTGTAATTGGTTTGTCATTCCCACTTCAGAGGTCACCACAAAACACCATCATGTTTAATGTGGGGTGAAAACGGAGAGATGTGTGATTTATGCGTTCATTACAGACGCACGGATCGCACCAGAATGCACTCTTAATCACTTTTACGCAGATTGGACCAGAGGCCAGATCGAAGTTCTGCTTGAGTGTGCAGATGGTTATGGAGGTAAACTAGAGCACATGGTAATTGAGACGAGCTAAGTGAAGTTCAGACCAATATAGCTTCTTCATTAGATGGCTTAATTAATATCTACCCATTGATTCATAATTACCCACTCTGTATCCACTCGGCTTGTCTGTATAGTGGGTAAAGTGCAGGTAAAGGGGCTCATATTATGATATTTTCTGATCTATGTGTAACAAGGTGGTAATTTCTCAAGTCTCAAGTGTGGCTGTCATGGATTTCTGCAGGTAGCTGTACGTACTGTATGCGTGTAATTTTTGCTCTCTATTATGATGCAGTCTATTCCATGCTCTTATTATTAGATGAATGTTGTGGTTAAGTCTTACTGCAATATGATTAGTTAAGTGCAATAGGCCAGGTTCACAGTGCAATGCAAGATCACAATCAACACACAAACCTAAACAAACCCAGTCTAGTGCAAACAAGGTATTCTGGGTAATGTAGTTATGTTAGTGTACCAGTATTAGCATTATCTTAAGCTTCTCTAAAGGCACTCTAATAACACACAGCTGACCGTACTGGCTCTTCCTTGTGACCTCTGACCCTGCCCTAAACCATCACAGACGCCCTTATGAGGAGAGAGCGTCTTTAATGCAAATAACCCCAACAGAATAACTCTGGGAGAGCATTCATGTTTCATACCTGTTCATTTTCTCTGGAGCACGGCACTTCCACCGATCCATACATGAACCTGCAAGGTTCGGCCTCAGGGGCAGCACAGGTCAGAGTTCTGCACGGGTTCGGGTACCCGCGGATATCCGATCGAACCACAAATTTGAATGAAACGGGTGAAAAATGTGTGGGTTTGGGTCGGACTCAGAAGAGCGTGGGTCTAATCTGCGGTTTAAAGAACATCATGTGCAAACAAAAAAGAGGCCTGTATTTTAGTGAAATGCAAAAATGCCGTTGTTTTTACAAGATGATTAAATGTAAAATTCCACATGTTTTTGCTGCACATTCCCACAGATCTCTGCCACTTTCATTTTCAAACCTCGCATGCGATGTCCTGCAGTTCAAAATGACTCACAAGAAATTGAAAAGAAAATTAGCGAGTGGAGAGTACAAAGTTGGGGCTTTTTTTGGCTCTCGGACTGATTTTCATCTGGGTGTGATTCGGGTGTCGGTATGTATTTATAGCGGGTTGGATCGGGAGCGGAATTTAATTTCAATTCTGTTGGAAAACGGGTTGGGTGTGGATTGAGGTATAACCATAGACCCTATATATGAGTGGACTAAGTGAGTGTGACGTCACCACAGCGTTTAGCGTCGCTCAAATGAGGCTCCTGATGCCACGGTTACAGGAGTGAATCTGGAGCCAGGCTCTATGTTATGAATAGGAGACGGACAAAATAGCAAAAAAAAAAAAAAAATCAGGATCATGTGTTGCGGGTTCATATGAACATTTTAACACCAAAATGATGAGGCTCAGTGCAGGAATTACAGAGAGGGACGATAAGATCTCAATGTGAGTCAATGGGAAAAAGGGAGAGAAGGAGCCGGAAGAGCCTCCTGGAGCACTTCCTGTTTGGCACACGGCGGCTAACAGGTTAGCTATGTCACTTATATATACAGTCTATGGGTATGACGGGTACGGGCGGGTGCGGTTTGTCAAAATCGGACCCCTGCAGGACTCTAGCACAGGTCACTTTTTGAGTCACTTTGTTCTCAAATTAGAACCCATTTTGAATTCAAAGGCTCCTTCACTTCAGCTCCTTCATTTCAGCTTCTATTCAGCGTAATGTCCACTTCACCCCTTCCTTAATAGACCTATCCTTTCAGCAATGACACAGGAGAGGACTAAGATGCATTAAGGATCTTTTTAAAAATGATAAATTAATTTCCTTTGAACAGCTAAAAATGACTTTGATATCGCACAATCAGATTAATTCAGATATCTTAAAACAGCTTTCTCTTTAACCTTGGCCCCAAAAATATGGCTCGATGAGTGTTTGGATTTAAATCTGCTCCTGTCAGTCATTTACAATAAAATTCAAGGTGCAGCATCCTCATCACTGGGCCATTTAAAAATCCAATGGGAAGAGGAATGAGGTGATCACAGATAATTCTCACAAGAATCCATTGAACATCGAAGACAGGTTAAGGTACTGCACAGGTAACATTTGTCGGCAGGTAAGATGGCCAGACTATATACCCTGGTGCGGATCCTTCATCTCCGAGGTGTGGTCACGGCCTGGTATGCCCCCGGCTAAATGACTTTTGGGAGAAAATATTCAAAACAATTTCATTTATATGCAAAAGGAATATCGGAGTAAATGGTGGAACAGCTTTGTTTGGGGTTGTGCCTCTGAATATTCCAGTGACCCTTCAGCAGGCACATGCAGGAGTGTTCATCACGCTGCTGCAAGACGCTTAATATTGTTTAGTTGGAAGAAATTATTATTATTATTAATACTACTACTACTACTACTACTACTACTACTACTACTACTACTAATAATAATAATAATAATAATAATAATAATAATAATAATAATTTGATAATTATTTATCTGTAATGTATATTTATTACTTTTTTCTTGCTAATTCATGTAGCCATCCTATGGCTTCTGATCTCAACATTGATATATAAACCTTTGCATTTTATTTTATTTTGTATTTTTTTAATTGCCTGCTGGCTTGTTTTTGTGTAATGTTTATGTATGATTTTAACATTTCAAAAAGCCATTAAAAAGAATTGAATAAAAATAACATGGTCATGATACAAGCGGTCAAAATGATTTAGAGTTTCCTCCACAGAGTGGCTGTGTGCTCCCTTAGAGAGAGGGTGAGGAGCTCAGTCATGCAGGAGGAGCTCGGAGTAGAGTCGCTGCTCCTCCACATCAAGAGGAGCTGAGGTGGCTTGGGCATCCGTTCTGGATGCCTCTTGGACATCTCCCTCAGGAGGTGTTTCAGGCATGTCCCACCGGGAGGAGCCAGAGGAAGTGTCTGGGGTGGAGGAGGTCTGGGAGCCCCTGCTTAGACTGCTGCCCCCGCGACCCGGCCCCAGATAAGCAGAAGAAAATGGATGGATGAACGGATATGTTAAAATATTGTTTTCTCGTCCCAAACAGACCTGGACTTGTGTTTTGTTTCATTCACGTTTAACACACAAACCCTGTACATTTAAGATGAGTAATCATTTGGCATTCCAAATAGGAAGTGAGCATGGGTGCACTTCTGGTTCCATCAATTCTGGCTCTATTTGACTACACTGAAAAATTGTGGCTCCTCTCTCTGTAACTGCTGCTATGAGCCTCATCATTTTGGTCTTAAAACATTCATATTAACCCACTCTACATGTTTTTACATCCAAATTCGCTTCTATAACTGTAAGCTTCATTTGACGAGAGCCAAACGCTGTGGGTGACGTCACACTGCCTTAGTCCACTTCTTTATACAGCACAACTCCAAATGAGACAGTGTCCTTTCACACACACACCCCGCACAGCAGGCCTATATGCGAGTGCAAACAAAGTCTCCACAGAACTGATTTCAATAGAATAAACCATGAATCCAAACCCCCATCACATTCTAACATTTGCACATGCTCTCCTCTTCACACACGGTCCCTCTCGCTCATATATTCTCTGTTTGATGAAAAACATGAAAAAGACGGCACCCGCACCTCATGTTTGGAGCCTGACCTTCAATTATTCGCTGCATTTCACAGTCAAATCCTCCTTTAACCCAGAAACGGCTGAACATATAGAGGAAGGAGGTACAGCTATAATTGGAAACCTGTTCATATGTGCGTATGTGGAGGTATGGGAGCGAGGGTGAGGCAATAATTAGGATCTACAGTAGCTATAGAGCAGTGTGCTTAAAAATATATATCCATGGGTTTCCGAATGGTGCAAAATGAGTACAGTTTCCACAGCGATTAACAATTCAGAACAAAATACAGTATCTTTGCAATGGGAAAAAGTTCTCAAAATGTTGCATATTTATCATATACTTTAAAGGCTGATGTCATCAAACTTTTCTGGGCATGTGAGGCAAACTGGAAGCACTACTCTGTCTGAAGGTCTGTTACTCAAATTTGACTAAGCTTTATTCAAACACATAGATACTAAATACTTTATTATTCTGAAGGAAATTCTGTCCAGGGATGGTGCTGTCCAGGGGGTGCTGGGGGTTCTTCAGCGTGGACAGAAGGTTTTTTAGGGTCCTCTTCTCAGCCACAGATGCAAATGAATCAAGCTCTGCACCCACTACAGATTCTGCCTTCCTCACCAGCTCATCCAGCCACACTGCGTCCTTCTTCCTGAGGCTTGAAGAAGACACTGGAGATGACTGTCTGGTAGAACACCAGCAGGAGCTTCTCTCAGATGTTAAAGGACTTCAGCATTCTGAGAAAGTTCAGCCTGCTCTGTCCCTTTCTGTAGAGCAGGTCTGTGTTCTCAGAAAAGTCCAGTCTGTGGTCGAGATGTAAGCCTAAATAGTTATAACTCTACAGCCTCCACAGTTTCTCCCTCAATCATGTGGCCTGCTCCTCCTTAAGTCCAGCACCATATCTTCGGTCTTTGCAGTGTTCAGCTGAAGGTGGTTAGCCCTGCACTAGAGAACTGCACGGGACTGTTTTTTCATCTCACTCCCGCTGAATTTCTGACCATTACCGCTCAGACCCGCAACGTGTGCGGAGCGTGACCGCCCAATCCCACAATGGTATATGACGATATATATGACGGTATATATGAATGGACTAAGCTAGCATGTTAGCTGCCGCGTGCCAAATAGGAAGAGCGACAGGAGGCTCTTCCGGCTCCTTTTGACCCTGGCTGCTATTTACTTTACATTAGGATCATGTCGCCCCTCTCTCTGTAACTACTGCGCTGAGCCTCATCATTTTGGTCTTAAAATGTTCGTATGAACCCAATCTGCATGATGATTTTTTTGCTATTTTGTTTATCAAAAAAATCCTATTCATAACATAGAGCCTGGCTCCAGATTTGCCCCTGTAGCTTTAGCATCGCAAGCCTCATTTAAGTGCTAAATGCTATGGGTGACGTCACACTCACTTAGTCCACTCTTTTTATACAGTCTATGCCCGCAACGTGTATGCCCACTCCTACCTGCAACCCACGAAAGTGAGAATTATGTCCGCACATGTACAGTATAGCTCAAGTCCAGCTCCTTTCCATTGCTGTCACAAACAACAAAGAATTGTCTCCAGATGTCAGACTTGCCCTGTTGGTTTTTTGTGCTGTATAAACCTTGAAACCACTCATTCCCGCGAGATTTGCGTTGGGTCCCGATCCCAATGCAGACCTCTGTGCTGCACCCCACACCACAAAGTCCTCATTACAGTCCAATCCAGCTTTATTTGTACAGCACATTTTACCAACACAAAGTCTCCAAAGTGCTGCACAGAGTAGGCACAGTATAAACAAAATAAAGCATAAAATAAAGCTTTTTCTCACTGAGCTGCCAGTACTCCCCTTCAACATCGTTCCTGATACAATGGCAGTGTCATCAGAGTACTTCTGCTCAGTGACACAGCTCTGAGTTATATCTAAAGTCTAACGTGTACAGTGTAAACAGAACTGGTGACAGTACAGCCCCTGTGGAGCTCTGGCATTGCAGACAACAGTATCAGAGGTGTTTTCCCCCAGTCAAACATACTGAGGTCTCCCAGTGAGGAAATTTGTAGTCTAACTAACCAGAGAAGAACTCCCATCTCCCATTTTTTTATGAGCAGCAGAGGTCGGACGGTGTTAAATACTCTGGAGAAGTCAAAAAAAGGTCATCCTCACAGCACAACCTCCTTTGTCAAGATGAGAGAGGGACCTTTGGGGCAGGGAGAGCACTGCATTTTTTTGTTCAACAGTTTGAAGCAACAAACTAAAAATCCTTGAGAAACCAACGAGCCACAGGGGAAACATGCCGTCTAACCCGATCCACTTTATTTGTGCAGCACATTTCATACACAAAGTGCTGCAGAGAGACAGTTAAAACAATATTATGCATTATTAGTTATATCTCACTGAAACATATGAATAAAAACAGTCAAAGCAAGTGAGAGTAGACTATAAAACAGCAATAAATAAAGAAAATGAAATCAAAACAGAGGGCATTATAACTCGCGCATTTAAAAGCCAGAGAATAAGTGTGTCTTAAGTGTGTCTTAATCAAACCATATTCATATTCAAACCATATTCTATCACAGTTTTATGATCATTACAAGAATTCATCCATCCAACCAATCACATTTACTGCAAAGAATCAACCATTAATACATGTCAAAATACAGTTTAATTGAAAGGTCTTACATTATGCAAAAATGAGCTTTAAACCATGTTAGAATATTACCACAAAAATATCCCTGGAGTTTTGTTTTAATCACTGCGTGTTTGAGTGATCCTTTATTATTAGTTTGTCTACATCTCCAAAGCTCAAAATGCTCTGTTCCACCTTGTGATGTCATGAAGCTGTAGTTTTTAAGTTAACATCTCCTTTTACTTTAGTTCAGTAAAGATTGGCAATTCCAGAGCTGAAATAACCCAAAAGATTCTAATAAATATGTAAGGAGTTTAAAGGTGCATAATGTAACTTTTTCTGGTGGAGGGTCTATCAACTGCTTTTCTCCTTGGAAATGTTGGAATGTTCCACATGGTACATTGGAAAAGACAGTACAAAAGTGTCTGTCTAACTAGTATTACTCAAAAATATAACACTTAACTGTGCATTGTGTAGCTTTTCTGGTGGAGGTTCCGTCAGATGCTTTTCCATGGAGATGTTATTGCTTTGTCTAGAATGATTCACAATATTCATGATGTTAAACCTTTCTATCTTCATGGAACCCAAACTAGACCAAGTTACAGGTCAGATATGTGGGGCGGCGACCCGCTCACAGTCAGAATGTCTGTTTTCTTTTAGTTATAAAAAAAATGTAAGGTAGAGCTGTTTAATGGTCACATTTTTATAGCGCAGCTTTTCCACCTTCAAGGTATGAGGGACCATTCAAGACATTATTCATTCTGGCCCTCTCACATACATACAGTTTACTTTCATATAGATACATTCTCCTCAAGGTCCTCAAAGCCCTTTACACTTAACCACTCAGTCATTTACAGGCATGTTCATACACTAGTATACACAGACAATCAGGGCAAAGTGGGTTAAGTGTCTTTATGCTTTACCAATTTAAGGCTAGGCAACACGACTGCGGTTAAGAATATTAGCGGACACAGTGGTTCTTGAAGGAGATTCCTCAAGTTACAGTGCAGAGGTGAATGCAGTACTGAGTCCTTTGAACAGGGATTGGATGCTGTGCAGAACTGGATTATCAAGCCTTGAATATTGCAGGCGATCAGGAGGCTGGCGTCTTCGAATGGGGTGTCGGGCTAATGGTTCTGACTTGGACTTTTCATTTTTCAGGTTGTGACTCAGAATCACTAGAGATGCTGACAGGCTCAAGGGGTGTGAAGAGTCGGGCTGGGAGGAGGTACTTTCCTCTGATGGCTCTTGAATCACAGGAGGGTCGATCTCTTGTACTAGGTCAGCATCCAAATCAACTCGGTCTCGGTCAAGATCAGGGAGATCATTTCCCACACCAACAGGTTCCACTTCCCTAACACTCTGTGATGGCTGGCCAGGCGGAATCACAGGTGCAGCAGCACAGGAGCAGTTGGAGGCGTGGAGATTGGCAAATCTATCACTGAGGTGAATTTGACAGGATAGGAGCTGGAAATAGGTAGGTCAGGTATGTACGGTTCTGACAAATCTTCATCACTTTCTTGCAGGTCGTGAGTTACTGGAGTTGTCCAGGTCACTGAGGTCTCTTTGCCCTCTGGCTTGACTGTGTACAGGGAAGAGTGCCGGCTTTCTTCTCAACTATATATACGTCAGGCTCCCATTTGTCAGCTAGTTTGTTTACCTCGCACCTTGACATCTGTCCCCAACTGACAGTTCTGAGGCTGACTTGCTGGTCGAATCGAATTTGTTTCTTTCTATGACTTTCTCTGCATTCTGGGTTGCGATCTTGTAGCTTTCTTGAGATGGGATTTAAGTTTTTCATCGTACTGTGAATGAGATATGGACTGGTTTTCGGACACAGGCAGGCCAAAAGCTAAGTCAACGGGGAGAAGCGAGGTTGTCGGCCAAACATTAATTCATGAGGTGAATAACCAGTGACATCATTACGAGTATAGTTAAGCAAGTACCAGGGGTTTGACAAAATCTTTCCAGTGTGTCTTATCTTGTTCTTGTACAGCGCCCAACATGTTCAGGAGAATGCGGTTGAATCGTTCCACAGGGTTGCTCGGGGATAGTAAAGGTGTAGGAACTTAAAGAAAAGGGAAAGTTCGGGTCAGCAGCACAAGAAGTGGACTCACAAAATAAAAGTCTTTCTCTTACATGCGGGTTACATCTTGCAAGGACACAATGACAGCAGACCTGACCGCCCAACCACTGATGTTTATGCGGGATTTGAACCACCAACCTTCGAATAAGTGGAAAACATTTTTTTTTTTTATTCATTTATTCATGTCTGTGTCTTTAGCTTTTAACTGCACATTTGGAGTTTTTGGAAGAAATCGCAGTTTCAAACCCCCTGCGCAGTGTCTGTTACATGGTGGGATTGGCAAGAAAGTTCACTTTGACTTTGATATCCATAGAAACAAACTTGGTGACGGACCCTCCCCAGAAAAGTTACACAATACACCTTTAAAAACACAGTGGAGCACTTCCTGTATTACAACATGACGTCACAAGGTGGGCCCTTTAATGTACAGAGTAATGTACATTCCAAACATATGTTATAATGTTTTGGCTCATAGTTTAAAGGTTGCTACTCTCTTTCGCTGCACAAAAAACATATTCCGTGTCTTTATTTTGTATTCTTTCTCTTTATTGCCACATTATCCTGGTGTTTCATGCAGCGGAGACAGCACATACATAATTTATGAAACACCCTCAGCGCCATGACAACAGACGCCAAGAAGAAAAGAAAATGGCTGCAGTTAAAATCACAATTCTTCTTTACATAAGTCAAACATTGTGTGCTCTCCGGCGAAGAACAAGGAATTAGGAGGAATATTTGGCCTTAATATTGTAATAAGACAAAATGGAGATGTGGAAAATTGTGTTTCTGGCACAATTATTTAGAAATTAAAACCCACGAGAGCTCAGATCCAATATTACATTTTTTTCTGATGTTGTTTCAGACCTGGAGTTGTGTTTCGTTTTATCGTTTAACACAAAAACCCTGCAGATTCAGGCGGTGTTCTTCCCTCCAACTAAAAATGTTGATATTTTCAGCCCTGGAATTGCCCATCTCTACTAAAATAAAAGTAAAAGGCAATTGTTAACTTGAACACAGAGCCTTTAAAGTGCGCGTAACGATGATGATTCTGTAATTTCGATTTCATTTCATGGGATAATAACTGTTGTAAAAATAAATGATAGTTTTATACACCGATCGAGAAGCAGTTTGTGAAGAAAAGTTGAAAAAGATGTTGAAAATTATAGGTTAAGTAGAGAGTTCTGTACTGATGACGTCACATTGCGAGAATTTTATTCAAAAGTCCAGCACATTTACACAAAAGAAACATTTTTTATACTTTAAACATAATTTCAACAAAATAAAGGTGTTTTCTTGTCAAATCATAATTTCTGTGTACATCAGAGGAGTTTTGGAGCAGTGTAAGGTGGCTGCAAGGTAAAAGTTATGGAATTCCCAAGTGTGACGTCATGATTTACAACCAAGAAAAAACAGAAACCTAAAAAAATACAAAATTGGGGAAATTGTTTGCAAATTTTTTGGTGAAATCTGAAATAGAGTAACCGTGTTTCAGTAAAATGAGGAGTCCAATATGTTACTTTAAGATACAGGGGGTCCCGAAAATGTGACATTTTGCAAAGACAAGGTATAAAACGAAGTTTGAATTGAATAAATAAAACATAAACACCTCTAATTGAACATGCATTGTTCAAGACAGAGAAGTTAGAAGGCCATACTGCGGAATATTTGGGGCAAAGCAATAATATCTCCATGGAAACAAGCCAGTGGCAGACTAGAAAAGTTACATAATGGACTTTTAACACACAGAATCACAGAAGTACTTGGTCCGTTGCAGTGTCCCTGTCATTTTCTGTGTAATGTTTGAGTTGCCAACACAATATTTGTTGATGCATTTTCCACTGAAAAATCTGCTCTGGACAATCTGATTGGGACCTATAGAATGTGTTTAGGAGAGAGGGAGGGAGGGAGAGAGAGAGAGAGAGAGAGAGAGAGAGAGAGAGAGAGAGAGAGAGAGAGAGAGAGAGAGAGAGAGAGAGAGAGAGAGAGAGAGAGAGAGAGAGAGAGAGAGAGAGAGATAGAGAGAGAGAGAGAGAGAGAGAGAGAGAGTGTGCATGTTCTGTATGTGCGTGTTCTGTGTGTGAGTGGGTGTGTGTGTTCTGTGCGTGTTCTGCGTGTGTATCTGTGTGTGTTCTCTGTGTGTGTTGTATGCGTGTGTGTGTTCTCTGTGTGTGTGTTCTGTAGGTGTGTGTTCTGTGTGTGTATCTGTGTGTGTTCTCTGTGTGTTCTGTGTGTGTTCTGTGTTTTCTGTGTGTGTATCTGGGTGTGTTCTGTGCGTGTTCTGCGTGTGTATCTGTGTGTGTTCTGTGTGTGTTGTATGTGTGTTCTGTGTGTGTTCTGTGCATATCTGTGTGTGTGTTCTGTATGTGTGTGTTCTGTGTGTGTATCTGTATGTGTGTGTTCTGTGTGTTCTGTATGTGTGTGTTCTGTATGTGTGTGTTCTGTATGTGTGTGTTCTGTATGTGTGAGTCTGTGTGTGTGTGTTCTGTGTGTGTATCTGTGTGTGTGTGTTCTGTATGTGTGTGTTCTGTGTGTATATCTGGTTGTGTTCTGTATGTGTGTGTTCTGTGTGTGTATCTGTGTGTGTGTGTTCTGTATGTGTATGTTCTGTGTGTATATCTGTGTGTGTTCTGTAGGTGTGTGTTCTGTGTGTATATCTGTGTGTGTGTGTTCTGTATGTGTGAGTCTGTGTGTGTGTTCTCTGTGTGTGTTGTATGCGTGTGTGTGTTCTCTGTGTGTGTGTTCTGTATGTGTGTGTTCTGTGTGTGTATCTGTATGTGTGTGTTCTGTATGTGTGTGTTCTGTGTGTTCTGTATGTGTGTGTTCTGTATGTGTGTGTTCTGTATGTGTGTGTTCTGTATGTGTGTGTTCTGTGTGTGTATCTGTGTGTGTGTGTTCTGTATGTGTATGTTCTGTGTGTATATCTGTGTGTGTTCTGTAGGTGTGTGTTCTGTATGTGTGAGTCTGTGTGTGTGTGTTCTGTGTCTGTTTTCTGTGTGTGTGTTGTATGTGTGTGTGAGTGTGTGTATTCTGCGTGTGTGTGTGTGTGCGTGAGGCGACACCTCCTCTGTGCTGTGTGCTCCTCACAAGTGAATGTGAAATAAATGAGCAACAGCAGAGAGAAAGAGAGAGACACGAGAGAAAGAGAAGGAGGAAGGGAGAGAGGAAGAGAGAGGAATAGGAATAGAGAGAGGAGAAAAAGGAAGAAAGTATGGCATAATGAGGGGGGAAAGATAACGAGAGAAGGAGGAGGAAGGGAGAAAAAATGGGGAAAAGAAAGGGAGAAGAGGGAGATAGAACAGGGAGAGAGAGGGAGCGACTGTGGAAAGAAAGGAAAGAGAAGAGAGCAGGAGGGGGAAAGAAAAGGAGAGAGGACAGAAATAGATTGGGAGTGAGAAAAAGAAGGAAGGGAGAAAAAGAGAGGAGAGAGAGAAGAAGAGAGAGGAGAAGGAAAAGAGAGAGAGGAGAAAAGGAGGAAAGCTGAAAGAGAGAGAAAGGGAGAGGGGGAAAAGGAAGAAAAGGAGAGCAAGGAAGAACGCATAGGATGGTGAGAAGGAGGAAGTAGGGAGAAAAAACTGGAAAAAGAGAGAGAGAAGAGGGAGATAGGACAGGGAAAGAAAGGAAAAAGAGA
Organism: Odontamblyopus rebecca; assembly: GCA_030686955.1. Classification (NCBI taxonomy): domain Eukaryota; kingdom Metazoa; phylum Chordata; class Actinopteri; order Gobiiformes; family Gobiidae; genus Odontamblyopus; species Odontamblyopus rebecca. Next base: position 33,988,223 of record CM060668.1, read on the forward strand.
AGAAGAGATGACCGAAAGAGACTGTGAGTGAGAAAAAAGGAGGAAAGGAGAGAGAGAGTAGGAAAAAATATATTGATGTAGAGAGACAAGGAGGAAAGGAGGAAAAACTGGGAACGAGCGAGTAAAAAGATGATGGGAAGGAGGGAGAGAGTGATGAGAGAGGAGAGTGGGGCGGAGAGAGAGAAAGTGAGTGGGTTTGCTGATGAATGATTCGGTTTGATGTGAGTCACTGCAGGCTCGCTCCTCCATACACTCTGCGCCCTCGGCTTCCTTCGCACGACGCTCATAAAGCACCACTGTCACTCCCAATACTGCTCCAACTTTACACACACTTTACTTCAGCCCAGTCCCACCTCCAGTTCTTCATGGACAGAATCTGTTCTTTGCCGATCTTGGATGAAGATTTGGTGTTGGGGCAGATTTATGAAGCTGCTCAAAAATATGTGACACTTTTCCACAGGGATTTTGCCAGAGAAAAGCATTGACCAAAAATGCGCAACTCAACATCGTGATACTTCCTGCTGTTGTTAATAGTCTAATAGTCTGTCAATAGTTAATAGTCCATCCGGGGGGTCAGTGTGGACGTGGTGGAGGAGTACAAGTACCTGGGGGTGTACTTGGACAATAAACTGGACTGGACCAGGAACGTGGACGCGGTTTACAAGAAGGGCCAGAGCCGCCTCTATTTCCTGAGGAGGCTGAGGTCCTTTGACATCTGCAGGACGATGCTCAGGATGTTCTACGAGTCTATGGTGGCCAGTGCCATCATGTACGCTGTAGTCTGCTGGGGCAGCAGTCTGCGCGTGAGGGACACTAATAGACTCGAGAAGATCATTAGGAAGGCTGGACATGTTGTGGGGGAGGAGCTGGACTCTCTGGCGGTGGTGTTGGACAGGAGAATGCTGGACAAAATCTGGACTATTCTGGACTCTCCCTCCCACCCCCTCCACAAGGTGCTGGCCAATCAGAGGAGCTCTTTCAGCCATAGACTGCGGCTGCCGCGCTGCTCCACTGAGAGACACAGGAAATCTTTCCTGCCTGTCGCCATCAAACTGTTGAACGCTGCACTTTAACTCACAAACTACTCAATCCTTTTCATCCTATTCCTGCTCACACATGTATATAGTCATAAATATGTCACTGATGTAAATAATTTCCCAGAGAGAGCTATTTTTATCTTTTATCTTATTGTATTTAGCTTATTTTGTAACTTGTTCGATGTACATGCTCTTGGTCGGTTGCATCTGTAACAAAGAAAATTTCCCCTCGGGGATGAATAAAAGTAATTCTGATTCTGATTCTGATAGTGGATGAACTGAACATAACAGAATGCTACAATGACATGGAGGTGAAGAAAACTGAGACATTTTCACATTTTTCTTAGATTCTGTCAGACTTGAGACAGTGAACAGAGCCCGCTGGAAGAATCGCATGTTTCCAAAAGGCTAGTGCGTGTCAATGGCCACAGTCGTCCTGCCACTAAAAACAGTCTGACCCACTCCACAGACCCGAGGGAAACTATTAGAACTCCAGACTGTCCATGTGAACGTCTGTGTCCAGAGAATAATGTCTGAAATAAAACTAACATTTTGAGGGTCTATTTTCTCATATATCAGTCCGCTGCTGCCGAGCTTTCTATCAGGAAGTACAACTCACTGCTGCTGCTCAGACATACAGTAAATCCTTCAAATGCAACAGTTGGTGGCAGGACGACTATGGCCATTGACCTGCACTAGCCTAGCACCAGCAACCTCTGCAAATACAAGGACTGGATGGAAGATTTCAAAAAGTGTCTCCACACGTCTCCAACACTCTGGCTCACGAGGAAATGAGGCCCTATGTCCAAAATTCTGAACTGTCCCTTTAACTTAACTCTTTCAAATACTTTAAATCAAGTTCAGTCACGAATAAAGGACTTTAAACAAGTTCAATTACGAGGAGATAAATAACTTAGAGTTACAGTTGAAGAACCACCTTCCCCCACCATTTTCTCCAGTCAACCTGACAATGATCAGGAACAACAACACATTTGTGCATCAAACGCTGTTAGGAAGATATCAGATATGTGCAGCGGTTTGTAAATGCAGCTTCATCGGTTTGCAAATAAATGTAACTGCACTGACATTTGTGAATCGCGTGTTATTTTCTCGAGTCTAGAAATGCTTTTGTGAATGTTGTCGCATTTATTTGTAAATCATGAATCATGTTTGTGAATGTCACTATATTTGTTTCTGTATTTGTGAACAGCCTGATATTTATTTGCTATCCACTTAAATCCACTTAACTATCTCCATAAATGTCTTGCTCACATTGTTTTCCTTCATAATCCTCTTCTCCCTCGATCACCAGGAGAGATGTCACGATATCCAAATCTCTATAAGATATTTTCACGATACACATCCTGTGGTACTAATAAAATTGTGAATACACTACATTTCTCTCATCATAATCCAAATAATTAAGCTTTAAAAGTGCTTAATAACAGTTATTTCATCACATAGATTGGACTGAAACAGAGCAAAGGATCATGGTCTATGTAGTTTTCTCTGTTTCTTTAGCTTTTGCTGCACCATAAATTTTAATAGTTAATATGTTGACGTCAGTGTTTTGTCAAATTTTAGACTGGTTTCTAATCTGCTTTTTATTTATAAGATTCTTGAAAAGGTTGTTTTAATGCAGTTGTTTCTCTATAGCAGTGCAGACAGCACTGCTATAGAAAAATTCTGGGTTCAGATCCCGGCACAGCACAGAATCTGCACTACTTAAAGTACACAACGATATTGCCTTGTCAGTTGATGCTAAACACCCCATCGTCTTGGTTTTGCTTGACCTGTGGCATTTGACACAGTCGACCATTCAATTTTGCCGTCTCGACTGAAAAATTATGTTGGCATCACAGGAACTGTACTTAAATGGTTTGAGTTGTACTTGACTAATAGAAGCTTTTCTATTAGTACTGGTGAGTTCTCCTCTGTGGCCTCGCTGTTTTGTGGAGTGCACCAGAGCTCTATTTTGGGCCCTGTTCTATTCTTTTTGTATATGTTGTCACTGGGGTCAATTATAGCTAAGCATAACCTCGCCTTTCACTGCTATGCAGACGATCTGCAGATTTACTTATGTGTTTCCAGATAAATATGGTGCTCTTCAGTCATTAACTGACTGCATCAAAGACTTAAAGTTGTGGTTAGGACAAAATTTTCTTCATTTGAATGAAAGCAAAACAGAATACATTTTATTTGGTGATTCTGCATCTTCCGATTTTGATTGGCTGTCATCAAAGTTAAAATTGACTGTCAGGAACCTTGGGGTCACTTTTGACAATTTCAAATTTGATAAGCAGATTGACAGTGTTGTGAGAGCCAGTTTTTATCACGCCTTTTATCTAAAGTAAAGCCTTTTTTAAATCGCACCGACCTTGAAAGGACTATTCATGCTTTTATCAGTTCTAGAATAGATTATTACAACGCACTTTATGTCGGTGTCTCCCAAACTGCTCTCAGTCGCCTTCAGCTTGTGCAGAATGCTGCTGCTCGTTTTTTAACCAACACACATAGACATCAGCACATCACCCCAGTCCTTTTTACACTTCACTGGCTTCCAGTTTCTTTTAGAATTGACTTTAAAATTTTACTTTTTGTTTTTAAAAGCTCTTAATTGCTTAGCACCTTGTTATTTGACCGAGCTTTTATCTGTCCGAAAATCAAGTCGCACTTTAAGGTCAAATAACCAACTTCTTTTGGAAGTCCCCCGAGCCAGGCTCGAACACTGGGGTGATGGAGCTTTCTCTGTGGTTGGTCCCAGACTGTGGAACAATCTGCCCTTTGAGCTACGTAGCATCACTGATTTTAACCTTTTTAAATCTAGGCTCAAAACACATTTATTCAAAATTGCTTTTAATACTTAGTAGTTTGTGGCACGTTGTTTTTCTGCATTGTGTGTTTTACTGTTTATTGTTTACATTGTTGTATTCTGTATAATGTTCTGTTTTTTGTATTGTTGTATTTTCTGTTTTTAATTGGAAAGTACTTTGGTCACTACTGGTGTTGTAAAGGGCTATATAAATAAAGATTGATTGATTAATATGATTAACTTAGGTTCAGGAGCAGGACCACGCCTCAACCGCCCTCGACTCCTCTCCAGCGAATCACAGCTCACTTCTGCCACGCCTCAATTTCCCAGAAGCCTATTTGTGGCAGCCTATCCCGGCAACCCAGTTCGTTCCGAGTAACTCGACCCCCTCCCATCCCATATCTGTTCTCTTCCAGACATAAGACACCTACGAGGGTGGTCCCATCCTGCCGGGCCATGTGAAGATTGCGACTGTACCCCCACCCTGAGTCTCAACCCAGCCGACCTGCCTCGTCTCAATACAATAAACGCTTTTTGATTCGCATATGTGTTGTTGGCGTGGTCCTTGCTAGTGAACAATGATTTTAAGCGAAGAAACTTGTAATTCGATTTATATTGTGATGGCCCATGATATTATTGTGAGACTTTTGGGTTTTCGTTACATCCCTAATCGCCAAAAAGTTGCACAGTGTTTCTTTAGTAGCGTTAGTGAGACTAGAGCGGTCAGTGCGGGTTAAGAGTTTTGGGACATCGTGAATCATCAATGGCGGAATCACGTAAGACTTTATTTGTCCAAACCTTAATGTGGAGTTTTGAGTTGAATTATTTGTGACTACAGCAGATGGACTTCCCATGTTTTCCGGACTCAAACTCACTAAGATGTTAAACTGAGGACGGACAGATAAAGAGTCTGTGGGACATTTTCACTGTCACCAGGGAGGAAGCTTTTAAATCACTACAGGTATGTTTATAAGTCAACTCCTTTTCTCCATGGAGATGTTTTTGCTATGTCTGGGATGTTTCACAGTACTAGTAGCGGTATTAAACCTTTCGATTGTAGCGAGAGCGGTAGTTAGCAAGCTTAACTCTGGAATTAACCCAACAACGCCATCTAGGGTATATGGCCCTAGGACCAGATTATCTTGAGGTAACGAATTTTACACAGAAGGTCTGGACAAAAGAGAGGTGGATTATTTAACAAAATGGAATTTATTTAATTTGTATCAAAAATATTTAAAATAGGCCTATATTCTCATAAAAATATCAAAACTTTACATTACACAATTACCATTTAAAACCACAGAGCACATGTCATGGAGGTTGCAGGGCACCCTTAAGCCCAATAAACTTGGACAATGAAAGCTAAATTACTAGGCAACAATTTAAATCAAGACAATAAAATGAAAAAAAAAACACAGCAAATCAGGCAATAATAAGTAACCAAATTAACAAAACAAGCAATGTAACTAAAGAGAAATAACAAAATAAATGTACATGCAAATCAACAAGAAATATACAAAATAACACACAATAAACATGCAGTTGCCCAGAAAGGCAGAGCTCTCACATTAAATGAGAAGAGTCTTTGCCTATTTAAATAAATTTACTCGCCCAAATGGGGCAAGGTGCGAATCTGCTCCTGAGCATGCGCACTATAGAGTGCAAGGCACCGGCCACAAGTGAATGAATGAACTCGCAGTTGTGACCTGCGCGTGTGGACAAAACCGGACAAAAACAACGGCCCCTTTAACAGGAGGTGGCGGCTCCAACGCGGGCCGCGCACACAGCGCCTAAATAAGAAACAGAGTATAAATAAAAAGGTAATGAATTAACCCTACACTGGAGAAAGTGTTGCATCTTACCGGTGAGAGGCGCGTGCACCTGTGAGCAGCAGGAGGAGGGGGAGAGCCGCGGGGGAATCGCGGCCAATTCCCACAACTTCCCAGGATCTGAGGCAGAATTTGGTGTCAGCCCTGCCATTCAACCCAAAGCAAAGGCGAAACAATGAGCAGACTTACCCCGGGAAGAGCTCCAAGCCCACAACGCGCGCCCTCGAGCGCGCACTCCCACAACACAGAGTAAGACCACAAGACCTCTGTGAAGTTGGCCACAATGACCAGTCCAGACCGTAGTCCTGATAAAAGGACGAGAAGAGCGCACTGGTTGAGATATGACCCCGAACGCGGTCCTGCGGGAGCGAAGCACGCTGCCACCCCAAAGGCCACTCGAGGAGGTGTGTGTATGAGCGCGCGCCATGCGCGCACCTGTCTTTGTGGGTTATGTCGATGCCACCCACCAATCACCTTAAAGGTGAAGCACACACCGACATGCCACACTATCATCATGGAGACCAAACCAGATGAAGTTACAGGTCAGATCTGTACAGAGGCGACCCCGCTCACAGTCAGAATGTTGTTTTCCTAGGTATTTTTGAGCTATGAAACCACCTGTAATTGAATAAATGTAAAGTCGAGCTGTTTAATGTCACACTGTGGAACATACCAGGCAGAGCAATGGCGTATACATACTGTAGAAACAAGCAGGTGACGGACCCCCAACCAAAAAGTTACATAATGCAGCTTTAAAATATTTTAGAATTTAGATTTTTTTTTACATTTTAAACTAAAAATTGTCATAGTATTAATTTTAAAAAAATGGGAATATTAGTGAGTTCTGATTGCATTCTCAACTGATCATAACCCTTCTGAAACTAATAAGAATGCCCTGCAAAAACCTTGGCCAGAAGGTAAGATATAAACAGTTAAATCCTTCAGAAAATGAGTTAAAAGTAGTGAAATGATCTGTCCATGCAGCAAGATCATTTTACTTGACATATTATCTCAAAATAAATGACCTCTAGACTAGAATGAGGCCGTCTCAGAACTAGTAAGTAGATGATAAATCTGAAAACAAGATGAATAACCTGATAAAAGATTAAACAATCTTGGTCAGATCAGAGAAATTTGCAGTGTGCAGGCTTATCTTACATTTAAGATGCTTATAAAGTACAGAATACATTACTTTTTTACTAAAATGGCCACAAAACCTTGACAAAACCTTGATATAGAACTGCTTTGCACTATCTAACATTCTATTCACATTTGCAAAGTTAATCCAAACGCATTCCAATTGCCACAAGCCGACGTACAGCTCGGTGTGGCTCCTTCAAACTCATTAAGCGTTCTTTCTTTGTAATTGTGTCCAAACACAATGCTGTGTTATCTGGCAGTGACAGCAGGTGCCTCTGTGTCCATTCTCCCAGACCCTAAACACATTTGTATTCATCATCTTTATTAAAGCTGCTGCCTATAGGCCACTGCAATCACATTTCTATCACATTAGACCCCTGCTTTGGCCTACAGCTCCCGCGCATTTACACCTGCTGTTTCTGTTGAGACTCTCCAGATGGTATCGACAACGTTCCCTGACTGAAACTGGAAGCACTACTCTGTCTGAAGCTCTGTTACTCGAGTTAAATTCAATCTTAGCTTTATTTTAACACAATCTGACCCTCGTATTGATCACAGGCAATTTTTTCTTGGTTGTTCAGACACATTTTTTGTCCATTTGCTAATATGTGCTTTGTGTCACCATGGTAACTGCTGAATATTCCACCAATAGAGATATGTGACTCTGAAAATTAGAACAAAAGTGAGGACACTACTGGAACCAGCGCAGGGCAACCACAGCACAACAAAATGGCTAAAAACAGACGTATACAACCATTTATTATTATTATTATTATTATTATTATTCAGTTTCAAGGTTTTAAGAGAAGCAAGATGATTATGTATCGCATACATAGGCTACAACATCATTTTAGAGCGATGGATTTATTAGAGCACAGGTGTCAAACATGCGGCCCGGGGGCCAGATCCGGCCCTCCAAGACCTTTAATCTGGCCCTCGGCTGATTTTCTATTAAGATATTAAACATTTTCAGATTTTTCTGGTAATTTTCTGCGCATCTTAGCATAGCAGCGTCTCCAGTGCTTCTGTGCGTGGCGCCTCCACCAGACAAATGAAGACCTGCCTCTTTCCAAACGCTCTTAAAGGACGATCGTTTTGACTGTTGACCGTGACCCTCATCAGCAAAATGTCAAAAATAAGAAAAGTGGAGCTGAGTGCAGGATTTTCCAAGAAAAATTGACTAATTCTTATTTGTTCACGGAGGTGAATGGGAAACCTGTGCTCGGTGTGTTTGCAACAAGTGGCGGCGCTCAAGGAATATGATCTTAAACACCACTACGAGACACTGCGAAAAATACAATAACTTGAACGGAGAATTGAGAAGACAGAAGATAAACGAATTATTGCTGAAACTGAAGAAACAGCCGTCTGTTTTCACCCGGAGCCAAGAGGTTTGTGATGCTGCTGTGAAAGCAACCTGACCTAGCATAATATTATAATATTTTGTAAAATAAAATCAAATAAAAAAGATTTCTGTAATAGATTTGGATTTCTCTGCACAAATATTTGGACTTATTGCTATTTTTGGGGTATATTTGCCATGAGTTTTCTGATCCGGCCCCTTTGGAATCAAAGTTGGTTGTATACGGCCCCCGGACCAAAATGAGTTTGACGCCCCTGTATTAGAGTAACACATAAGCATCGCTGCAGGTTTTTCTGTGATACACAACAGCAGAGCTCACAGAAGGTACAGGATTCTCCTTTGGTGCAAAACGAAGCTCAGAGCACCAAACATGTTTGAAGGATTCTTCCTTTTTGGCATTTGCTTTCGTTCATCAGCAAACAGTTTCAAACATTGCTATTAGGGATGGACATTTGATTAAATTTTCTTACTCGATTGTTGGTAAAATTAACGATCAATTATCGATTCATCATTAAGGTTTTTATATTAAAATTATCATCATTATTATTACTGTTACTAATCTGCATAAATAAACTCAACTTTACAACATATAAACCATAATCACTACAGAGCCACATCAGCCCGTGTGAGATTAAAATGTGTTTAATGCAGCTTTGGCACATTTGTTTATGTTTTAGAGAAACTAAACTTAAAACAGCAGGGCTCATTTACATAAAGTGTAAACGCTGGGGAAAAAAGCAGCTCTTTCTTTGTGCGTGGATGTGGTCAGCTTCTGTGGGACTAAAGGACACGACTCAGTGGAATATAAGTGTTCTGCTGATGGTGAGTCTGTTCTGTGCGTATGTCGCGTTGAAGATGGTTCATGTTTTTAGAGATCATACGTGTGCAAAGAAAAAATGTCAAAAATGAGGACGCATATCAGAGGTTCTAAAACCTGGCTGTCCAGCCAAAACTGGGATGAATGGTCACACTACCCTCACCGTGATGGCACTGCAAAGTATCACTACATGTCATTGTCATGGGGTCCTCTTCAAAACACTCAGGCTGAGTCGGGATGCTCGGTTTAGGATGTTTTATTCCACAGTGCAGAACAGGAAAACAGGTGCAAAAATGTGTGCCGGAAATATTTACAGTGAAACAGTGGGAAAAAAAAGGTCTATTTACAGGGCAGGCAAAAAAAGGTTGACTTCTCCTTCAAGTCTCTAGGTTTAGCTCTCGCTCCACTCTCTCTTAGTCTCTCAGTCATTTGCTCGCTCGCTCCCTTGCTTTTCCAGAGAAACACCACCTTCACTGTAGCCAGGACACAACAAGACACGACCCGACCAGACACGACGAGAGTAGAGACTAGACTGACACAGGTGCTGAGCGGCAGGGCGCACCTTTATACACCCCTCGCCCCTCCCACCTTACGTAACTCCCCTCTAAAAGCTTAATTAAATCATTTCTACAACTAAATGATTAATATTACAGGGGCCAACAGTTACACATAGAGAATTGCTTTGATCTCACATCCATAAATGACCGAAAATGGGTTATAAACAAATAAAACACAGTTAATTGTCCAGGCCAGTCACCTGTGGCTCACATGACCCCGGAGCGCGCACAACGGGAGGATTTAAGCTCCTGACGTGGATGTGTCCGGGTTTGCCAGTGCGCACCGGGATGCGGCAGCAGCGGCAGCGCGAGGGCAAGTAACAGTCGACCACCGCGGGTCTCTGAAGGACAGCTCCGGCGCCTCCAAGTGCGCACCCCCAGTCGCGGCCGAGAACACGCAAAAGCGAAGTCCACTGCGCGCCCGCACCGCAGCGCCCGCAGCGCGGAGCCCAGCAAACAAGGAAACAGGTGAGCACGCGTCTTCCCACGTTTTCCCCCGGGGACCGTGCTCTCAGGGACGGACCTGCTCCGTCACAGTCATGCTCCTGTTTGCCTGGCCCTGGCTCCTTTCAGAATGACAGGACCATAATTTGTAGGAAAAGTCTGACAAGTTAACTGACATGATTAATGATTCATTTTAGAGGATGAATAATACTGACATACTGTAGGACTAATAAAGATGAATTTCATTAGGTACCATGATATGCCCCCATGGTATTAGCAGAGAATAAAGTCCAATACAGGCATTTGTCTTGGAAAGCTGGAACCAGAACATTTTCCCATATAAGAGCGCAATAGGACTTCAAAGTACTGAGTGAATGAAATTGGATTTGACTACAATTTTAATTATCTAAAACAGACAGACAGAGGAGCTCATTCTCCAACAGGCTCCTACAGCTCCAGTCAAACAGTGAGGGACACAGAACTACATTCAAACCGTACTCCATAAAACTGTACAACTCACCCTTATGTTTCCTGACGACTTCTTGTATTTTTACTTATATAATTATGTATTATTTGACACCAGTCTCTTATTATTTTTGCTGCTTATTTAGAATTTATTATTACCATTTATATAGTTTTTCTTTTTTTTTGGTTTGCTGACTACATGCTGCCCCCTACAGGCAAGTTAATATGCAGCACTAATGTGTCCTACCACAACTATGCAGACGACACTCAGATCTATGTCTCACTGCAGCAGGACTATGGACCAGTGGACTCACTCTGCCACTGCATCCAACAGATCAGTGTGTGGATGCAAAACAACTTTCTCCAGCTAAACTCAGACAAGACACAAGTCATAGTCTTTGGCCCACATAAACAAAGAGACAGTGTCAACTAGTGCTGTCAGGCGATTAAAAAAATTAATCTAATTAATTACAGGATTTGTAATTAATTAATCTAATTAATCGCATTTTAATCTCATGTATGATGAAGGTCCCCAAATAAAGAATTTGAATTCTAGGACATTACAGAATTGTAGTGCTTAACTAATCAATTGAATACACCAAGAAGAGAAGATTTGAAATCCACATTTTTATTGTTGTTTGTTTCGTGAGTCTGAAATAGGCACTGGCGTGCTGCTGCGACCATGTTTCTTGCACTATCAGTTCCGACTGTTGTCACTTTATTTTCTATTTCCCATTCCTTTGTCACAGCATCGAACTGCTCGGCACATGCATCGGCATGATGGCAGGTCACCGTTTTGCTCACTGTTAGTGCGAAAGCCTTCAGTTTCCACTCACTATCGATTAGGTGTGCTGTGACTCCCAAGTAGTTATGATTGCTCACCGACGTCCAGTGGTCGCCCATTAGGGCGACATGGCAGGCCCCTGCCAACAATTCTACTTTTGCAGTCCTTTCATTGTCGTAAAGCTGGTGAATTCTTTTCATCACCATAGTTCTAGAAGGTAACTGGAAATTTGTGTCAGATGACGCTATCTGAAACGCCTCTTGTAGGCCCTGGTCTTCCACAATTGAAACTGGCCTGCAATCAGCAGCAATCCACTTTGTGACCGAGTTTGTCAGTTTGTCTGTGGTGGCTTTGCTCATTCTTTTTCCAAACTCTGTAAGCGTTGGTTGGCGAAGTGAGCTTACGGTGGCACTATCACCACTACCAATGGAACTTGTCCGGACGTGTTTAGCGTTCAAGTGATACGTTAGACTGGAGCAGCTTCGGTGATAGGAAAACTCTTTTTTACAAAAACTACAAATGACCGTGTTCTTGTTGATAGTTCCGTCTCCATTCCTTTTATAAATAAATTTGCCGTTCAAAGGCCCTAGCAATGATTTGCTCGCCTCGCACCCCTGAGTAGCGTCCATGTCAGTTGTCAGCATGCTTTATTTGTTTGACTAGCAACGCAGGTGGGAAGTGACGTACCATTGCCAAGTAGCCTACAGGTCATTCAATGGGCCAAATTTAAAATGCTCGCGCATTGAATTGCCACTCATAATTAATCGCGTTAATTTTTTTAACGCGTTAATTTGCAGTGTAATTAATTAATCTAATTAACGCGTTAAACTGACAGCCCTAGTGTCAACAGTTACCTCCAGTGTCTCTAAAACCTTCAAATCAGGCTAGAAATCTCAGGGTAATAATGGACTCAGACTTGAACTTTAACAGCCACATCAAATCAGTAACATCTGCACCTTTTACCATCTAAAAAACATAGCAAAAACTACTGTCTACTGTCTAAAGCAGACTTGGAGAGACTTAACCATGTGTTTGTCTCCAGTAGGTTAGATACTGTAACGGCCTCTCACTGGCCTCTCCAAACGAGCTGTGAGAGCTGCAGAACATCCAGAACATCCAGAACGCTGCAGCTCGAGTCCTGACTCCAACCAGGAAGTACGAGCACATGAGTCCTGTGCTCAGGTCTCTGCACTGCCCCCTGTGGCTCAGAGACTTTAAAGCGGCTCTGCTTGTGTTTCTCTGTGGCTGAACACCAAAGTCCATCTGTGACATGTTGGTGCCACATGAACCATCTGCACTCTGAGGAGCTCAGGGACCGGCCTCCTGCTGGTCCCAGAGTCAGGACTAAACTCGGGGAGTCAAAGTTTCAGACTCATGCAGATAAGACCTGGAACAGTCTGAACATGTGACACAGACTCTACTCTGACTCTGTTTAAATCCAGACTCAAAACAGCTTGTTTAACTGCAGATGACTGAAAGGTTTTTACTTTTCATTCTGCACTCTTCTCTTCTCTCTAATGTAATCTCTCTCTCTCTCTTTTTAATTTTATAATGAATATTTATGTTTTGATTTGTTTGTATTGTGATCTTAATGTATTTCCTATTCTGTAAAGCTCTTTGATTTACTTTGTGTATGAATTGCTTTATGCTATACAAATAAACTGGTCTTGCCTTGCCAACTGTGTTCAAGTGATTTCCCTTGCGGATGAATAGTTTGTCTAAGTCTAAAGTAGCATTACAGTAAATAGCCCAGACACCCAATCTCACAACCCTAAGGTCCCTAAATCTTACCAAGGCGAAGCGCTGGTGAACAGCACTGTTTTTTTTTTTTTTTTTTTTTTATCCTCTGCATTTCACCCATCTGTTCAGGAGCAGTGGGCAGCACAGGGGCGCCCGGGGATCCACCTCTGTGATCTTGAACGAAACTTCTTGCAGTGAAGCGTGAGCACTGGCCTTTTTGAAATGCTTGATCTGATGATTCAATGACTTTTATTTATTTACCGTATTTTCTGGACTATAGAGTGCACCTGCATATAAGCTGCATCCACTCTATTAAAAAAAAAAAAAAGATATACAAGCCACAAACGGGCTATAAACCGCTGATATCCATGTTGAAAAGTTAGATATTTACTGCATATACAGAATGATTTTGTACTGTAAATGTACATTTATGTACCTGAACAGATTCTTTCCGAACAGTGTCTTAACACGGCAGCAACTGTGCTGATTAAAACAGGTCAAAAACAGAAAAGAACCGGTAATTGACCTTCATTTCTCCTGTGCAATGAAACCACAAGTCACTTTAATCATCTTCGCTGAAACCACTGACCGAAGCTCATGTGCAGCAGCACAGTAGAGGTCTGCGCAAGACAGAATTTTCAGTCCCGCTCCCGCATTCTTCAGTCCCGCTCCCGCCCACTCCCGCGTCTTGCGCTCCCGCCTGCAATAAACTTTCTGAATATGTCCCGCGCTGCACAGTTTTGTGTTGGGTCCCGCGGGTGCAGGGCTCTACAGCGGTTTCCTTCCTGGAGTAAGATCGATGCCTTCAACTTAAAACTTGCATCATACAAACTCCTTCGTGTGCTTTTCATGATGAAGGGGTGAGGATTTGAAAATAATTACCTGTTAGTAATTTGTCGTGCATGTTATATCTGCTAAATAAAAAGTAGCGTATTTTTCTTTGCATTCATTTTCCATCTATCTTGCTTTTGAAATTCCGGTTAGAGCGCCCCTAGTGGTGGAAGAAAAATCCACAGAATAACCGCACCTTTGTAAAAGCCGCATGGTTCAAACCCTGGGAAAAAAGTAGCGGCTTATAGTCCAGAAAATCCGGTAATTTAAAAATAATAATAAAAAAGCAGGTCTTCTTTATAATAGGGATGTAACAATATCCAAATGTCTTACTTTTCTCTCGTCATAATCCAAATAATTAAGCTTTACAAGTGCTTAATATCGGTTATTTCATCATGTGGCTTGGGCTGAAGGACCATAGTCTATGTAGTTCTCTCTGTTATTGCTGCACCATCACAATGAATTAAGCAGAGAAACTTGTAATTTGACATATATTGTGGTATATATTATTGTGAAACTTTTGAAGATATAATATTTCGGTTATGGTTACATCCCTACGTTACAGTTGTCCACATCCTGTCGTTTTCACAATGCCCCATATGCAAACATCAGGTTATCTCCAGCACCTTTATCAGGCTTTATCACACAGTACTGCTTACACCTCACAAAGCATGGCACATTACATCAGTGAAACATTTCAGACTTGGATTATTTTTAGGATCACACGTAGTATAATTGCAGGGTTTCAGATGACATCACAACATTCTATATGTCAGGGGTCTCAAACCTTTTTTCCTCCGGTGAGCTCCTTTACAAAATGCCAGAGAGATACTCATTTTAGCAGTCGAAAGAAATGAGTAATTATAAAAGCCACGGCCTTAGATCGGAACAGTTATAAAAACTATAAAACATACACCATTATCCATTTATTAATGCAGAAAGTAAAGTTAGGCATGAACACATTTACAATTTTAATAGTCATTCTATTCCATCAAATATTCAGCACAAAACTTATAATTCAGAAATTCTTTGGTCCTGCTATAGGCTAACCATATTTAAAACAGGTAGGGGCAGATAAAATGAATATTGGTAAAATGCTGATTTTGCTGTAATACAGGACGGTAATGGGTCTAGTCATGAGAGAAATGACCAGGTACAACATCTGTGACTTTACCTTTTGGATATATCATTGTGAAGTACAATCAATAGGAAATTCCTGATAGATATACTGTTGGTATCTACAGTGGGTTGTAGAAGTATTCATACCCCTGGTCAAATGCAGTGTGCAGTGTACTTAAAACTACATGACTTTTTAAAAGTACATGTGCACCCTCAGCTGAAATATATTCAAAAGTTTAACCAAATGACCTTGACCTCGACAAAAGTATAAATACAAGGACATTCTCTGTTGCAAAAGTATTCATACCCCAGGGATACCTGACATCAAACATGCAAATATTTGGTTCATGGTATTATTCAAATAAAACTGCTACTTCATATTGTTTTAATGGACCTTCGAGCTAACAGTTCTTGTAAGACACTGGTGGTATGTGTTCCATATTTATAGGTCAATAGTCCCTACTTCAAATCTTCTTACAGCTGCTGACCAGGGCGTGTACTAGAGCTGGGCGATATGGACCAAAAAATATAATAGGTAAGGTAAGTAAGGTAAGGTAAACTTTATTGTCCCTGAAAGGAAATTTGTCTTGGGCCACATTACCACCAAAACTGCAGAACATACAATATATATCTCGATATCTTTACAGGAAAAATAACCCCCTCCCACACTACTGCAAAAACAACAAACACATTTTATCTGATTAATATTCATTTAGTGCTGCACTTAAACACTCTGCACCCCTTTTTGGACCCTCACCCACAGTTTAAAAACCTCTTCTTTAAGAGAACTACCACTGGTGGCTAGGATTTTTAAACCTGTATTTTGACATTCCTAACTGGAGTTACATTCTCTTGTTTTAAAGTGATGTTTAGTCTCTGCACATTTACCAAATCAAACGCACATTGTGACAAATATGACCGCACTCAGTATTCAGACCTTGAGTCCGTGACAAGACCGAGTTCAAATGCGCTCGAGTCCGAGACAAGACCAAGACAAAGCTCTCGCTTTGGAGAGGGAAGTCCAGCGGCATGGGGCTGTCTAATGAGTGGGACAGGTGTGGGTCCTGCTGCGGGGCGCTCCTCGGTTAAGGGGGCGTGGGTGTGTTTTGAAGCGAAGTTTGTTCGTATGAGTGATATCGGCCACACGCGGAGCTCGTATGCTGGAGTTGTGCACGGTCGGAGGTGAAGTGCCCAGGCACAGTTCGGTTGCGCTCGAGCTGTGCAGGTGCATTTAGAAAGTTTAACTCATCACGTTGCGTCTGTGCGCAGCTCCTTATTGTGGCTGCAGAAGCATCGCACAGATGCTCCTGTTTTGTTTTCCCCGTTCACACAACGAAATATTTGCTCGCAAATGCGAGTGAAATGGGCGCACTGTAGAGCCCTGATCCTAGTCTTGGTTTAGTCCGCGACCGAGCCCCGGGCTCTGCGGCCGCGTTTAGTCCTGGTTTAGTCCTAGTCCTGGTTTAGTCTGCGGCCAGCTCCGGGCTCCGCGGAGGAGCTCGGGGGACAAAAGCAGGAGGCGGAGGCGAGCACAGCACAGAGAAGGCAAAAACAAGCGAAGCAGAAGTAAACGTAAGCATTATAGCGATATATCGATATGTGAGAATTCATATCGAGTTTCAAAAATATCTCGATATATTTAAAATATCGAGATATCGCCCACCCCTAGCGTGTACTGTCATGAACTTTCATTTTCCCATTGCAAATATGTTTTTGTGTCATGTAAAGACATTGTGCAGTTGTGTGACAACTACATCCAAATTTTTGGGATATAAAATCCAAATAAAAGTACGTTTGAACTGTATTTTTTATGATATCTAGATCTATGCACATGTTTATGGTGAGATATTTATGAATTTAGCAGTCGATTTGCACCAGGATAATCTCCCAGTCGCCAGTGGGTTAGAAAAAATACAAAACTATGATGAGGAGTTAATAAAGATCATCATTTATGTTCAGTCAATGTCAGACACACAGTTTGGAATTAGTGGCAACATGTTTGAATTTGGTTTCGTCTGACCTAAAAATAATTCTCTATATAGAACATAAGATGTCTCCATGTCTTAAATCATGCTGCATTTGAATTTGGAGCAAAATGTTCTGATGTAAAGGCGTCTTCTTCATCAGACACTATGGGACCTTCAGTGTAAAATGTATCATCATCTGTACTCTGACCTCAGCAGCTTGTGTAGACGTCTTATTGGTTTGAAAACTGACAGAAAGGTTTAGATTTGCTTTCCTGACTAGTTTGGATTTCATTTGTGATGTCATTTAGAATTTTTAGTTTAGTCACCCTTCTGCTCCTTTACCACGCGTACTACACTATTTACCTAAATGTTTTTAAATTCAGAAACACAATTCCAGCTATGCCCACATTTGTTTTCATTAAAGTAAACTTATGTTTAACAGTTTCCTGAAAGAATTTGAACGCTCCACATTTCTGTACCTTCTCTTAAACTGTGGATTGCATGGATACTGAAGGCAACAGTATAAGACTTAGTTTTTATGGGAAGCTTTCCATAGAGTTCATCAAATATCTGTTAATGTGATTAAATGATCTTACACAACAATACAGAGAACAATTGTACAGCTTAATATCCCATAAACCAAACATTTACATGTTTAATCTGCTACAGACAGTGGGGCCTGAACACTTTTGCAACATGTTTTTTCTAATATTTATCATTTTTATAAGAGGACGTCTCTTCAAATTGTTTAATATTGTTGATTAGGGTCTTGATAAGGACCTTCAGTGGGTTTATAACGTACTGTTATAAACTCATGATATGCCAACATGTTACATTCTCGTACCAAAATTTGAGCAGGGGTATGGCTACTTTTGCAACCCATTGTAAAAAGCACATTCTAGCAGCAGCAGCTCTAGCAGAAGTCTTCACAGCAGCACTTTCTCCAGGAGCCAGCACATCTGGTTTGGGTTGTTTTTCATCTACAGTAGAAGAAATGAAGACCGTTTAATCTTGACAACACATTCCAGTTGTTCTAACAGTCGTACCTTAATGTAGGTCTGGACCCGTTTCTTCATTACAGTGTCAAAACCAAATGTCTGCACTCTCTCCAGGTCCTCCACTCGTGCTGAAGTGATGAGCTGAGTGTAATGTTCTTCAGGGCGGTAGCAGGTCGGGTCAAACTGACCCTGTAGGTCACCTGAGAAAAACAGGCCTCATTTCAAAAGAATTCTAGTAATGTAGCATCTTTATCTTTAACCAGGTAAATGCTATAAACATGTTTTATATGATGCCTCAGCAACACTCAAGCTACCATCTGCTTTTCATGATCTTTCTTAGATTTCATGGTTCTGATCAGTGGTGAAAGTAAAAGTAAAAGTACATCACTTAATCAAAGATGTGTACTTAAAGGTGCAATGTGTAACTTTTCTGGTGGAGGGTCTGTTTAATGCTTTTCTCCATGGAGATGTGATGTTATTGCCTAGAATGTTTCACAGTTTGGTTTTAAACCTTTTTATCATCATGGAGACCAAACCAGACCAAGTTACAGGTCAGATCTGTGGAGAGGCGACCCCGCTCACAGTCAGAGCGCCTGTTTTTCTAGGTATTTATGAGCTGTAAAACCACCTGTAACTGAACGCTGTTTCAAGTCACGCTGTGGAACTTTCCCTTCAGAGCAATGATACAAATACAAATAGGTGAGGGACCTCCAGCCAAAAATTACACAGGGAACCTTTAAGTCAGATGAACAGAGGACCTTTTACTTTTACTTGACTACATTTGATAATGTGTATCTGGACTTTCTACTCCGCTACGTTTTAGATCTGGACTAAAACATAAAAAGTACTCTGAATGGCTCAGACTTTTTTAGCACATTGAATTTAAGTTTGTTCCAACTTTGAGCAAACCAAATACACAAAAAGAAGAAAAATTAAGAAATAAATTGAAGCACTTAAAATTCTTTACCAAAATCACTACATTTCATCCTTTAATTATTCTAAAATCTCTACAAAAAAACTTATTACTACTTATTTTAATACTTATTTTTTACTCTTTGAGTACTCTTTGACTTTATGTGATATTTTTACTTTTACTTGAGTAAACCTTTGTATCTGTACTTTTACATAAGTAACATAATTGAGTACTTAATCCACCATTATTTCTGATCATGTTTATACATTATACAGACATATAATTTATGCACTACCAGTCAAAAGTTTGGACACCCTCTCATCCTGTATTTTATTATTATATGTGTACTACTTTCAATATTTTACACACAGTCAGAAGATATCAAATGTATGGTGTAAGATACTATATATGGGATAATGTAGCAAAGACAAAAGTTAAATAACTCAAATGAAATACATACATATATATATATATATATATATATATATATATACATATATACATATATATATATATATATATATATATACACATATATATATATATACACATATATACATGTATGTATGTATGTATGCATATATATATATATATATGTATATATGTATACATATGTATATATATATATATATATATATATATATATATATATATATATATATATATATATATATATATATATATATATATATATATATATATATATATAAATAAAACGCATTTCTCACCTTCCATGGTGGTTGGTCTCTCACCCTCATCAGCTCGGGTCCTCTACCAGAGGCCTGGGAGCTTGAGAGTTCTGCGCAGTATCTTTGCTGTTCCCAGTACTGCACTTTTCTGGACTGAGATGTCTGTTGTCCTTCCTGGGATCTGCTGCAACCACTCATCCAGTTTGGGGGTCACGGCCCCGAGTGCTCCGATCACCACAGACACCACCGATGCTTTCACCTTCCAGGCTCTCTCCAGCTCTTCCTTGAGCCCCTGGTATTTCTCTAGTTTCTCGTGTTCCTTTTTCCTGACATTGCCATCGCTCGGTATTGCAATGTCCACCACCACGGCTTTGTTCTATGGCTTATCCAGAACCACAATGTCTGGTTGGTTCGCCATCACCATTCTGTCAGTCTGTATCTGGAAGTCCCACAGGATCTTGGCCCGCTCATTCTCCACCACCTTTGGAGGCGTTTCCCACCTTGATCCTGGGGTTTCCAGCCCGTACTCTGCACAGATGTTTCTGTACACTATGCCCGCTACTTGGTTATGTCGCTCCATGTACGCTTTCCCTGCCAGCATCTTACACCCTGCAGTTATGTGCTGGACTGTCTCAGGCACTTCTTTGCACAACCTACACCTTGGGTCTTGTCTGGTGTGGTAGATCTGGGCCTCTATTGCTCGGGTGCTCAAGGCCTGCTCCTGTGCAGCCAGGATGAGTGCCTCCGTGCTGTCCTTCAGACCAGCCCTCTCCAGCCATTGGTAGGATTTCTTGATATCAGCCACTTCAGTTATGTTCCGGTGGTACGCCCCGTGTAGGGGTTTGTCCTGCCATGATGGTCCCTCCAGCACCTCTTCCTCTGCGCCCCACTGTCTGAGACATTCTCTGAGCATGTCATCAGTCTGGGCCTTGTCACTGATGTACTTGTGGAGCTTGGATGTTTCATCCTGGACAGTGGTTCCCACACTCACTAGTCCTCAGCCTCCTTCCTTCCGGCTCGTGTACAGTCTCAGGGTGCTGGACTTGGGATGGAACCCTCCATGCAGGTCAGGAGCTTTCGTGTCTTAACATCCGTGGTCTGTATCTCCTCCTTTGGCCAACTTATGATTCCTGCTGGGTATCTGATCACTGGCAGGGCGTAGCTGTTTATTGCCTGCGCCTTGTTCTTGCCATTGAGCTGGCTTCTTAGGACCTGCCATACTCTTTGCAGGTATTTGGCTGTCGCCGCTTTCCTTGTTGCCTCGTCAAGGTTGCCATTTGCTTGTGGGATACCAAGGTACTTGTAGCTGTCCTCAATGTCTGTTATTGTTCCCTCTGGGAGTGAGACCCCCTCTGTGTGGACTACCTTCCCTCTCTTTGTCACCATCCTACTACATTTCTCGAGCCCGAATGACATTCCAATGTCTGTGCTGTAGATCCTGGTGGTGTGGATCAGTGAGTCGATGTCTCGCTCGCTCTTAGCATACAGCTTGATGTCATCCATGTAGAGGAGGTGACTGATGGTGGCCCCGTTTCTGAGTCAGTATCCATAGCCAGTGTGGTCGATTATTTGGCTGAAGGGGTTCAGACCTATGCAGAACAGCAGTGGGGACAGTGCATCTCCTTGGTATATGCCACATTTGATGGTCACTTGTGCAAGTGGCTTGCCATTGGCTTCAAGGGTGGTTTTCCACAACCGCATCGAGTTTGCAATGAACGCCCTTAGAGTCCTGTTGATATTGTACAGCTCCAGGCACTCAGTGATCCATGTGTGTGGCATTGAGTCATAGGCTTTCTTGTAATCAATCCAGGCAGTGCACAGGTTGGTCTGACGGGTTCTGCAGTCACGAGCGACTGTTCGGTCAACCAGGAGTTGGTGTTTGGCTCCCCTGGTGTTTTTGTTGATGCCCTTCTGTGCTGCGCTCATGTATTGATCCATGTGCCCGCTTATCTTAGCCGCGATGATGCCTGACATGAGCTTCCATGTTGTGGAGAGACAGGTTATTGGCCGATAGTTGGATGGGACTGTACCCTTTGCGGGCTCCTTCAGGATCAGGATCGTATGCCCTTGGGTGAGCCATTCAGGGTGAGTCCCATCCCTTAGCAGCTGGTTCATTTGTGCTGCTAGGCGCTCGTGGAGAGCAGTGAGCTTCTTTAGCCTGTATGCGTGGATCATGTCAGGGCCTGGTGCTGTCCAACTTTTCATGCCTGAGACTCTTTCCTGGATGTCTGCCACTGAGATAGTAACTGGATTCTGTTCAGGGAGGTTGCTGTGGTCTGCTCTCAGAGCCACCAGCCACTGTGCATCGGTGTTATGTGATGCTTCTCTTTCCCATACGTCTTTCCAGTACCTCTCAGTCTCCAGCCTTGGTGGGTCTGCTCTGCTGTTATTACCCTGCCATTGAGCGTACACTTTCGCAGGTTGTGTTGCGAACAGGCAGTTTATTCGTCTTCATTCTCTCTCGTGTACCTCTTTAGGCGGCTGGCCAAGGCTTGGAGCCTTGGTTTGGCAGTTTCGAGTGCTTCAGGTATGGGCATCTGGCTGTACCTCTTGGGTACTTGCTTTTTCATCACACCTTTCTGGGCCTCTGACAGTTGGCTCACTTCTCGCCGCACTTCCTTGATTTTAGCCTCTAACCGTCTTTTCCATGGTGGGTATCGTATCTCATGGCTCCCATGGTTGCTCTTATAGCCCAACACCTCTAGGATCACTGCTGCTGAAGTGTAGATCAGCTCATTGGTTTCAGTGATGGTTGTGGTAGGGATCGCTCTGAGTGCTGCATTCACATCCTCTAGCAGACTTTCAGATGGTACTTCACTTAGCCTCTGTAACTGGCATCGGGGTTGCCTTGTGTTCATCCGGGCCATGATCTTGTCTTTCAGGTCAGTCGCTGCCTCGCTCAGCGTGATACTTATATACTATATATAATATAGGCTCTGTTGGAATGCTACTACTCCAGTAAGCCTAGTCAGAGGGGTTACATGAACAGGATGTGGGAGAAATGGTTACTACGATACCCACAGTCCAAGCTAATGGCCAAACAACTAGTAGCTCAGTGTTCCAACATCCACAAATGGCAACTGCTATCACAACTAGAGATTGACGAGGTACAACACAAATGCTACAGCAAGGGGGAGCCAGGAAGCCAGGTCAGAGGGGAGTTAACACTATCTCCCCAACCAGAGATTGGGAAGGAAGCCCCAATAAGTATCACGCTGAGCAAAGAAGTGCCTGAGACAGTCCAGCACATAACTGCAGGGTGTAAGATGCTGGCAGGGAAAGCGTACATGGAGCGACATAACCAAGTAGCGGGCATAGTGTACAGAAACATCTGTGCAGAGTACGGGCTGGAAACCCCAGGATCAAGGTGGGAAACGCCTCCAAAGGTGGTGGAGAATGAGCGGGCCAAGATCCTGTGGGACTTCCAAATACAGACTGACAGAATGGTGATGGCGAACCAACCAGACATCGTGGTTCTGGATAAGCGAGAGAGCAAAGCCGTGGTGGTGGACATTGCAATACTGAGCGATGGCAATGTCAGGAAAAAAGAACATGAGAAACTAGAGAAATACCAGGGGCTCAAGGAAGAGCTGGAGAGGGCCTGGAAGGTGAAAGCATCGGTGGTGCCTGTGGTGATCGGAGCACTCGGGGCCGTGACCCCCAAACTGGATGAGTGGTTGCAGCAGATCCCAGGAAGGACAACAGACATCTCAGTCCAGAAAAGTGCAGTACTGGGAACAGCAAAGATACTGCGCAGAACTCTCAAGCTCCCAGGCCTCTGGTAGGGGACCCGAGCTGATGAGGGTGAGAGACCAACCACCGTGGAAGGTGAGAAATGCGTTTATATATACATACATACATACATACACACACACAAACCCCTACATGGGACGTACCACCGGAACATAACTGAAGTGGCTGATATCAAGAAATCCTACCAATGGCTGGAGAGGGCTGGTCTGAAGGACAGCACGGAGGCTCATCCTGGCTGCACAGGAGCAAGCCTTGAGCACCCGAGCAATAGAGGCCCAGATCTACCACACCAGACAAGACCCAAGTTGTAGGTTGTACAAAGAAGTCCCTGAGACAGTCCAGCACATAACTGCAGGGTGTAAGATGCTGGCAGGGAAAGCGACATGGAGCGACATAACCAAGTAGTGGGCATAGTGTACAGAAACATCTGTGCACTTGGCACTGCACAGACCTGTACCTATGGATGACACCCTCTGAATTTGAGATCAGTCAGATGAGTGGAAAAGACAAACAAATATATAAACATATGTTGTGGAATTTCTATAAAGAACAAAACTGAGATGTTTTAAATCAAAGAGTCTGATTTATTCCAGCAATTGTGCCACAATCACAGCCCCGACTGTCCCTAAGAGCAGTCTCTCCCTGTCTGTTTTACAATAAATCATAGAGTATAACAGTTGTGCTCATAAGTTTCCATCCCCTGGCAGAATTGATGATTTCTTGGTCCAGAAGCTGCACATGGGACGTACTTGGATATTCCAACATGATAATGATCCAAAACACAAAGGCAAGTGGAGCTGTCACTGGCTCCAGCAGAATAAAGTGAAGGTTCTGGAGTGTTCGTCTCTTCTGACCTCAGTATCACTGAGCCTCTGGGCAGATCTCAAGCTGCAGTTCAGACAAGAGCCCAAGAATTTACAGGAACTGGAGCCTTTGGCCAAGAAGAATGAGCAGCTTTACAGCGGAAAATAATTCCAGTAGTCCCATTACTCTACTGTACAATCAAACTAAAGCAAAAGGCTTAATAAACTTCCATCTATTCATTGAAAAAGCAGCCCAAGAAAATTAAAAGAAAGAAAAATGTCCATCACTTCAAAGCCAAAGATAGTCAAAGACAGTGCTGCAGAACCGTGGCCTTCTCTCTATGAGCTTCTTTATGACCTGTTTGTTGCTTTGAGCTCAGAAAAAAAAAAACACGAACCACTCGATCAACCTCAAGAGGAGAGTGAATTATTCTAAAATGTAAAACCTCTTTTGCTAAATCAGCCTTTTCTTCCATTGCAACAAGTCAATGGAACTCGTTACCAACCGAAATTGTTACATGTACCAACATAAAAACATTTGCGCGTCTGACCAGAAAACGGCTTTTGAAGAAGCAAATCTGTCCCCATGTGTAATGAGTGATGAATGTGTGAACATCTGAAACTGGAGAGAGTGAATGTTTTGGATCAAAATGGTTTTATTAATGTTTGATTCAGAAGCGGATCACTTGTTTTGTAAATTAAATGTTAGTATATCAAGAGTGTTAATGTGGGGACATGGTCATAGATCCATTTATTTCTACTGTCTGTACATTTTTACATCAACCTGCCGAGGGACGACAGGTGGAAATTAGCATTTCTTGCTATAACCTGGTACAATGCATCTTTCCTTTTGGTCAGTGTTTGTTGTACACTGTCCCTACCATACCCATACCATACCATCTCGATGAAGTCTCCTGAAATGGTTTTCATGTCACAGTTGTACCGTGTCAGGGTCAGGAAATGGCTATTTTTTTAGTATTTTAATCTACAACAATTTTTGAGTTATTTTGAAGTTTAATACTTATTTACGACATTCCATCAGCATCTATTCATAGTTTGGATGCTTTCAGTGAGAATCTACAGTGTAAAGAATCCTGAAAATAAAGAAGAAACAAAGTGTGTGTGTTTTGACTGGTGACTGGGGAAAAAGCTCCTACCTGCACGATGTTTGCAGGACTCTCTAAAGAACAGGAAGCCTCCGGGCCTCAGCCAGCCCAGCATCTTCTCTGTCAGAGTCTGGAGCTCCTGGTCGCTCACGTACATCAGCAGCCAGTTGGAGAAGATGAAGTCAGTACTGAGCACATAGGAAAGAGTTACACAGTGGACACTTTGGACTACATAATATGAACACAATGATCCACCTGTTTTGAGGGAACTGAAGCTTGGTGACATCTGCCTGGAGGAAGGTGCTGTTGCTGTGGTGACCGTTCTCCTGTCTGTTCTGTTCCACAAAGTTTTCCATAAAATCCACAGCGGTCACATGTTGAGCTCTGGTCAGTAAGTGCTGTGTGTAGCGACTGCACACAAACACAATGGAACACTATAAGAACAACTGTACTGATTGTCTACCTGTAAAATGACTCAGGATTAGATGTTTCTGCTTCTGTGGGTTGGATGTTCCATTTGTAGTGAACAGTAGCTGAAGGTCAAAGTGGAAGACGGCTCCTTGGCCCTGGCACCAGCAAAATGTTACTCACACTGCAAAAAAGCTTGACCAAAATGTAAGATACTAGTGCAGAGCCTGTAGAAGACAGCAGCAGACTCAGGGTCACGTGCAGGAGAGGCTATGGAGAGCTGTTGTGTGATTGACCAATATCTTTTACATTTTTTGCCCTAACAACATGAAACTTGGCACTGCACAGACCTGTACCATGAGGATGACACCCTCTGAATTTGAGATCAGTCAGATGAGTGGAAAAGACAAACAAATATATAAACATATGTTGTGGAATTTCTAAAGAAAGTATAAAGAACAAAACTGAGATGTTGTTTTAAATCAAAGAGTCTGATTTATTCCAGCAATTGTGCCACAATCACAGCCCCGACTGTCCCTAAGAGCAGTCTCTCCCTGTCTGTTTACAATAAATCATAGAGTATACAGTTGTGCTCATAAGTTTCCATCCCCTGGCAGAATTGATGATTTCTTGGTCCAGAAGCTGCACATGGGACGTACTTGGATATTCCAACATGATAATGATCCAAAACACAAAGGCAAGTGGACCTGTCACTGGCTCCAGCAGAATAAAGTGAAGGTTCTGGAGTGTTCGTCTCTTCTGACCTCAGTATCACTGAGCCTCTGGGCAGATCTCAAGCTGCAGTTCAGACAAGAGCCCAAGAATTTACAGGAACTGGAGCCTTTGGCCAAGAAGAATGAGCAGCTTTACAGCGGAAAATAATTCCAGTAGTCCCATTACTCTACTGTACAATCAAACTAAAGCAAAAGGCTTAATAAACTTCCATCTATTCATTGAAAAAGCAGCCCAAGAAAATTAAAAGAAAGAAAAATGTCCATCACTTCAAAGCCAAAGATCCCAATGTAAGTCAACAGGAGCCAGGGTCAGAAGGAGCCAGAAGAGCCTCCTGGACCACTTCCTGTTTGGCTCTGTCCATTCTTATATGGTACAGACACAGCAGTCTGTACAGACTCTGCACTAGTACTGCTTAAAACAATTTGAGTTCCATATTTTCACAGTTTTGCTGAGCAACATTTATGTGAGGAAGGAATTAATCGTCTGCCCAAAATTAATGGGATTCATTTAATGCTAATGTTGCAATGCAATAGTTAGCTGACCATTTACTAGATTTAACATAGTGAACTTTGACAATGCTCTAAACTCTATGAACATTTTCCATAATCTTCCATTAAATATAAGATACAAGAAAAGTAGTTTTTGTTTTTCAAGTAAACACAATAAATCATTATCTTTTTCACATTTTGCCACAGATGTAGGGAAGCCTGCTGATAACTGCCCCCCTTCCCCAGGTACAGAATATGACAGGATATGACTAGATAAATAATTCCGGCTGCTAGTTGAGAGTGACAGTTATGTAGAGAAGAAAAGAGTGCGACCAGTTCTTTTAACAGCTATTTGAAAGAGACAATAGTAACAATACATTCTAATGTAGTGGGACACTTTTAATTTAATAAATAAATCTTTGATTAAGTGATACAGAAGAAATTATTACATTATTGGTTTCATTTTAAAGTTTTTTTTATTAAACTGGCCAATAATGTAATAACTAACCTAATTACTGGCATCAGGTTATTACGTCATCGTTTCAGACATTTTCTTACATTTACTTACATTACTGGCAAGTTATTACATTATTGGCTTTATTACATTAAAAATTATTACGTTATAGGCAGTTATTACATTATTGGCCATTATTACATTATCGGCTGCTACACGCCTCTTTTTACTGTTGGCAGGGATCGGATTGGTCCAAAATAAGGACACCTGGGACAAATCCCTGGTTTTGGATTTGTTAGTAATAATAAACAAATGCATGATTAAGGGAAATTGTGCATAATTAAATAAATGCATAATTAAGGGAAATTGTTATGCACTAGGTACAAATGTGAGTCAGTATATTCACATTACAAAATCCATCCAAAATTTTCAGGTCAACTTTGATAATACCACTCTCTCTCCATCATCTATTATTGCAACCAAATAACCCGGTATGCTTTCTTCCACCTTAAAGACATTGCCCGTCTCCGTTCGTCCCTCTCTTTCTCTGCCGCTGAAACACTGATTCATGCTTTCATCACTTCCAGATTAGACTATTGCAATAGCATTCTTTACGGTACATCCTCCAAAACACTCAATAAGCTGCAATACATTCAAAACTCTGCTGCCCGTCTCCTCACACACACCCGCTCCCGTGAACATATCACCCCTGTCCTCCAGAACCTCCTCTGGGTCCCCATCCCTCAGCGCATACAGTTCAAAGTTCTCCTCATCACCTTCAGCGCCCTCCAGAAACTGGCCCCAGCCGACCTCACGGACCTGCTCCACCGTCACACCCCGTCCCACTCTCTCCGCTCCTCCCATGCAAACCTCCTGTCCCTCCCCTGCAGGACCAAGCTCCGAACTTGGGGAGACAGAGCCTTTTCTATTGCTGCCCCCACCCTCTGGAGCTCACTACCACAACACCTCAGAGACTGCACAGACCTCACCATCTTCAAAAAAACCTCAAGACCCATCTGTTTAGAGCTGCTTATGATGTTTAAATTTGCTATTTTTATTCATTTTTGTTTTATTTTGACTGTTTTATGGACTTATTGTATTGTATTGCTCTGTGAAACGTCTTTGAGTGTCATGAAAAGCGCTATATAAATAAAATGTATTATTTTCTTTGTGTTTTGGTCATTTTTAAACAGCTTTTCTGTATTTTACCTAAACAAATGACAATTTAAGTGTCTCTTTACTGTTGGCAGGTATAAGATTGGTCAAAAATAGGGACACCCTGGACATTTCTTGTGTAAAACTGGGACAAATCACTGGTTTGGATAAATCTGCTGGGACAGGGCACACAGGGCTCAAAACTGGGACTGTCCTGGGTAAATAGGGACGTCAGGTCACACTAAACCACACAATCTCAGACTCATGTTCCACCTGACCGCTCTGACCGACCAGAACGAGATTAGCTAGATCTGTCACGCTGAAACAGAGGGAGTGCCCAAAATATAGGACTGATTAACTTAAGTTCAGGAGCAGGACCACGCCTCAACTGCCCTCTCCTCCTCACCAGCGAATTACAGCAGCCTATCCCATCATCTCAGTGTGTCTTGGTTGCTCAACCCCATCCTTCTAATCCCTCTCTTGTTTAACGTTCATACGCAAGACGCTTACAAGTCTGAACCTAGCCATCTCTGCCTCACCTCGTACACTTAATAAACTTCTTCTTTGCACCATGTTGTTAGTGGCGAGGTCCCTGCTAGTGAAAGTTATTTAATAGCAAACAAAGAATGACTAAAATTCCAAAATCGAAACTGCCATGATATGAAGAGACACTGACAATGACAATGGACCAACAAAGGGCAGAGGAGAGCACAGGGGGTATATACTTGGGTGATCAGAATCTCAAAATATAAACTGGGACATTGCCGGTTTTTGGTGGTTGGTAATAATAAAAGGGTGCAACAAGAACGTAATTAAGGAAAATTGTTTTGCTGAGACCTTTCATGACAAACACGTGAGCCAGTATAGTCAGATTTTCTTTGCATTTTCATCATTTTTAAGCAGATTTTTTGTATTTTACCTCAGCAAATGACAATGTATGTGTCTCTTTACTGCTGGAAGGGATCAGGTTGGTCAAAAATAGGGACATCCGGGACATTTCTTGTATAAAACCGGGACAAATCACTGGTTTCGGATAAATCTGGAGGGACCGGGAACACAGGGCTCAAAACTGGGACTGTCCCAGGTAAATATGGACGTCTGGTCACCTTAGTATATACACAGAAACATAAGTGTAACAATTGAGGGTGAGGAAAACGATTCTCAGGAAGGAAGTAAAACTCAAAGCTTAAAGCACCAAGGGCACACTACATTAAAGGGGAAAAAAATACACTAAAATATGCAAAAACAATTACTACAAAACATGAACCATGACAAGATCGGCGCTACGAAGTCAGAGCTGACGATTAAAAAGCTGTTTACGATCTAAAAATAGGTTAAAGCAGAAGTAACTTCAGTGGTAGAGCTCCCCCTATAGGTCTCTTGTGAGAATGAAGTGTCATAAATACTCTCCTCACCCCCTCCGCTCATCTGTGCTCACGTTTGTTCACACAAAGTCAGTAAACAGTGTCCGCAACACAATGTCTCAGGTGGGTCATGTTTTTTTTTACTGTTTAATGGCAATATATGTACCCAGAGCACCGCGGCTCCCGGGACACTGTGGGCAGTTCCTGGAGCACCGCGGCTCCTGGAGCACTGCGGCCTGTACCGCGGGCGGCTCCCAGAACACTGCGGCCGTGGGACACTGCAGCCAGTAGCGCGGGCGGCTCCTGGAGCACCGCAGCTGCCGGGATACCGCGCACAGTAGTGCGGAAGAGTCCCAGGACACGGCGGCCCAAGCTCCCGGAGTTTACTCAAACTGCATAAGTATAACAATGATATGAGCAGTGCTTATGAAACTTAGTGTCAAGAACAATAT